>CM060199.1:23127725-23188536 GCA_030562195.1 Nipponacmea schrenckii
CCCTCAGCACATGATAGACTTTTCCTTGGTTTTTGCGGTCATGTACTTGATCCCCGAAAGATGAATCTGTCCATTTTATACACATGGAGTTTATTTTCAAAAAAATTGTACGTTGACATAATATATGGTTTTTGAGATCGTATGCCTGGTCGCGGTGGTGGGCTTGTCCGTTATATGCTGGATGCCATTCAGCATACCATTCATTTTTCGAATAAAAATAAAATATGCCATTATTTAATATACCTTCTGAAGATAAATTTAAATTATTAAAAATTTGATTTAAAGTAGGCATCTCGAATTATGTGCAACCAACCACCCCGCACTCTACGAAGGAGGAGGGTAATGGGGATGTTATGTAACATACCAATTAGGTTACATTGCCAAAATTGTTTGTTTTGTTTTTTTTTACTTTTTTCCGTATTTCGGGGATGTAAAAAATACCAATAGAGATGTTTTTTTTATAATTTTTTGTAGGAAGTGTTTTATTTTCCAAATGTTCTGGTCCGTGATGGATGATATAAGGGTTGACGTCCAAAACGTTACACTACGCAACGCTGTAGCTGCCATTTGTTAGTATTTGTGCATTATGAAAAACTTTTTGTATTATCAGGATCATCTTTTTGTATTATAATCTTTTTCCATTATTATCTTTTTTATATTATCAGGGTCATCTTTGTGTATTATAATCTTTTTCCATTATTATCTTTTTTGTATTATCAGGATCATCTTTTTGTATTATAATTTTTTCCATTATTATCTTTTTGTATTATCAGGATCATCTTTTTGTATTATAATCTTTTCCATTGTCATCTTTTTGTATTATCAGGATCATCTTTTTGCATTATCAGGATCATCTTTTTGCATTATCAGGATCTTTTTGTAATGCAAAGAATTCTAAGTCTAATTTTAGCAATCTGGTTTCGCCAAAGGCGATAACTCGCAAGCCGTTCTATGAAAAAGTCGTCAAATTCAAACTTGACCGCCATCTTATCAATTCCAATGCTCGCACCAAATTTCATCAAAATCCACTGAAAATTGCAGTTTCTACTGCACCCACAATTTTACTAAGTCGAGGGCTATAAGTCAAAAATCATTCATCGAACATTCATCAAAATCTAACTTGACCGACGTTGTCAATTCTAATGCTTACACCAAAGTAGTAATAGAGCTTACAGATATCCGGCACCCCTCCGCTTCGCTCCGCTCCGCCCCGAGCTACCGGATACCTGTAAGCTCTATTACTACTATTTGCCCACCCGCCCTCCCTTTTAAATAACCAAAAAATGGCTTTAATAAACATTCACTCCCCTACAACTTATTTCGGATCAGGAGACATTCAAAAATCTCTAACTAAACTTCCCGGTTTCCCATGGGCTAAATATAAAGGTGAGAAACATCTTCCAGGTCATAATTACACTGGACCGGGAACTAGGTTAGATTTACGACTAGATGAAAATGATAATCCAAAACCAGGTGAAGAACCTGTTAATAGAGTTGATGCTGCTGCACTTAAACACGACAAACTATACAGAAATGAAGACTTACAATTTCGACACGAAGCAGAAAAACAAATGATTAAAGAATTAAAAGTTGAAAGAGCATTAATCATAAGATTATTAAAATCAAAAATGAAATTGGGTATGGGATTAGCTGATGAAATTCATAAAGAATTTAGAAAAACTAAAAACTTTTTAAAAGTTAAAGTATTCGCCAAAGACGATATATGCCCCCAGAAAGAGGTTATAAATATTGTTTAACAGTTATAGATTTATATACAAGATACGCTTGGGTTATTCCTCTAAAAAACAAAACAGGTCTAACTGTTAAAAAAGCATTTGAAACAATAATGAAACATAGAAAACCCAAAAAGTTATGGATAGATCAAGGAACAGAATTTTATAATAAAAATATGAAATCTTTAGGGTTTGAAATTTACAGTACATATAACGTAGGTAAAGCTGTAGTAATTGAGAGATTTAACAGAACTCTAAAAAACAAATTATTCAAAAAGTTCACAGAATTGAGGTCTCAAAAATGGCTTAAAATATTACCTATTGTTGTCGATGAATATAATAATAAAATTCATTCTTCTATAAATGTTACTCCTACAGAAGCTTCAAAAAATCCAGATATTATAAAATCAATTAATACACAAAACAATTTTGAAAATGAGAATTTAAATATTAAACTCAAATTTAAAGTTGGTGATCGAGTTCGTATTTATAAATATAAAAGTAAATTTGAAAAAGGTTATGTTGGATATTGGACGAATGAAATTTTTATTATTGATAAAGTTAATAAAACTTCACCACCAACTTACAGTTTAGTAGATTTACATGGTGAAGAAATCTTGGGTAGATTTTATCAAAACGAACTTCAAAAAACTGATTTTTAAAAAATGATTACTTTCGAAGAATTCTTACAAAAATACGGAACTGATACTACCACAAATTTTCAATTAATCAGATGGGCAGAAGAATTAAACATAAAACCTTTTTACTACTGTATGCAAGATGAAATATCATCTCTAAAAAATAAAACAAAGTTTTATGCTATAACTAATATTCATACTTCAGATCAAAAAGGTGTCCATCATTCTGCTTTATTCAAAGGGAACTCAATGTATTTTTTTGATTCATATGGATTAGATCCAACTAAAGAAATTATTGATTTGAATTATGGTCCAATAAAATGTTCTACTTTTCAAATTCAAAAACCAGGAGATAAATTTTGTGGTCAACTTTCACTTTGGGTTTTATATCAATTAAGTTTAGGTAAACCATTTGAAGAAATAGTATTAAATCTTGTTTAAAAAAATGGCAAATTAATTTGGTCTATGAAACTTAAAGAATGAATCTCCTACATTAACGCTTAATAAATTCAAACCATATTTTGTAGATCAAACTGGAGACACACTTCAAGGTGATATAGATATGAATAATTTCAAAATAACTAATTTAAGATTTCCTCAACAGAAAAAAGATGCAATAAATAAAGCTTATTTAAGTCAAACAACTAAAAGTTTACATAAAAAAATAACTGTATTAGATAAAGATAGCAAAAACCAATTAGAAAATCATCAAAAACTTTTAGATTCACATCATAAAAAACTAGAAAGTTATCAACAACAATTAGCTAATATAGTTGTTAAAACTCAGTTGGATAGAATAAATTTATTAATATCACAACTAGACGAAAAACTTAAAAAACAAAAATCAGATATTAAACAACTGATAGGTAACATTAAACCAGGTATAAATGAGGAAAGATTGAAACAAGAATTATATAATCTTGAAACGAAACTCAATGATGATAATGAACTAACAGAAATTAAAACCTATATTCAACAACAATTAGTTAATGTGGTTGATAAATGACAATTACAAAATTTAAATTTATTAATATCTCAACTAGACGATAAAATTACAAAGCAAAAATTAGATATTAAACAACTGACAAGTAACATTAAACCAGGTATAAGCGAAGAAAAATTAAAACAAGAATTAATTAATCTAGAGACGAAACTTAATGATGACAGTAAACTAACAGAAATTAAAACTTATGTTCAACAACAATTAGTTAATGTGGTTGATAAAACTCGGTTACAGAATTTTATTTCATTATATCCAAATTAGATGATAGAATTACAAAAGAGAAAATAGATTTGAAACAACTAATAGATAATATTAAACCAGGTATAAGCGAAGAGAGACTGAACAAGAATTGTCTAAATTAGAAACAAATAATAACAACGAGCTAACAGAAATTAAAACCTATATCAACAACAATTAGTTAGTGTAGCCGATAAAAACTCAATTACAAAATTAAATTTATTAATAACCCAATTAGATGATAAAATTACCAAACAAAAATCAAATGTAAAACAACTAATAGCTAATATCAAACCAGGTATAAGCGAAGAAAAATTAAAACAAGAATTATCTGATTTAGAAACTAAACTTAATGATAACAATGAACTAACAGAAATAAAACCTATATCGAACAGCAATTAGCTAATGTAGTAGACAAAGCGGAGTTAGAGAGATTAAAAATCATCCATATCTGAATTAGATACAAAAATTGAGTCAAGTGAAAAGATGTTTCAAAAAATCAATAAAAGATTCTACCGATAGAAAAGCCTTATTGTTTTAGTTTACCTTTAATGATGGTATTTTAGAAAAGTATGGATTTGTTGCAACATATGAAGGAAGATTAGTTGACCTATCTCGATTTAAATCTATGTTTGCGAAGAAATACGCATATCCAAATCATAAAATTACATCAAACTTTTCAATATTTGAAATTACGTCTTCAACTGAAGCAGTCATTACTATATTGTTTCCTTTTAAATTAAAAATAAAAACATTTGTGTATAAACAAATGGATCGAAATGGTATAACATTTAATTATAATATAAGACTATTTAAAAGAACAATTTCCACAATAACCAAGGGTGGAAAAATTAAAGAGATTCATGTATCTTTCATACCTCCTTATAATATGGATAATGTACCACTAAATACAGATTTGTCGATGGAGTGGAAATTAAAATAAACCTTACGGATCAAGATTCTTATATAAAGACTTACCATTTGTCATACCTGTGTGTGGTCATATCAACATGTAGCAAGAAGTTTAAAAGATTGGGGAAAATCATCAGAATTACCAATGAATTTAAGAAAGATTGATTTAGATATTGCTTCAATAAACGAATCAAATTGGGAGTCCCGAAGAGAAGAATGGGAACCTTATGCTAAAAGAGATACTATATGTTTAGGCATATGTTTGATCAAATACAATCAAGTTATGACATCTATGATAAATCAAAGTGTAATAAATAATTTAACAGCTCCCGCCTTATCTCTTAAAGGTTGGTATCATCTGTATAAAGGAGAAAAGTATATTCTCACGTAGATCCATTCATCAAACATTATGTCAGGACGTTCTGTAAAAGGAGGTAGGGTTTCTGCAAACATATAAAATTCAAATCGGATAAATTAGATGAAATTGTAAAGTACTACAACGTCATTTAAATACAACTGAGTCTGATATAATTGAGGTAATTCAAAAATACCAACAGTCTACTAAAGATTTTAACGAAGAGTTGAAAAAAATCTCTTGTTCGAAATTAATGGCATTTGACGCTAACGGTTTATATGCCTCTGCTATGTGTGATGGTGAATACCCAAAAGCTGAATCAGCAAGAGCTATAAAAGAATCTGAAAAGGCAGAATTTGTAAAGCTTTTCAATAAACAACAATTTAGACCAAGGTGTGCTATTTTATCTGTTTGGTTTGAGTATCCAGAGAATATGTTTTTTCAACCAATACCAGCCAAAGACAAAATAACTTACACTGTTATAGAGGATGATAAACCTAAAGAAAAATCTGGTGATAAGATAAGATTTAGAAATGGTTTTTGTAACGACGTTCTCACTTCTGTTGACATACAGGAAATTGTTCGAGCTGGTGGAAAAATTATTAAAATATTAGATGGTATAGTCTATGAAGAAAATTTCAAAACACCCTTTTAAAGACTATGTTTTAACTTTAAAGGAAGAAAGAAACAAATATAAACAACAGGGAAATTTAGTTGGCAGCGACTGTATGAAATTACTTGGTAATTCTTTGTACGGAAAAACTGTTCAGAAAGATATAACTACAGAATTTCATTTATGGTCTGAAGAAACTCTTAAAGCGAATTTTGATTCAAATATAAAAAGTTATGAAAAGGTAAATGAACAACATATATAGTGGAAAAAGAAAGGAACAACCTGAAATATCAAACCAACAAAAACAACAAGATTAACTCCGAGTCACTTGGGTTCATTCATCTTATCACATAGCAAACGAATAATGAATAATTTTATTCATGTTATTGACGGTTTTAAAAAACCAGAAATATATTATACTGATACCGATAGTTTATACATATCAGATTGGGATATTTTAGAAAAGGCTGGATTAACTTCTGAAACGGAATATGGAAAAGGGAAGAATGATTATGGAGATGGTGGTATAATATTGGTTTATATTTAGCTCCAAAAGTAAAATACAATATCATTCTAACTTCTAACGGAGAATTAGTGGAAAAGAAAACTTTTAAAGGATATACAAAATCAAAGTTGAGTGTGGAAGATTATTTACAATTAGCCAATGGAAAAGATATTGAAAATGAATTCGATAAACCTTGGAAAAAAAGTTTTACAGACGGTGTGATAATTCCGAAAGATAAACAAAAGAAAGTATTCAAACATAATTTGAATTTGATTAAAAGTAAACCACCTAACAAAAATGGAATTATGTATCCCTATAATGATAAAGATGAAGTTAATATGGTTGAAAATTACGAATTCGATGATTACGATATATAATTTTAGATGAAGATGAGAAACGTGTAATTAAATACATATTTCTTCCTGCCAAAATCTAAATATCTTCCACGTCCGTCTTTTATATCTAAATTGATATCTTTAATACCTTTGGTATTTATTGGAAGATATGTTGTTTGAAACGGTTTTTCTATTATTCTATAACCGATTGGAACTGTAAAGGTTGGAATACTGAAAATGATTTGTTGTTTGCTTTTATTGAAAAATCCACCATCAACCAAATTACAATGAATATTGATAATATCGATGTCGTTTTCAATATTTGCTTTATAAGGAGCAAGTGTAGATTTGGTATACAATTTCTTTTCAAAACCTAATAATTCATTTATTGAGTTTTCTACATTGAAATCTACTTGATGTTGGTTTGTCTTTTAGATTTAGTTTTATTTTGTTCAGATTTAAATTACCTTCGAATTCAATATTTGGTTGTCTTATGACTTCCAACAAATTGAGATATAAATTCGTTAATGAAACATATTCATAACTTCCTGGTAATAATGTTAATAATTTAAATGATCCTCCCATTGTCCTTTAGAAATTTTCAATTGGTTATTCTGTTCACTAACATTTCTATTGAATTGTAAACTGAAAATATTTTAGTCCTAACTTATAGTTTTTATTTGGATCTAGTTCACATTCATAATCTAGAGTTAATCTTATTTTCGAGGACTTAGATGTTATTATGAAAAACTCCTCATCCATTTTTTACAACATTAATATAATCGTCTTTATTTATAATTCCCTTTTCTAATAATCTTTTTAAAATAGCGTGGATTTCATTTGAATCAGTTTGATGTCCATGTTTCATTGCTTCAATAATTACATTAAGTCTGTTAAGTAATTGTTCGGGATCATCTGATAAAAAAGTTATTCCTTCTCCAGATATCAAATTATTGAATTCATCTATTTCTTCTATGATTGGATTTTCTTCCCAATATTCATCCGATTCATCAACTTCATTCATGGCTTTGATATGTAGCTCAACTTCTTCATTCTGTTTGTTATGGCTCCTGTCTTTTTAGTATCAATTAGGATTTATAATATCGATTAAATCAGTGTAATTGGCAATGCAATATCCCCTCCGTTCATCAAATCTATTATTCCGTGTGTTAATTTATATATAAAGGTTTTGTATCTATCTTGAATTGAGGGTAACGATGATCGAACAATATTCTATAACCATTGAATAATAACCCATAATCATCCACAGCTGGTTAATAGACTTTGGTAAAGTTGGGTCAGGATTTGAAAAATATCGTTTTATATCATCAAGTGATTTTATTATAAATTCATTTTCTGGGACATTTTCTATAGCAGGAGGTGGAGTATTTTCTTGTTGTTTTAATAGAGGCTTAAATAAAGTTGATAAACTCTCCTCCATTCCTATTTGCGTTAATCTTCTATCTTCAATTTTAGATTTTATTTTATCTTTAGTTTTAATGTAATCTTTATTTCTCTTTAATATTTTATTCCAATCAGTCATTTTTTAATTACAAATATTTGTCATAACTTTTTGTCCAGCTGGTTTTCTTGTATTAACAAAGATATATCCATGGTCGTCAGGATTGCTCCATTGTCTTCTACAAAGTTTTTTAAATTCATCTTTCTCCATACCATGAATTATTGATTGGAGTATTTGAGATAGATCTTTATCGTTTAATTCAAACAAAATAAAACAATTAGCGTTCTTTCTAATAAACATTCCGTCCATTCCATAAAATGATTGAGATTGGTATATACAATGACAATTGTGATGTCTTCCTTTAGTAAAGAATTCTTGTTGAACTGTTTGGTTTGATTGTGCTACACAGTCATCGAAAATGATCAGGTTTTTCCTTTTCTTATCGATATTAGACAAATCTAAATCGTTCACGTTCTTGGTTAGTACAACTTGAATATCAGTAGGTGTTAATGATGGGTTGTTTTCTTTTATACAATAATTTATAAATTCTTCAGGAGTTTTATCATTTTGAAGATTTTCATCCTGTTCATAAATTCGAAATATTTGCTGTATGTCTTCTTTTTGTAAATATTCTAAGGCTTTCAGAAATTGATAATATAATTGATCTGGAGTTGATGTATAAATGTAAAGGGAATTAAAATCTAATAATTTGGGTGTTGTTAACATCTTAAATAAGAGGTGAGTTTTTCCTGATCCTGATTGACCAACAATACACATTAACATTGGATTTGTGGAAACCTATCTGAATGTTTAAATTTGGCAGCCATTTTTTTAATGAGGATTTAATACAATACCTTCTCCTTTATATTTTGAAAGAAATAAACCATCACCACTGCGAATGTGTTTAAGTATTAATCCCTCTCCTTCTTTTTGAATCTCAGTTTCACCCGTATCAATTTGATCATTAACTTAGACAAACCTTCTTTTACTGTTTTCTTGGTTGCGTGATTGAATTGTTTAACACTTGCTAAGATATCCTTGATCCCAGAACCTTTGGCTAATTTTTCCATTTCTAAATTATGTCTACGTTTTTCTCTGTTTGCAGCGTCTTCGGCTTTTTTCTTATTTACCGCTGAAGCTATACCACTAGCTCCACCGGCAACAGCACCTGCAGCTGCTAATCCACCGAAAATTAATGGGAGAAGAAATAGAAACCCACCTTCTTTAGCTTGCTTGTCTATTTCATTATAATTAATATTGTCCAGTACTTATGATTTTTAGTTTGTTAATCACCGATTGTGAAATATGTATCTTTATACCATTATAAGTAATTGTTTTTGGTTTCCCTTTTTCGATGATTCTAATATTTTAGCGACTAAAACTTCTGGTTTCATTTTTAAAGTTAGAAATTTATTCAATTCTATTCATCTTTCTATCCATTATATTTATGATATGACGAGATTCCTCTAACAAGAGACAATACCCTACCATATCTCCTGCTGTTTTTTCAATGTATATAGATAACTGTACTCCTGTTTTGAACAAATCTTCTTTATGAGCAGAGAGATCAAAACAAAATATAGGATAATTCAAAATAAAATCGAAATAATTAAACTGTGGTACATTTCCAAATAATTCGCTCATGAGCTTATAGTTTCTATACAACTCATTAGAATCCTTCGTATCAGGATTTATTTTTAAGGGTTGATTTGGATAATTTTCATTGTTTAATCTTACTTGAACCCTTTTTATTTTAGGATCTCCAAAGTTGTCACCAGTTACTTTAAAAAGGTTGTTGTTGTTCGTTTGTGAATCTGGAAGATTTTTGAAACCAAGTATTAAATATCTTGCTGGTTTTGTGGTATTTGTCACTTGCCATGTGAAATTCTCCCCTGTGATTGTTATCGATCCAATCGTATTTCTTCTTAAAAATGCTATTTCAATATCTTTTTTCAAACTACTAAGAAGTCTTGTTTCTACTTCGATTGTTGGGGTTATTACTGGCACGTATAATTGGATATCGGTTATTCTAATTTAGCATTTGAATTGTTTTCTCCAAAAAATAATTCTATCGTTATTTATTAATCTTTGAAGATGAATTTTGAAGGGTAGACCAATGTAAACTTTCCTGTGCTCAAGTAATCCAAAGAGGGGATATAAATTCCAGTTTATGTACGAACCCCAACTATTTCTATCAATAGGTTTATTGTAAAATATAACCCTCTGTTTATAACCTTCATTATTTTGAAATTTGGTTATATTGATCAAATTGTTAACACTAGTTCTAACTGCTGCCTGTTTGGCGTCTGCTGCCACATTTTCTTGTTGAGATTGTATTTGCCCATCTCCCGTGTCTGGCATCCAGTCCGATGCCGTTGTATAATTTTTTGGATACAAAAGAGTTTTAAGCATTGTGTCAAACTCACCTGGGTGTTTGATTGTTTCAATTATATTTGAACCGGCTTCTAAAACCATTTCGCTAAATAAAGAGGGGAAGAAATTGTTCTCCAATGTTACCATCTGTTGGGGAAAACGATTTTGATTTAGGGCCCATCTTTAATTTTGAAATCACAGCGGAAGTAAGCGTCGGAAAGAAGTAACCAATTGGACAACGAATTGATTTCAAATGTGACTCTACCTCCGTCATTAATCTGAGATTTGGACCCAACAGTTGGAGATATAATGATGTAGTCTTCTTTTTTCTTAATGAATGTATATTCTATTGGTTCATAAAGTTGAAAGATCGGGTCTAGTTTTGCCATTTTTACATAACAGGATTTAGACCTTATCCCAACACCTTAAATCCATGGCCTTGTTTCGCTTTTTGTCTAAGTTCTCTTATTTTTCGCAATTCATCTAATTCATTTTTTTTGTTGGACAGATTTGCTAATTGAACTCGCTGCCTGCCCAACTGATGAAATCGCTTTTGCCCCCGAGGATATAAGGTCTTTGTTTTTAGTTACAAAGGATGTAACCTTTGGTATAAGGGACATCAATCCAGAGAAGAAACCATCTCCAGTGTAATTGAACTTTTCCTTTTCATGCTTTAAAATCAATCCCATATTTTTAATATAGTAGATTTGATAAAAGAAATACAACAAAAGAATTTTATTACACGTATAAATAAATTCAAAGGTTTATAATCAATACAACATTATCATAAATTATTATTAATTGTTTTCTCAAACGCGCATGATCGAAAAGCGTACTACTAGTACGGATCGTTAGTTACGAATATTGTTATTTGGTTGCTATTCATCTGCGCATGACAGGATATGTCAGTGGCGGATGTTGTTGTTCTATCCAACTGCGCATGATCGTAAAGCGTACTATCAGTACGGGTCCTTAGTTACCAACTATTGTTATGTTGTTACTGTATTATTGATTGTGACATGTGTGAATATTTGACGTAACCTGAAACATAAAATGGAGAATTTATTATTAAATATTTTACACTCTCACCTTTCTAAACAGAATCTTACAACTGTTTTGAATAAGATTGATAAATATTTTCAAATCACATTAGTTTTCAAAACGTTACCTCTTCAGAATTATTTTGAAACATTGTTTGATTTCTGAAACCATTCGTTTTAATTTTGCAATTGACAAGCTTATGAAATTTTGATATTATTAAACTGTTAATATTAGATATAGATATTACATACCTGAATTGGATAATAATCAAATATAATTCCGTTAATCTCTTGTCCAAAGAATATTACACCTAGAGTAAACAGAAACTTAACTGTACATTACCACGACTGGCTTCAAAATGAGTTGGCAAGTAACAGGTGTAAACTTTTACGACGCAGTTAATAAAGTTCGAGAATAATCAAGAATGTTAAAGAGAATATTGATTAAACAATTTTAATAATTTAGCAGACAAATTTAGTTAATAATATATCATGAAGTTTAAAGTGAATGTTTATTAAAGACATTTTTGGTGATGTATTTTATTGAAAAGGGGCAAATAGTAGTATATGAGCTTACAGATATCCGGTAGCTCGGAGCGGAGCGGAGCGAAGCGGAGGGGTGCCGGATATCTGTAAGCTCTATTACTACTGATGCCGATGCTAATATTGAAGAAGCCTGAATTCATGGTTTGTACTTAAACTTTGGAGATATCGAAGAATATTTATTAGTCACGTACAGCATGAATGATTTTAGAATTCCTCCATTTGACGGTTTACCATCGTAAGATAGTAGGACATGGTTACAAAAATTCCAAGCCTTGACTCAAGTTCAACGAATGCGAGATGATCAGGTTGGTCCAGCAATGTTATTATGCATGCAAGGCTCAGCAAATTTTGATAATGTGTCTCCTATTATTGGAAAAATTAGTGCTCATGGAGACATGGAAACTTTGACATTGAATTATACTGAGAGTAAACTTTTAGGAAACTTTGTTAATTAATAAGTATTTGACTCAAGCATTGATTGATAGTGGTGCTGATTTTTGTGCAATTAATTCAAAAACTGTTTTAAATTTTGGGGTCAAGGTTCACAGGTTACCCCGTGATTTGTTTATTACAACAGCAAGCAGTGAGAAAGTAAAAGTTGAAGGAAAAGTTGAACTATTCGTAGAGATTTCAAACCAGAGAGTTCTTGTGAATTTTTATGTTGTGCCTAATTTAGCTCCTTCAATAATTTTAGGCTTAGATTTTTTGAATGCCAACAATGTTTCAATTACTTTTGGAGATAATACTGTGTCTATTAATCCTCATAGACAACTGACTTGTACTGAAGATATTATTGTACCACCTCAAACTCAAGTTGTTACTATTGCACGTTTACAAGGTGATAGTTTACCAAATGGTGTGTTAGGACTAGTATCTGAATCATATAATTTACATTCTACAGGACTTTTACCTGCAAAATCATTGTGTGAAGTGAAAAATAAAACGGTTTATCAAGGAATCACAAACTTTAATAACGAATCAATAACTATTCCGAAAGGAACTGTGATTGGAAAATTTGTTGGACTTTCCAAGAAAGATAATGTGTGTAACTTTCCTAGTACTGGTACACAAAGTAATGAATGTGAATCTGATCATACTAGTGAACATTCAGGTTTTCAAACTAACATTTCTGATGGCTTGCAATCTGATCAGGAAGGTGAAATTAAGAAACTCATTGATGAATATTCAGATATATTTGTTGGATCTGACAATAAACTTGGACATTGTGATATTTTGCAGCATAAAATTCATATTACTCCTGGTGTGCAACCTCAGAGACAAAGAGCTTACAAACTTGGTCCAAAACAAAAGCAAGTTATGGAAAATGTCATTGGTGATTTGCTTTCTCAAGGTGTCATTGAGGAATCGACAAGTCCTTGGGCAGCACCATGTCTTCTCATTGGAAAGAAATCTAACCCATCAGGAAATTCTAGTCCCAGTACTGCATATCGATTTGTAGTAGATTACCGCCGTCTTAATGAATGTACACTGCTTGACGCTCACCCTATGCCAACAACAGAGGATGCACTCGAGAGCTTAGGATCAGATAAACCTGCATACTTTAGCACATTAGATTTCACCAGTTGTCAATTCATCCGGATTCTAAGCAGTATACTGCTTTCCGATGCCATCTTGGATTATACCAGTATCAACGTTTACCCATGGGATTAAAAAACTCCCCTGCTATCCAGCGTATGATGGAAGCCGTTCTATGTGGATTGTCCTGGAAAACTTGTCTAATATATCTTGATGATTGTATTGTCTTTAGCAAGGACTTTAAGTCACACTTAAAACATTTAAAAGAAGTGTTTGATAGACTTCGATCATCAAATTTGAAACTTCATCCTGGTAAATGCTACTTTGCTCATTCACAAATACATTACCTTGGTCATATTGTCAGTAGGAATGGAATTTCTCCAAACCCTGAAAAAGTTTCAGCTGTTTCAACGTATCCAACTCCAACTTGTTTGAAAGATTTGCGATCTTACCTTGGTTTAACTGGTTATTACCGGAAATGTATCAAAAACTATGCTTGTATTGCAGCTCCATTGTATGAACTTACTAAGAAAGGTGTTAATTTTGAGTGGACTGAATCATGTGACCATGCCTTTAATGAACTTAAGACATTGCTTATCTCTGCACCTATCTTAGGATTTCCTGTTGCCAATAGTCCTTATATCATGTACACAGATGCCAGTTCATTTTCAATTGGTGCCGTCCTGTGTCAAATTCAAGATGATGGTGTAGAAAGAGTTATTTAATACACTGGTCGCTCACTTTCTTCTGCTGAGAGAAACTATGGTATTACAGAGAAAGAATGTTTAGCCTTAGTTTTTGCTGTCAAGAAACTTGATAGTTATTTAAGATACAACACATTTACTGCTGAGGTAGACCATGCTGCATTAAAATGGTTGTTGAAATTGAAAGAACCAGTAGGAAAATTTGCCATTCTGACATCTTACACATATGATATAGTTTGTAGACCAGGACAATCTCACTCAAATGCTGATGGGGTCAGTCGTCGACAAGATAACAATGCAGAAAGTAACGAAGAATCATTATTGGAAAATCTCCCTGATTATATTGTTCCGGAACCAGGTCAACAATCAGAACAATCTGACTCCAGTGTTCCAGTTAAATCTTTGAAGCTGCAGAAAATTGCTAGTTTACAATCAGATGTCATTCCACTTTCATCTGAAGTATCAACTTTATGGAATAAAGAAAATTTGGTGGAATTACAACAGAATGATGAATGGTACAAAGATATTGTAGTTTATTTGAGAGACAATGTATTGCCAGTAGAAGAATCGAAGAGAAAACAAGTATTAAGTCTTTATTCTGATTATTTTATTTCTACTGACATTCTGTTTCATGTTTTTGCTACTAAGGGCAAAGGTCATCGTGAAAATAGGCTTACTGTTCAAATTGCTGTTCCAAAGTTACTTGAAACTGTTTTAAAACATTGTCATGATGAACCTTTATCTGGAGGTCATTTCGGAATTCATAGAACTTAAGCTAAGACAAAAATTAAATTTCATTGGCCTAAGATGTACACTGATATTAATAACTGAGTCAAAAGTTGCATTGTTTGTTGTCAAAGGAAACCTCCATCTAAGCCTACTAAAACTTTTATTATACCTATATCTTTAGCTAGTGAACCATTAAGTACCGATATTTTAGGTCCTTTACCTAAGTGTGATAATGGTAACATGTATGTTATTGTATTTATTGATTATCTTTCAAAATATGATGAATTAGTTCCAGTGTCTGACATTAAAGCAACTACTGTCGCAAATGCATTCATGGAGCATGTTATATGTCGTCATGGAATTCCACAATATTTGCATTCTGATCGTGGAACAAATTATTTAAGTGTTATTGTTAAAGAAACATGTAAAATTCTTGATATTAAGAAGACATTTACTACAAGCTACCATCCTGCTTGCAATGGTCAAAGTGAGAGGATGATGTCAGTTATTGCTGCCTCGTTATCAAATTTTTTAGATGATAGTCATAGCAATTGGAACAAGTTTATTCCATACATTCAATTTTCATATAACACATCGCCTTGCTTAGATAGTACAGAATACACACCATTCTTTTTGATTCATGGTCGTCACCCTAGAACATTGTTAGACGTTGCACTACCATCAGTTGAAATTCCTAAGAATGCTGCTTCTTATGTCATGGAATTGCTTGAAGGTGTCGAAGTGTCACGAAAAGTTGCACAACAAAATTTGCAAGAGCGCAAAACTTCTATGCAAGAAAAATCAAAACTTAGAGCTCATGAACCTACATTTAATGTTGGTGACACTGTATTTTTGTATCGCCCTGTGTTAGCATCAGGTCAAACTAAGAAATTACTTCGCCCCTGGTCAGGTCCTTATTATATTGTTGAAAAATTTTCAAATATTCATGTAAAATTGAGAAACAAATCTGATGGGAAACTTATTTCAAATATTGTTAATGTAAATAGACTTAAACATGGACTATTGAGAAATTATGAACCTGATGATCCTACCCCTCCACCAAAGGAAGAAACTTTAGAACCTGTAATTTTAGAAAGTGATGACATTGTTGATAATATCCCTGCTATTGAGAAAGATTCACAAAGTGATAATGTTCATAATAGTGATAGTGAAAATGTGAGACCTAATAATAATGGTCTAAAGCCTAGTGAAAAGTTAAAAGGCTCAAAATCTCATTCTAAGAATGTGAAATCAAAATCAAAGTGTATGTCTAATTCACAAAATAAGGAATACGTAGTGGAGAAAATTCTTAAGAAAAAATATTGTGATGGATGTTGGAACTATCGAGTTAAATGGCTTAACTACCTTCACAAGGACAATTCTTGGGTGAAATTTTGCGATTTGAATTTAGCTTGCCAAAATTTAGTGAAGGACACTCATGCCAAAATTTCTACAGATCATAGGAGTGAGAGAAAACAATAGATCTGATAGGACAGTAAAAATATTACTTGCCTTTTGTGTGTTAAATTTTAAAATTTTAAATCTTGTGTTTAATTATCTTTGTTATTTTGAATACATTATGATTATTGTATTAGCTTTAAGATGAGGTTATATAGAATTTGTCATGCCTATACATAGTTGAAGATATCCTTTTAACATAGATTGGATAAGAAAGCTTATCTCATAGTTTCTATGGGGTTTAACTATTGAATTTTTACTAAACATGTGAGTAAAATTGACAATTTATGATCATATTGCTAAGCTTTTGCATATCTAATCACAACTTTATAGTATAGAATTTGTGTGTTTTTATGTCTATTATAGGTAGAATATTAGTATTAATAATTTCATTCTAGTTTAGGTAGAGTATAAGTGATATAGGTTGTATTATGATTAGTATTTTATAATGTGTCAGATTAAGGTATAGCCTATTAGCACAAGAAATATTACAATCAGGCCTTATCCAGAATTAGGACTCGAGAGTTGACTTTATTATTTTATTTCTGGAGTAATAACCCAAGAAACTTAGGGAGAATATGGGTATTATACAATTTATATGTACGACTTTTCCCCACTTTACCCTATGTTTAGTTAGTTAGGTCACATGATCAAAGGTTATGACCTGATTTTTGGCGGGAATTTACCCCGTGCACTTGTATTAATGCTGAACGCCAAGAAGGAGGAATAAAGTTTAATGGCTATTCATTTCATTCTTCGATTGATCCCAACCCCCCGGTGTATAGTCTCACAGATTATACGCCACACTACGTAAATCCCGCAACTAATGTAGAACTTTTTCAGATATGCTGTACACCAAATTTGACGAGAAAATTAAAACCCAACTGAAAACTATAAATGGAACAATGAAAATTCATCAGGTGCGTTTCATTTTTATATAAAAAAAAAGTATTTTTCGTGCTAGCAATATTACAGAATTAAATCGCAAAAGAGATCTGGGATTATCTTTGCATGCAGCTTACCAAATATCAGTATTTTTCTACGATAAACGATTGTCAATAGATTTGAAGCTTTGAAAATATGATGTGAATCTGGAATCTAACGGAATAGCTCCTTTTATGTATTTTAAAGGAAACGGCACATCCTATACCGTACTAACATCATGTTGTCAAATTTTCAATGAAACATTCTTTTTCTTACACCTTATCTATATACTTATATACCTACTTAAAACATTTATTACTTTTCTAGTTGATTTTTGACTCAGTTTTCACTGGAACCGTCAAGTATCGGGAGATAAGCTGCTTTTGTCAGGGGAGTAAATTTACATGTGAATGCTACAATCTTCAAACAGTAACTATTTTAAATACAGGTTTGTCCATTGAAGAGTTTATTTTGTGTTTGCCGACAAAAAGTACAAAGAAATCAGTGTTATAGTATATTCACAGGAAAAAATCTTATAGCTAGCTAGTGTCGCTCGGAGTGTCAGGTCATGCCCATCCTTCTGAAATTTCTGATAGCATAATATTAATCACAATCCGGTCTAGATATAGTGTACATATTGTGTGGGTTATAATAATACATTTTATATTATAGTTGATGAGGATGATACATATAATGAAACAGGAAATGTAGAGGGTCGAGGTGTAGAGGGTCGAAGTTTTATTCAGCCAATACAACCTGACGACGATCTGCTGGATAAATGGTGTATGGTTGTTTATGATGGTTTGCCGTACCCCGGAAAAATTGTGGATTATGATGCCGATTCTGTAGAAATAGACTGCATGAGTAGAGTGGGAGTAAATAGGTTCTTTGGCCATCTTTCAAAGATATTATTTGGTACGAGTACGATACTGTACTGACACTCATACCGCCACCTACAAATGTGACCGCAAGGCATCTACAAGTAGATAAGCATTATTGGGAAGCTGTATGCAAACACATGGATTTATAATTGTTTTGTCATTTTATAGTAAGATTTGATTTCTAAGGAAGCTTCTTAAGAATTTAAATAAGATAAACGGTTCATACGTATTCAATTTCGTTGATCTTTTTTTTAATTTTTAATCCTCTATTGTTTTGCATGTTTCATATGTCAAATACCTATTCCATCACTGGATTCAGTTTTATATATTATTTTATCATTAAACACGTAAACTCTATCATTCATTTTGTTTCATTTGTCATCTCCGTTACTTGTTGTCATCTCCGTTACATAATATCATCTCCATCACGCAACGAGTTTGTAAAAATTATGTACTGATGCCTTTAGGAATTGAAAAAAACATTTTACCCTTCAATAGTAGTTGATATTCTTAATTTTCTCAAAAACAAATATGACAATATCACATTGATAAATGTATTTAGTGATGGTAACAGTTCACAATTCAAGCAAAGATATCTTTTTTCAAAATCATCTGTTAGTATCAGAAACTTCATTTTCTTTACTTGTAAAAGTAAGGCATTTCACTTCTTTCATAGCCATGACAAAATGACGAAAGCAGAAGTTGACGTCATTGATAGGGAGTTAAGGCGACAAGCGCGTAGTAAAATTACGTCACGTCTGGAAATAGGCAAGGGTCGCAAATTAATTTTCTTGATTTTGACATACCAAATGAAATTACTATAAATTATAAGTTAAACATGCTAAAATGTTAGTAAATCAAACAATTCCGTTGAGACACAAATATTTGATGAATTGAAAATGTCTAATACAATCATATTTGTCACGTTTGATGAGTGTTTCTGTCATGAAGCGTGGTGTATTTAAATGCACGAAGATACCAATCGAGGGAAGACTCGAGCTTACAGTTGATGTTTCACAAAGACTTACAATCATCCAAAACTAGGAGTCTATTTTGACTTAAGATGATTCGTGAAACATATTTTAGCGTGATTGCTAATATACATGTAGATGACAAATAAAATCAATTTTAAGTTAGGCCTAGGATTCTATCCTTACCTTATAAAATTGTTGTGTTTTTCAAAGCGATTTGAAGACGAATAAATGAGTTAAAATCAATCAAGACAGCCGTCTGCATATTTTATCTTACAATCAACAACCAACAACATGGCAGCCTATTTTATCGCCCTCCAGCATAGAAGATTGTTTAGGAGAGAAAAGGTGTTAAGAGATAAAAAAAAAAATCCCTTAGATAATTCCATTGGAGATGAGATAAGGGACAAGTACTTCATTCATTCAACAAGAAGAACCAGTGAATTGCCAACTTAGCTGCAGATTCTAGTGAATCTAATGTTTTTTGATAAATTAATAAAAGACCTAAACCTTACTTTTTGGAACATTCAACTTGTTCAGAAGGATACTATTTAAAAAACTATATACGGTATATAATACATGTAGTTCTTTTAACTGTATCTGTTTTAGTTTAAAACTTATTCTTAGGTTTACTCTAGGAATACTGCTAGGTGATTTAGTCTAAACCAATAGGCCATATCTGTTTACAACGATCTTGGGGCCTCATGGAAAAAAGGAAGAAAGATACAATGCTGCTAGAGTCAGGATAGAACAATATTTGAGAATATTAAAGAGTAGATTTGGGTGAGTTCGCAATTTTGTGGGTCGATGGAAAGAGAGGATAAAAAAGAGTCATACTTTGCTAAATATCGTCAGTATCTTGTCTTTGAATATACACATTGCACACATTTTTGCAAGCAATTTCCTCAGTAGGCAATAAATAAATCTGTTATGGGCGAGTTTTTTATTAGTGAAACCAAGGGTCTGATTTCTAAACACTTCATTGGGATACATTTAACACAATTTCTTTACAGCACACATATTCATTTTTGAAAAAAATCCTAAATATCCAGACACTTTTGTTTTTTGTATTTTTTCAGATTGCTAATCACACATATATTTTTTACCGTTCAATTACCAAAAATACTTTCTCTCTTATAATGGTTTTTTTCTAAATATATTTCATTCAGTTTTTATTTCTTTTGATAATTTAGGAGGAAATAGACCTGATTTAAAGAAATAGCATAGATTTAGACACTTATAAAATAAATTCCATGGCATACAGGTCGAAATAATTTAGAAAGGTTTCGTGTAACGTACGCAACAAAATACATGATTTTTTTTTCATATTATATGACATATTGATTTTAAATTAAAAACCATTCATATTATAAGCTAGTTGTTGTTATGCATCACTCTTAATTCATTCATTTCAGTACATTTATATTTTTATTTAAAATAATCAATTTTTAAAAATGTAACGTACGTTACATTTATCATATTTTATCCCTACTGGGTTGTGCTTATTTGGCTATATCTTCCTTTCAAAGTCAAGTAAAAGGACATATCAAGACAAGAACATTACTTTCTTAATCTAATAAATTATAATTTATATAAAGATTTTGTAATGTTAACGTTCATCTAAGATTTGTGCACTTAATAGCACGCTCAATTAAAACACTATTTTGTGGTCAATATCATTGATAACTGCCAGTAACAACTACAGTAGAATCTGCAAGAGATTTTTTTGATTTGATTAAATAGTTAATCGCATCAACTCATATCATTTATATATCCCATATTTTCAAATTCATAAAAGAGATAAATCCATGGAATAATGTTTCTGAAGTTGCAGATATAAGAAAGATGCATTTTGCAACTTTTACATACGATAATGAAAACTTATCTCTAACGAAGGTTGTCGGACTTTGATACAAATTAGTTACAGTCGAGGAATTTCTAAAATAAAAGAATTTAAGATGATTTAATGTCATTTAGAAAGTGGTGTTGCATCAATATTTTCGTTATTGGGATAACACTTTCTTGGTATAGCACAGATTCTAGTGCTGAAAATTGGATCTCAGAGTCAGGCACCTAATCGCCAGCAATACATGTCAGCCGTCTAGACCACTCTTTCAACGGACCCTCCACCAAAATAGAAGGCAGCAGACCAGTAGTATTTTTGTGGAGGGTCCGTTGGCCGAGTGGCCTAGATGGTTGACATGTATTGCTGGCGATTAGGTGCCGGACTTTGAGATCGCTGGTTCGAAGCCATAGACAATCAGAATTTTGTTTTTCTCTGAGTAACTAAAAGGTCAATATTTTATTTCCAATACAGATTAAAAAGATTAAACTAATTTATGTATCTGTCATATCTACCAAAGTAATATTACATGAAATTTCAGAAGGTCCACATTATTATTGTTAAAACTGCATTGAAATGAAAGGCTAAAAATGTTCTAAATGTAACGTACGTAATAAAAAAACTCGCCTTTAAATGTAACTTGTATGTATTTTGTCATTTTTAATACACTTTAACCTACACTTTGTAACTATTAAAGACTACGCTGTCCTGGCAATATTGCCCTCATCTTCATTAGCCCATAAGGTGCAGAGTAGGACGTAATAACTCCATTCATTTGATTTGTGTAATTGTTAATCATCTTGTGTCAGATGTTTGTTAATGGGGTTGCGAGTCACGCCAGAAAGAGCAATCACTATAATAAATACATGTAGCACAATATAGCTGTCATGAACAGGGAAAAATTTGAGCCACTGGTGGAGAATGAGGCAACTTTGGATCCTGAGAGGTGATGATGCACCAGCTGGCCAAGCCACTAGAAACCAAACCCCTTCCACAGTCTGTCAGTCTCTGTATTTAAGCTGTAAATATTTAAAACACACAGAGCAAGGGTTTTATTTTATACTTCATTTTCCATTTTTTTTAATATTTTAATTTCGAACTTCAGCTTTCTCTGCTTAAGCAGTTTGATGCTTTCAGAGTGGAGACTGGTGTATAGGTGGCTCTCTTTCTGGCCCTCAATTTTCCTTTCCTCTGAAAAATACAAACAGCAGTATGAATTAAGAAGTCTCTAATACATGAAGTTTGGTGTATTTTTTATATGTTTTCTGAAATCATAGACACAGCTTTCCAAGTCAATCAATAGAATTATTTTTTACATTTATCAAATGTATGTAATATATGATATGGCATATGGTATATAGATATAGACTTGGAGAAGAGGTTAGTGAAATTGATTATGAACTAAGGTACCGGTAGTTAAGTCAATTTCAATTGATTTGATACAAGGATTGTGAATCGAAAGCCACATTAATCAGTAAAATTGACCAGATATATAAGTGTACAATAGGACACATTTTGCCTACACACTAAGATACAAGAGGACACATGTTGCCGGCACACTCTGTGTACACTAGGATACATGTTCGGGATACAAGAAGACACAAGCTTAGTCACAAGCAGTCCTTTCGAGGGGGAACGCAAGGTTTTGGAAGGAAAATGGCAGATTCTCAAACACAGGCTGTATTATTGCAGCATCTGCAAAAAAAAAAAGAAAAAAAAGGAAACGTCGTGCAGACCAACAAAGGAGATTGTGTACAAGGATCTTTGTGTGTGTATTTTTATATTCCGTTCGGGTGACCTAAGGCTCATCAGGTGACCTATTTATGACCTCTGATTGGTTAGGACTAAAGACACAAGCTGATAAATGTTGCCAAGAAATTGATTTTCAATTATTAAGACACATATATCTTCTTGTGTCTTCAACATGTATCTTTGTGTGTCCGATTGTATCCTGCCCTGTGTACATTAGGATACAATAGCCAACATTGGTGTTTCGGCAACATGTATCTTGTGTCCGCAACATGTGTCCTAGTGTACACACGCCTTTATACCAGTAAGTTTTTTGGTTAATATTTTGGCATTGTCAATGGATATATAAATGTTAAATTTGTATCAAAGTTATAATACCAGAGAATGATATGTATGATAATATTTAAATCATTAAAAATGGGCAATTCAATATTCTTAATGAGCTAATTATATGCTCAAAAAGGGGACCCAATATGTGTTTAGGACTTGTGCTGGAGGTGATTCAAATCGCAGGGTAGCCAAGGTTGGACTTGGTTAATTCTCCTGCGGATTCCCTGAAAATAGTCCATCAATAGGCTTTAACATGTGTTCGATCAGTTAAAATCCATAAAAAGAGTAGCCTTTGTGCAGCTGCTGCAAAATTCACCCTCATTGAACAGTTGGCACAAAGAAAATAATATTGACGAAAATTTTAAAATATAATATTACACATACTCTCCATAAGGGAAAATATCATTAGAAAATTTTGTTAACAATGAGGGAAAATTCCATTTAGGAGATTTGGGGCATGGTGGCAAAACCTTTGAGGATATGATAACATGGAAACCTTTGTCCGAAAGGCAGAAGATGTTGAATGTATCTTAGCAGTGAGTAAATATATATATTTCACAAATTCCCAAAATAGGGGAAAACAATTAAAAATTGTCCTCTACTTCAGAAATACTCAAAGTAGTCTATGATCACTTTTCACTTATTCTACTACAAATTTGTTTCAAGGTTCTTACCTATCATCAGGTGAAAATTAACATCATTTTCGTGCTGCGTAATGACTTCAGTAGGTAACAGGAAGAATGTGGGCACGTATTTACCAGTTCTGTTCTTGACTTTAGAGTTGCCGAATTTGGGTGCTTAAAGATATACAACTTCTCCATGATACGTAGGTTACATCCTTTGGTCACGTTTGTATATGCTTTAGCTTTCTTTAATAGCTTCCATTTTATAGTGTAGTTTATGCCTTTGTTTTTTAGTGACCATACATATTTACTCAATTCGGTTTGGTTTGAATTGTTTGTTGTTGAATGGCGATGTGTGGTTTGAATACCGAAGCTTAAATGTTGTACTTGTAAGTCCTATGTATGTCTGTTTGTGGCTTGGTATATCACTGCTGATATAGGCCTACATACTATATTTGGTCGAGGCAGATTCACTTTTTTTCCCTTGGCTTATGTATTTGTATTTGATAATTTGAATCTAACCACATACAATGGCAGGTTCACAATCTGAATCTATCTGGAACTGATATGGTACTTGAAGTTGCTGAAATTTCTGGAACTGATATGGCACTGGAAGTTGCTAAAATTTAAGAATAACAATCACATACAAATTATATTTTTTCATTCATATGTAGCCATCTTATGATGATAGGCATATACACTGATATTTCTACTAGTTTAGTAGAGAGACCGACATCTCATCTTCTAAAACCAGTCTTAGCCAAATATCCTTGTTTTGTTCATAAATTGCTAACAATCTTCTACATTAACTAGAGACAAACATTTTGAATATATAGGAGAGCAGGTAAACATACATAAGTATTACTTACTTACTTTCACTAAATAGAAAGTTTGTTAGACAGTACTTTTTTTTTTACACCATCTCATGGTTTCAAAACAAATAGAACTCTTTGGTATCTGGACAATGGTCATACAGAATTTGTCATAATGCTTATTAAACATCATCAAGCACGTTATAAATATGGCAACATACATTGTCACTAAAGGTGAATTAAATTAACTTACATGGTAAAACTTATTCCAATATCAAGATCAGTTCCAGAAGAGATTCCCTCTATTGTTGAACTGTTCCGATCTTCCAAGTATATCATATACATTTTCTGCATCAGAGACTGTCCCCTGCCCCCACCGGTTTGGTGCATATTGTTTCTATTTTTTTTTAAAGCTATATACAAAGTAAAATATGTTCACTGAATAATACTATGTATGTGAGAGAAAACTTTCCACACAATTCAGCATGTTCTGCAGATAATTTTCAATTTGACATGGCTTTTAACTGATCCTTGTACATGTTCCTGTACCCAATACCAGTACATGACTGTCAAAAATATACCATCAATTCATAAAGCTTTAAACTACGTACAGTGAAGGCCCATAATAAAAACAGGCATTTGGGCATTACCCATCTGTATGCTAAACGTGTCTTTTTACCTGAGCATTTTATTTGAGCAATTTTCCTCAGTTGCTATTGAACAGGGTACATAGGATATGCTAAAATTATAAAATATATACTTATATGGGAGTGTTTTATTAAAATACGATGATTAGGCCTTTTCAAAAACAAGCATGAAACTACTTGGCTTGTGTAGGCCCTGAACAATTTAACATTCATTGTCAATAATCTAAGATTCTCACAACTATTTTGAGGTTAATATTTCAATTAATAATAAATAAATGAATAATTATCATATTGCGAGTTAAAAAAAAACACTGTGGTCCCACGGTAATATTTGACAGTTATCAATGTAAACAACTAAGAAAACAAAACTAACCTGTTAACTATTTCCTTAATATTACTCCAGACATTATCCTTTGACCCTGCAGAAAACCCACCAACCCAATAGATAGAGAATGCGTCGATGCAAGCTCCCTCAAAAGATTTTAACCAAGATTCGATGAAATAAAATTGTAAGTTAAAATCACGCTTTGTGAAGCAGGAAATTCCCAAACTTAAAATCCTATCTGAGCTAAGATAATCCTAAGTTAAGACTCTAAGACTCTAAGTTAAACTCTATCGTTTATCATTTATTTTCCATACCAGAAAGTATTAATAAATGTAGAATTAAACTTTGCATCTATATTCATTATGCAATATTTGCACGAAAGTAATAAATAATTCACACACACTTCTCACATTCTAACTTTATGTTCACTAATAACATCATAATTTTAGCTGAAGAGATGCATAATTTCTATTATTCATCACAGGATCCACTGATTATACATATTATAGTATTTTGTGCAAAAAAAAAAGAACTTTCACATCCATATTGTAAAATTAAGGTAATTGAAAGAGTTGTGAGTTCGGCCAAATACCAGTTGACAGTGTATTAACCATATGTTAATTGTATATGTTTTATATAACGACGTTTCGGGCTTGATTGTCCTTTGTCATAATTTTTCGTTCGTATTTAGAGACAGTATGACGTTATTGGGAATGTACATTGATCATAAGGTTCGTTTAGAAAAAAATTTTTTTTTTGAAGTTTTAAAAATGAAAAATTATGGGAGATAAAATTGGGCGAGGCGACCAGTTAACCCTAGTTATCAGTGACTAGTAGTTTCGTACTTAGGTGTACTCTTCAGACCTAATTAATTGGACTCGTTCTTCGGGGTTCTATTTATACTGTTCAGGTAACGGGTTTAACGGGGTCAGTTAGTACCGGGGTTGTCGGATATGGCTTATTACCGGTCTAACAGGGTTTGTTTTACAAGGATTAACGGGGTTTGTTTCTTAACGGGGTCGGTTTTTGCCAGGGTTAGATTTTTACCGGGGTTGCTTTTAACGGGGTTACCGGTGTGGGATAATTACCGTGGTTGGCGTGGTTGGTTTGGACCAAGGGACAGAAGACAAAGTAAGTAGCGTCTAAAGCTTTTATAAAGGTGGATTGAGCAGGCTGTTAATGATATGTTCATGGTACATGTCATTGCTGGTTAGCTGGCATAAGAGTGTAGGATCATCTCTTGGTAAAATGAATCGGGCGTCAGGTTTTCCAGCATTCAGTGGAGAGGGACTGAATTGTGTTTGTTCCATCCAAATCCCAATGAGAAAGGGAAGGGAAGGGTGCACCAACGAGGTCGGGTGAGGCTGCCTCTAAGTTTTACCCGCAGAAGATGGCTAGCGGGTTGACGCATTTCCACTTGTCCTATGGCGGGAAAAGAAATCCCGGGCTGTGAGGTCCAGTTGGATCTGCAGCTATGAAGACTGTCTCTGTTAATTAGGTTGTTGATACGGGTCTTCGGGTCTTCAGATGTTTCATTGGTTATGAATTTTCCGATGGTGTCAGTGATCACTATGTCCAGGATGTCTGGATAGGTCGTAGCAGGGGTTTTCCGGCAGGGATACCGCCTAAGGTACTCCTTCCTGTGGAAACCTTTGCCTCATGTGGTGCAGTGACTAAAAGTGGGAAAATGTCTTTCCTTTATGTGTCTTAAGAGGTGGCACTTCTTGGAGAATGTGTTAGCACAATATTAAAAGATTAAAGTTTGGTTTGGTACTCGTTCTTCTTATGTTTGGTGTGTGTTTGTAGGTGGCGGCGTTGATATCGGTGATATTAGTAGTGCTATTTCTGCCATGTTGAATGCCATGGCAAGTAAATCTTCTTGGTATGCTGAGGCTTTTTTTGTTGTTTCAAGGTTCGGTTTGATGCCTGTTGATGAGTTCATTCTGTTTGTTTCATGGGTATTTTCTTCCTTGATTTGTTTGGGTCTCGCCAAAAAACTACCATCTTTTTCTATACACAGGGAGTCGGTATGGATTCTGACTCCCTTGTGTAATGTATAGATCGATCTACATTCTTTTCTTCTGTGACATATTGTGGATTTTAAGTGGGTTGTTATGTTTTCTTTTCTTGATGTGCGGTGTTTCGGATGTAGGTTTTTTTAGTTCCTTTTTTTTTCCCTACGTTGGTTTCCTGTTTTTCAGGGGTTCGCCTATATCTGGGTTAACGTAGTGTATTTTCTTAATGTTGTTTCTATTGGATGATCATGTGCTGATGAAGGACAACTTAGTCCGAAACGTATGACCATTAAACTCCTATATTTTTCTTATCAAGAGTATTTTCCATTGATAAGGGGGATACCTACTTTTTCGTTGGTCCAAAAGAAAAAATTCCATCCAACAATGTTGAAATTTAACTCTAACAAATGCACCAATACCCATGAAATAGAAGAAATGTACGATATTGTTTCAGATGATTTAATTCATGACAGCCATGCATTCCATATATTTTTAATGAAAATAATAAACTAAAGAAGCAGACTGTGCGAATTTGAAAATTTGTAATTTGTTCAGCACAATAAAAATGTCAGAGTGCCTTTTGAGACTGCAGTTACAGTTTCAATGACTTTGATCTTGATATGGAAAGAGCATACTACGGTTCAGGTCAAAAGCAGATGTGATGGGGAGGGGGTATAATCAAAAAATGATGATCGTGAATAATGCCTATGATTTTTATGAATTGTGTAACACTAAGCAGTCCCTTTGGTCATTTAATTTACATGCAAGAACTAAAAAAGGAGATTTATAATGGGCCCCTGATGATAGATTCCTCTATTGAACCTTTAGAAAATCTTCGGAAAGTATTAAATCCACCACAGTTGGATGAAGAACTAACTTCTTCAAAAACTCAATATTATAAATTTTAGGAGAAAATATGGTCATATTTTGAAGATAATAAGTTTTATAGACAAAATTCTGTCCATGTTACAATGTTCTTACAATTAATGAAATTAAATAAGTATAAATGAGAATTTACTTCAGTTTTTAAGTTCTATTTCTTCTGTATTTTTAACACTTTATTACAATTGGAAACAAATTAATATAAGCCCTAGGCTTGTTTTTTAATCCTATTCCATTGTATTATTATGAATTGAAACATATTAATGTAAATAAAATATTGGTTTATATGCAGAGAGTCGATTGCACTGATTCCGACTGTATTACCCAACTGAATAGAATGAGAACCATATGAAATATATATTAGTTTATATACGACGTTTCAGGCTTGAACGCCCTTTGTCAAGTGAAGTTTACATAATTTTGATTCTTATTTATACACAATAATTTGATGATGTAATATAAAACAAGGATGTACATTAAAGTTCTGTGGGTTCGTGGAAATGTTGAAATTAATTGATCGTAGATCTTAGTTTTCTATTCTGTAAATAAAATACTGTTTAAAAAAAAAATGGCTTCATACCTATTCATTCCCAATTGTTGTTTTAAAATGATACTTCGAAACATGTGATATTTCGATGACGTGCTAATTTTCAAAAAATTAGTATCCAAATACTTTCATAAATATATCCTAAGGGTCTACTTTGTTCCGTATAACTGATGACATACACTTCTTTTAAAAAAAATCACAAACTGGTGCACCAAAAACAAATTTCTGTCCATATTACTTTATATTTGCGGCAATTTTTTTTTTGATCAGATGTTATCTTTTAATCATTATTTTCTGTTTAATATATTGTTGATTATTGAAGAAATATAACAAATTTTCATGAAGAACTCATTTTTTTTTTATAATGATCAATGTTATTTTTATCTCATATCAAACAATTAGCCATATGCGATAGAAATCAAGTTATGGTAGATGATTCTGAATCAAAATATTAAAAGACTTTACAAGTATGAAATTGAGCACTGCACATGCATGGGTTCAATGCAAAAAATTATCTGCAAATGGTTTATGGCTGGAGCCCATTTCAGTTGGTGTTTGGTTTCAGGTACAGCCATGTGCAAACGTTTTGCTCCTTCGTACGCAAATCTCTTCATGGCAGAGAGGAAACGTAAGGTATTGCCCCTTTATCCATTTGAGTCGAATTTGACCCATTTTTTTAATTGACATTTTCATGGTTTTGAGGTACTCTTTGGACAGTTTTGCCAATTCTTTGAAATCCTCAACAACCACCTGACCATCAAACTAACGGCCAACGTCAGTCACAAAAGCATAGATTTTCTCGATCTTACAATTTCAAAGGAGCAGAGACTAATAAACAAGATATTAAAGTATATTTCAAATAACTGACACTCATCATCTTTAGCATAAGAGCTCATTTAATCCAAAACATACCTTTTCTGGTATAATTAAGTCACAAATTCTACGATTACCGAATTTGCAAAAGGTCTTCTGATTTCGACCAAGCTTATATGATTGTTATCTCAAAACTGAAAGAGCGTAGATACGTAAGCGATTTTTACGAAACATAAAAAAAAGTCCACCTAAGCACAGATAGCAGCTAATAATAGACTTTATGTCGAAGAACCTCCAGGCTTAAGATGTGCCCCTTGTATGTCAACCAGATGCAAAACATGTGCCTTTATACCAGAAACTCATTATTTTCTAAGTAACTCTACGAATAAAAGATAGGAGCACCTAACATGTGAAAACTCGAATGTAATATACTTAAATACATGTAAAAAATATGTCCCAAACAATGTATTTGAGAAACAAAGAACAAATTACGCTCTTGTTTCAATACTCAGAGATCAGATATTAAATTAAAAAAAGACCAGCCTGTTTCTAATCATTTCAATCTTGACGACCATTCACTTGACGATCTCACCTTAACCCCAATTGAGTGCATAGAAATCGACTTCCCCGAAGATAAAACTACCAAATTCAGTCAATCTAGAGAAGCCCATTGGATTGAAAGCAAGAACCATAGGACTTATTATTCACTATAGTGTGGGCATAGCACCCTTTGTCATCCCCTTCAATACCAACCCGTAATAAAGCAAGAAAGATAGTTCATGCACATTATAAGATTCTTCAAGAGGAATTTCCCCATGTCTATAAGCAGAAAATGATACCAAATATATACCAAAAATCAGAACATAAATGACAACCTTTTTCATAGCAAAGTTTAGTAGGTCAAAGGTCATTGATCTTGGCTGTCAGTTGATACTTTGACCTTTGACCTCCGACGTCTACTTCCGGTTTTATAACTGCCCGAAAACAGCAAAATTCGCAACTTTGGACTGCTTTAGATCGCGACCTAATTACTTTCGAGTGTTAATTTTTTCAGATTCTTAAAGTGCTTTTTGTCTTCTTTCCAACGATGTACAACAAAAGTTTCTAAAATAAAAATTGAATTTTTCGATTTTTGAAAATAAAAGTACATATTGCCGTATTTACGTTTTTTTTTTAAATGTATGTGCGTATATCTCGTGATCTAATAGATGTACAAGCTTCAAATTTGTAACGTGAATATAAATTTTGAATGTGATTAGATTTACGCTAAACAAATTGAGATGGGCGTGGCACAGCGAATTACGTCAGTAGGAAATAACGTTTTTCAAAAAGTACTTTGCACACAGATACCTCATGCTTTGGCCATATTCTCCGAGAAAATGTTTCGGCCTGTCTGTTGCAATTTTGCGACATTTGCAAAGTCCCTCTCTGTGCCACAAGTGACTCTAGTTGTATTTGTTTTTTTTTTTTGTTCTTTTGTTTTATTTGTATTTATCTGATGGACAGAAATGTCCAATAAAATAAAGAATTTGATTTGATTTGAATGGATAATTAATTGTTGATTGGCAGATTTGAGTTAATTCTAATATTCCAATTATTAATGATTAGTTGCTCATTTTTACACTAAGTGGATTTTCATTATGTTTATTATAGAATGACATATGATAGCCAAATGAAAAGACTTGTCCAAATTTTGTGGAAATATAATGTAACTTACAGACATAGCCTCCATCGTTTTAGCGGAAACATTGTGACTAGCTTCTTTGTGAGCTGAGGTCAACCAATTGGCAGCTGCTTCACTTCCACTGATAGCAGAGTCTGAGAGTTCTTTCTTTTCAGTCAAAAACTGTGATGGACTAGGTTGTTTGGTTGTTTTGCTTGATTTCTGAAAAACATTGACGACAATAATACATATTCACATTTGAAAAGACATCCAGACAATTTCAGGTTTTCGTAATTTTTCAGAACACCAATGATCAATAAATTGTTATCACAGTTTGGAATTCCAAAACATTCCAAATATGCCATCATTCTGTTTGGTATAAATACAAGTAAATTCTGTAATTCTGTGTCACTGATGAAGGACAACTCAGTCCAAAACGTCTGATCATTACAGTTTTCTTACCAAGAGTCTTTTTCATTGGTTAGAGGGATACCTACTCTTCAAATAAAATAAAGCAAACTTATTGAGGTTTTTGAAAGCTAATTTCTTTTAAAGAAAATTAAAATGGAGGCCCAAAACCTTCTCCAAAATCCTCTTCAAATGGAGAGAGAGTAAAAGCTTTCACAGAAAGGAAAGACAGAATAAAAACCTGACAGAACAGTAACATTCACCAGAATGAAATAAATCAACCTTCAGTGACTGAAGTTCAGTCATATACTTCTTTCCTGGGGTGATAAATATACAATATTATTAAGTTTCATTAAAACAAGGGCAATAACTGATTAAATAATAATTTTTGGTATTTTCGATTGTCAGTCGAGTTCATCCTTGAATGAAAATAAACACTCGTGCCAATTTCGTCAAAATCTTTAAAACAATTGTGCCTTGTAGAATATTTACGAGTAAATAAAAACTCATACTAAATACATTTTGATTTTGCTGATTTTTAATAGGGTTCATCCTTAGATTGTTATACATTCTCACACCATATTCATCAAAATCCACCTGATTTTTAATAGGGTTCATCCTTAGATTGTTATACATTCTCACACCATATTCATCAAAATCCATCAAGAATTGTGGCTTCTACAGTACTTACGAGCAATTATGGAAGGACAGAGGGACATGGGTGATGGTAATATACGCTCCACATTTCATGTGCACAATCAAACTAATAATAATGGTTGAACATCTAAACCATTTATGTTGAAAATAATGGTGAGGTGATCTATCACAGGTATATGATGATTCGAGTCCAACTTACAACAACCGATCATCAAAAATATGTCACCATTGAAAGATTAAAGAAATTAGTAAACAAGAGTAAGATCATCATGGCAGAAAAGAGGAAAATAATTATTGGTGACATCCTTCGAGCTTATACACAAACTTGGTAATGATCACCATGAATGAGATGCAGACCTACATGTAAAGCATGTGACACTACCAATATCATGAACATGAAAGATTCTTGAGTATTTTCTATCAGCATAAAATTTTGTCACCTATTGTTTAACTTAACTTTGAATGTGGAATTCAATAGGTGGGACAGACAGTAACATCATTACTGAAGGCCATCATTTAAATATCAAATTGAAGAAAAAAGGCAAAGCATCCAGAGTAGCTCCACATTTCAATGTTCCAGGCCATAACTCCACTTTGGACTACAGAAACAGAAACACAAGGACAAAACAAATTGGATTTGGCAGAATTATTTTGGATACATAGACTCAATACTGATTGGATTTACTGAACAAAATCGTTTAAGAATTTAAAAAATATTTTTTTTCCAAATAACTACCTAATAAGTTATATTCCACACCCTACTTAAAAGGGATGCTGCGTCTTATATTGAACATAAAATTTTAGTTCTGAAGAATTGTCTATATGAGTATATATTCTCACTTAACTTACTTTGTGTCATAAAGTAACAGAATCCTTAAAATCTGGAAAGTCACTTTTGAAAAAAACGCTTAATCAATTATTAAGCGTTTTTCAATTATCAAAGGCATCTACAGTGAAACCTGGCTATACGGGACCGAACGAACTAGTTCGTTATAGCCAAAATTCGTTATATCATTTTCTATGTCCGCCATCTTGGATAAAGTCAAAATAACCCATACCATCCCAAAGAAAAGGAACGATCGCAGTTTTAAACAGTAGTAAACTTTTAGCACATAATTTATTGCAAATTCACATAAATTATAATCATGCATTTACGTAGCGTGTTAAAAGTCCGAAAGCGTCCGCAAATGATGACAACTTCATTGTCTATGATTTCTTCTTCGTCATCAGATTCTTGGGTGGTATCATTTTTCACCGACATAACGCTCTCTACAATTTCATCCTCGCTCGGTCTGTCCTCTGTAATAATATCTTCGTCGACTTTTAAAAAATCGTCCAATCTTACGGTATCTGGTGCATCAGTAAATTTATTCACCTCGTACAAAATTCTCTTCAATTCACCTACACGCATGTCGTTATTTTAGTCACCGGATTCGAAATTTTATGGGCTTTGTACGTAGCCATGTTGATGTTGAGAATCGAATGACACTTGAAGACGGTTAGGGCCTATCGTTATTTACGATTTCGCCGTATGTTTATTGTTTTGACCGGTAAACAAAAATGAATATCTTGGGACTGTGGGTGAACAGAGGAGGACAAAAGGATTACACAAAACATTAATTAAGTTTAAATGATAAATAATGATTGATAGTCGGGAGTCGGGAGGTGTGAAATTCTGTGACAATTTATTGCCGTGATTTGGGCGATTGAGATTATCGGTTAATTATGACTAATCCATCCGTAATAACCATAAATTTGGTACTCAGGTTGTCAATTTCTATTCGTTATTACCGAAAATTCGCTACTAGCATATCATTATCCATTTATTTTTTCAATGAAATTAGTGCAGTGAAAAACGGGACTTTAAAATTTGTTCCTTATTACCGGTTTTTCGGTATAAGCATGTTCGTTATAAGTGAGGACCACTGTATATGAATAATTACTTAGTTTTTTGAATATTTATTTATTTTTTTTGGATTATTTATTTTTATTTTATGTCATTTATGGCAGCAGGTATATTTACTGATGAATACAGCTCTTATTGGCCAAGCTTCAAATTTTATGTTCATTCTAAGACCTATTATCCCTTTAAACTTTTTGACTTACTTTTTTCATAGCTAGAAGATTTATTGGAGTGTTGTTATGAAGGACTTTTGAAGTGATTAGCTTTAGAACATCACAACTATTACATAATTCAAGAGATTCAGGGACTTTCCCAACACAAGGCAGGTTTTTAGTTAAGGGGACATATGGTTCGAAACATGATTTTTTAAAATACTTAGGTTAAGAAATTTATACTTGGCCTAGTAATAGTGTTTAACTGGCAGATATAGAAAATGTAATTAATTTGCATATTGATCACATGGTTGCCATGGTAACGGGCATCGCCCACTTTTTATACTATATATTTTGTGAAGCCTCCTGCGGGTGCGTCTTTTCACAGCCGAAGACTACCAAATACAACCGATGACCACTGAAGACCCAAATTTTATATTATTTTTAACAGCTCTAATGGGCAATTGTTTCATCATGTGAAGTCACATTATGCCACCTTACAAGCTGTGGCAACCATAACCATCAAATAAACTTTGATGTATCGTCTTTTCATAGCTGGTTCAGACCGGCGTCTCATGCCGCCTGGCATATTATAAGCAAGACAAATAAATAAATGTAAGGGAGTACCATCAGACCATTTATTCACAAATAAATATAACAAAAATAAAAAGAAAGAATATAAACATCACAATAAACAATACATAAGAAATATTAACGAGGACGGGTTCTCACATTCACAGGCCGTTTTAATTTTTTACATGTTTTTTTTTTTTGGCTACATTCTGACCTATAGTCGGTACCTGGTACTTTCCATCTGGGGAGTCTGGAAAGGACATGTGGAGTTCCAATGAAGATATATTAGAAGAAGACATTGGTGAGGTTGAAGCAACGGGAGATGTGGTTGAATAGATAGAATAACTAACTGGGGGAAGGTGATGGTGGTGGGCTCTTGTGTGCAAACGTACTGTTGAACTGGGGATTGAATTCATCACATACGGAATAAATGTCGGGTATGACGCTCACAAAATGATTAGGTGTCCAGTAGCCCTTGTTTTTTATAGCTGTGTTGGTCCACATGATGCGTATCTCCCTAGTGGCATGTATTGGTTGATTCGGTTTGAAGGAGGTTTTTAGATGAAGGAAAGCATGATCCTGTAGTCCATTTACTGGCGGGTAGATAGATATGATTGATGTCCCCAGAACATCTGCCAAAGCCATGATTGTCCACGCCGACGAATATGAACCATCAGTTGAAGAGGCAATGCACGCATCGCGATAATCTGGAGATATCAGATGGAGCTCAGCAGCATCTGACCTTCTTAGGTACGTTTCCTCGTTGAGGCACATATGGATACAGGTCCGTACTCGAAGCAACGATGAAAAGTTCTCGTAACCGTAAGTTGCAATACTAGCGGCATTGAATAAACAATGTCCATAATCCGTAGTTACTATCGGTATCCAAATGTGGACCATGTCATGCTGTTCCAGTAAATATTGGCTGTGTTGATCGATAGCTAATGGTTTGGAGGGTGTGAGTTTTGGTAATAGCACGGTCGGACATTTGTTAGGCATAGCACGAGTTTCAAGACGAGAAACGTACACAAGGGCCTGGAAACCACTCATTGAGGCCTGGAATTATACAAAAGAAAAACCTATTAGCTACCATAGTACACAATCATAAGATTCATAAGCCGATGTGACGTCATCAAAAAGCTAATGAATGAAATTGCAAGTCTACATTTTCGTGGGTTCATTTGAGTCTTGAATATATGTTAATAGTCTAGAAATGTATACAATTCGCATAATCCCTTCAAATATGTATTATATTTCTACTTCTCTAAATCAAATTAAAACATTATATTACTTACTTGACGTAATCTGGATAGAGCTGATGAATATGAGTAATGATCCCCTAATTCAAATTTGAAACACTCGACACATGTAAATTCCATCAATTGATCCTCAACGTAAGGAATATCATTCACTGATATTTGTTCACAATCATAATAATACCAATAACCACAACAATTACATTGTACCTATTTAGATGTACAGTTCTTACGACAAATACAACATGGGAAATACGCAGGACGTTCAGAATAACTTTACGTTTATGCACAGTAGACATGATGGTAAATAGTAATAGGTTAACTTTAGTACTGCAGTAATATCAGAGATCTGAGAAGACTGAGATAGATGCAAGGTAACAACAGTTGTAATACTTTTATATTTTATTTTTATTAGAGGATTCTCAACAGGACAGGTATGGCAATCCACTGTCAACTTTGACTTCTGTTTGAAAATTCTGATGAATCCCGGTTTGGATTGATTAAATCGTATGTCAACCTTAATCTCTAATTAACTATCCAATATCTTTATGATCCGAGTGTGGCATGGTTTCTGTTCTGTATACATATAGAAAACCAATATATTGTATCGTCTGTGATATGATAGGGCAAAATGTTATTACGTTCAGGTAGACAACAATTAAACAAAACTATGCTCAACAAGAATATTGCTATTCATCTTAATTCAAATCTCTGTCTTTTAAATTTAATTCAAATTGGGTGTTGTTGAACCCACACAGCATTGTTAACTAAATAACTTAATTTTTACTTGTCATAGGTTGTTAGATGGCAAATTGTGCATTCACGTGATAAAACAATTGCCCATAGGAGCTGTTAGAAATGATTTAGATATAAACTTTGGGCCTTCGGTGGACTTCGGTGGTCATCGTCTGATTGCAGTTTAACCAAAATACCAAAAGCCAAGAGGAGTTTATAATAAGCTTAGTAGTACCCTCTTTTGCCTTGATTATTTTCTAGTTCCTCAATTTTCTTTTGTTTTAGTGAACATCCCTCTTGGCTTCTAGACTGTTTTTAGGCGGCAGAAAGTGGCTATGATTACAGACTGAAATACGACGAATCAGCTAAATCTAAGGAAAGTATTTAAAGGAAACAGTGACCGTTTCCTTTTACTACTTTCCTTAGATTTAGCTGATTTGTCGTATTTCAGTCTGTAATCATAGCCACTTTCTGCGAGTGTTTTGGTAAACATTTACTGCTTTGTTCAATTCCTGTTGGTCTGACGAAATAGATGATAATCGCTGTTTACGCCAGATGGTATGGCCTTCAGTACAGATGGAGGATGGTTACTTTTGGCATTAACATACCGAGGAATATTGCCAGGTTTTAATTAGGGGCAATGTTTACCGGTTCTTTAATGTTACGTCCAAATAGTCTACTTCTTTTTTATTCGCGTCAATTGTGATGCTTAAACCCTGCTTCGCAAATAATCTACATAATCTTTGTTTTTTTTTTCAGTTACTTTTGGATTGCTTTTAGATTCGCAAAGACCGTCATTTCTGTATAGGCCAACGCTCAACTGCCTGCCAAACTCGGAATCAATAAGCGATAGAAGATATAAGCCTACAAGTTCACAACACTCTGCTCCATCGTAAGAACCCATGGCAATATCAAATAAGTTGGCTTGGTGACCTTTTTTTTAATCCATGGCTGGTTGTTATCATGTATGAGTATGGACTTTTTGGTTTGCATAATGATCTCTAAGTCACTGTTTGAAATATCGTGATATTGTGAAGCGTATTGTAGAGCGTTTTCTAGTAGTGACTCATATATTGATGGGTAAAAATTGACAATGTCAAAGCAAATGAACGATGCTCTCTGTGATCTTATCGAACCAGTGTGTGACTGATGCTGTTTTGCGCCATAAATTGTAGCCAGTGGCTTCTGAAACTGATTTGACTACCGTAAATCATATAATTTTTGCGTCAACTTATTATTTGCGAATTTCACTAAATTTTTATATTGCGTAAAGAAATTAATGCGAGCAAGCCTTGTTAAAAACAAAATGGGGTCATTTGAGTTACTATGTTTGCCTGATCCAAATGTTTGTCCTGATAATATATCCCGTGAAGATACTGCACCTTGTCGGGTGATTTGCTTCCTCCACAACTGTTGTATGCTGGAAAAACCGATGCTTGCCATCCTAAATTCACGTTTCCACCAGAATGGGATATTTCCATACAGAAAATCATTGGAGCAATGAAGGCAGTATGTTACGGTATGTGCAAAATGTGATTGTACCTTATACCGAACAAGTAAAGGACAATTTGGACCTTCCTTTAGGCCAGAAAGCTCTGTTAATTTTTGATGTGTTCGCAGCCCATAGATGCGATTCATTTTGGAATTATATGATAACTTGTCAAATTGAACATATGTTTGTACCTGCTGGGTGTACTGGGGAGTTACAACCGATGGACTTATCAGTCAACTATGACTTTAAATTAACATTGAAGAATGAATTCATGTCATGGTACGCAAATGAAATAGCGAGAAAACCTGATGAATATGTTAACATGAAACTTTCAGTTATGAAACTATTACACGCCAAATGGCATTTGATAATATAAAACATAACAAGGAAATCATACTGAATGGATGGAGAAAGGCAGGTATATTAAATTTCGTAATTGCTATTGATTAGACAATCAGTAATGATATTGAATATTGAAATTTTTAAACTCGTGTTGGCGTAAGTAGTGCTAAACTTGTGCTATTTTTTATCATTGTCTTGTAAATGATAAACTAATTATGAACTTTATTGCTTGTATTGTTAACTGAGATAATAAAACAATTGTTATTCTTAATTGGTCTGTTTCATTCAATTTACGCGATACCATACTTACAAAATGGCCGCCCAAAGGGACGTGACTCTCCTTAAAATAATCAAAACATTTTTGCGATATTATAATAAAGAAAAAGAAGAAGTAAAGAAAATAAAGAAGTTTCTCAGATTTTTTATGAAAATTTCTGTTTTTTCAATAAATTCCTTTTGGTGTGTAATTTTATCTGCATGCGGAATATTCTCTGTCGAGTAGTTATATGTTATCTTATCCATCACAATGATTTTCGTAGGTTAAAGTGCTCAACTGGAGTGCAGGAGCGTTATAATTATATGAAATATGAAATATGCATTATTATTTAATTTATGTGAAATTGTTCATTTCGTAATCATCTAATTTATAATATATATATATTTTTTAATGTTTACGTCCATTTAAAAAAAATAATAATTTTTATATTCACTTAATATTTGTAGGCTATATTTATGTTATTTTAAATAAAAAAATTTCTTTTCTATAAGTTTAAAAATATAGGCAGATCTATATTCTCTTCAAGTTTCTTTATTTTTGCTTAATTCGATTTATTAAATCATATTATTTCTTTCAGTCCAAATTTTCTTGAAATTTTTATTAAATGAAATAAAGTTTTGTTATTATTCTTTTTCTTCTTAATAAAAAATTATCGTTTCGCTAAATTGCATAAAATGAAAGCAGCTCTATATTCTCTTTTTTAAAAATATATACTTATTCTATTTTTTAAACAATATATTTTTTATTATTATTTTTTTTAATTTCTTTTTTTTTTGCAATCAAATTTTCTTGAAATTTTTTTAAATGTTTAGGACCATTTAAAAAAAATTTGATTAAAAATTTTCTTTTCTCTATAGTATAAAATTTAGGCAGATCTATATTCTCTTCAAGTTTCTTTATTTAATATGTTATATATATTATGTTTTTGTAATTTCTTATTTTTTTCAGTCAAAATTTTCTTGAATTTTTCATTAAAAAAAATAATTAAGTAAATTGTTGTCATTGTTCTGTATTTTGCTTTGTATTTTTTATTAATTTTTTTTATCATTTACTATAAATTTTATTATTATTATTACGTATTTCGACTTTGGCGAAAACGTATTGTAATCGTTCGGATTATTTTTTTTTTTTTTGGTGCCATTCTCAGATGAGTTTGCAGACAAACTGGTAAAAGGTACAGAAATTCTAAATCTACAGTTGATCTTAGAATGATTTCAATTATCAAAGAAAACAAAACTGGAAGTTCTATTCCTGACCGGAAGTGAGAACCGGAAGTTGAGGTTTTTTGGCTTTAGCAAGTTTATTTTCAGTTCGATTTCGACCGGATTTTCAGATTTGAAAACTTCAATGTATTTGTAAACTAACAATTGTAGGTTTTATGCAATTCGGTTAAATCTTTTACCCACGATTTGCAATTCAATATCGGCAAAAATTTCAGACCATGATTTCTCGTTTAATATAGATTGTAAAATTTTGAAACTTTAGCAGTTGATAGGCGATATAATTATGATTTTTTAAAAAATTTGAAAAAAAAAATTCGACTTCCGGTTTAACCTCAAATGACGTAATTACGTAACTTCCGGTCTATATCTGCTAGGTGAAAAGTGAAAACTGTTTTATAAATAACTTGTCAATAGTGATCGATTTGACCTAAATAATTAGGTCAAGCTTCCATATCAGCCGCCATTTTGAATTTTCGTTACAATTCTTAAAGCCAAAATTCAGACACTATTGATAGACCGATTTCGATGAAATTTAGCTCATAGATACATTGAATCATTATCTACCCTTTTCTTGGAGATCGATTTTTAAATTTCGTATTTTTTTTCGAATTATTCAAATTTCGATTATTTCAAAATTAGGTCACTTTAACGGCTTCGGAAGGTGTGACCCACTTAATCTATGACCTTGAAAATTAGGTCAAATAATATTCCATATATTGTCTACGAGTAGATATTTTTTAATTTGGCTTACTTAAAAAATTCATAGAGATAAGTGTACTTAAATACAGCAAATTTTGAACCGTTACGGAAGGTATGACCTAATTATTTTATGAGTTTGAAAACTAGGTCAAATGATATTCAATATATTGTCTAGATGTAGGTCATTGCAAATTTAGCCTACATAATATTTTAAGGCTCTCGAAATACGTTCATAATTGTAAGCAATTCTAGTTTTATTTTTTTTTTTTGGTCCTTTTTTTTTCTTAATACTAAATTACCTTTTCCATTACTTTATGAATTGTAAGCGGATCTATATTATCTTTTTTTCATATATTTATTTAAATGTATATATTTTTTCTTATTTTTTTGTAATTTCTTTTTTTTTCAATCAAATTTTCTTGAATTTTTGTATAATGTTTGGTCCATTTAAAAAAGAAATTGAATAAATTTTTCTTTTCTATAAGTTTAAAATGTAGGCAAATCTATATTCTTTGAATGGCATATAGTAACCGGATAGCAATATTTATAACAAACTTGTATGGATATAACGATTACTTTAATAAAATGTTATTAAAGCAATCGTTATATCCATACAAGTTTGTTACAAATAAATCTATATTCTCTTAGGGGCCCAGGCTTCATTTTTAGGGGTCGTTTTGGGCCTTTGTTACATTTAAACAGTCCTCAGAAATATTCAAGCTCTGAGAAAATCGCTAAATACCTTGAAATATGCCTCAAACAAAAAATTTCACTGTTCATTTTTTTCCGTGCTGTACGCGGCTGGTCTCCAGTCAGTCTGAAAATTGTGTGTCCTGTTGACAAAGTCTACAATTGAAAAATGCGTTGTAGTCTGTTTATATAGATGACCGCTATTGCACGACGGGAAGGATAACTCTTTGATTATCAAGACGAACCGTTTTCCAATATGGCGGGACGTTCGTAATTTCTTAAGTCATTATGATTTTTCAAACACGGATAATTATGGATACACATGGATTTGAAGGCTCAGATTTCAAAGGTAAGCTCTGTAGACTATTTCTGATTAGCTAACCAAAAGATTTCATGTGTTTGAGGCTGTCGGATGATTGTCCGAAACAAATAAAGCCTGGGCCCCTTTAATTTATGCTTATTCAATTTTTTTTAATAAGCTTATTATTTTTTTGTAATTTCTAATTTTTTTTCAGTCAAAATTTTCTTGAATTTTGTTTTAATGTTAAGGAGGTTAGAGCGTATTGTTTGTGCGCATCCCTATTGCGCATGTGTGTCGCGAGAAACTACAGACGGAGCTACGTCCCATTCTCGCGTCTTTACCTACATTCCGTGTCATGTCGGCCTCCATGGCGAAAGCATTATTTTCTCGAAAAAGGGTAATTTCGCGAAGTAATCACACTTTGAGAAATAAACAAAAGTTTCATCGGTAAGGACATGTAAAGTAGAAAGCCAGTCTAATGTGTCTTCGACAAAACTTCCTCTCACGACCCTACAAACGGAATGACGACACCAGACAAAGTCATGGATAGCAACATTCTTCCTGGGTAACAACTTACTTTGAAAACAAACATTCTCCGACACCTAGTTTCCGTGAACCCGATTCTTCGGTTGGTGTTGAGAGCATTGAACTATCTGATGTATCATTTTTCGGTGGGGAAAAACTAGTCATTGAAAAAGTATGTGAATATATTATGAATAAAAAGTAATGAACTGAAAGAGTTATCTCCCTTTAGCTCATTATCTTGTTGGACCCCACCCCTCTTCAGGCCCGATTTTTCAGAGAATGAGTTCGGTGACCCCCTAATTTTTTGGGCTTACATGATTTCTTATATAATTGAATCCATAAAGTTAAAAAAATTTACAGATTTTAATTTACGATAAGCAAGTTATAGGCCTTTGAGTGTCTCTGGAAGCTTAATTACTAACCGGCCTGCCAAACGTTTTTGTCTGAAAATTTGTATTTTAGCATATTGCTGATACCAAAGTATTACTGAAATGTCTGGAATCACATTATGATGTTTTATTGTAAAAATCAATATTATAGAAGTGTAAAAACACTGAGAATTGAGAGTCAGAAGTAGGTCAAGTATTGTGGCCCACCCCTACAGAAATAACGCCCTCTATCTCAAAAAATAAGTCGGTGACCTATGCTAAATTTTGCATTTTCTCAATACTGATACTTTAAGCTACCACCATGCAAAAAATTAGCAACTTCTAATTTAATTAGGTTATTCGCTCCAACCTCCTTAAGGTGCGTTTAAAAAAAAAAATGAAGTAAATTTTTGTTATTATTCTTTTATTTTTTATATTTTTTTTTATTGTTAAAAAATATCTTTTCCATAACTTGCATTTAATGTAAGTGAATTATAATAGGGTGTTCAGTGACATCACGCAATCTTGTCTAAAATGTCGAAATCGTTATCTTCATGTCTTCAACAATTCCTCCCCAAATCGCACAATTTTATACCAAAACATATCAGTGAATGTGAAATTTAATAAGCTTTTCAACAATGTTTTTTAATAATTTTAAGAAATTTCAGGTTAAAGTCGATTTTTCGACTGTCGGCCATTTTGTTGCCAATGATTCCATTTTTTGCGAAAATGGAAAAATTTTTTTAAAACGAATTTCCAGGAGAATTGACTGCATCGATTTTGACAAAGGTGGAACTGGTGATTAGAGAAATGGATGAATATTATAAATTCAAGTGAACAAAAAAATATATTGAAATTTGTAAAAATAGCGTCAAGTGCCTGAAAAGCTTAAATTTTCTATGTATGATGAAAATTTTGTTCATTTGGATAATGTTTCTATGTCTATCGAGTGACATTTCTTTTTTTTATAGTTTTACTAATTCCGTTCAGCCAGTACTCCTGGAAATTGATTTGAAAATAGGTAGGGTGGTATAGAATCAGATTCCTTTGAAGTTTGCCGACTCAGTTTGTGTGTCACGTGATACACCTGCGCATCACGTGATATGCCGAATAATGCTTGATCATTATGACGTAAATGACAGTGATGCAGTTAAAGATAGTAGATGTCTAGATGACTTCGAACTACACATTTTGGGATGCTAGAAATGAGAATAAATGGAATTCATCATTTGATGTATTTATATATTTATTTAATAAATGTATTTTTTTTTCATTTATTTTTTTTTTATCATATTCTATAAAGTTTATTATTACAGGGCGCTTTTTAGAAACGCCCTGCTTTGTTTTCATAATGTTTTTTTTTCTTCTGAGTTTTTATAGAAAGATTACACTTCGCACTATGTTCTAGCATGTGACCTAGTTGGTTAAGAGGTCTGATATTTTCGCCACACGTGGCTCTAGTTATTTTTCTATTAAATGTTTTTTTAGTCGTTTTAATCGGAGAACAGGGTTGCGCCTATAATACCCCCTTTTCTATTTAAATAAATAATTTATATCATTATTATTCTTTTTCTGTATTTGCTCATCGTATTTTTTATTGCAGTGTATTTATTGCAGTGTATAATGTTGTGTATTTTCGCTTTTTTGTGTATTTTATTGAGTGGCAAATTACAAATTTGTCACTCTTTGTTTTCATAAGACTTTTTGCAGTGCGTTCTTCGAACGCACTGCTTTGTTTTCAGTACGTGCCTAATTTTCGAAGGTCCATATCTCGTGACCTTGACATTTGGTGACCTTGTGACTTGTTTAAAAGTTATTGCCCTTGTCGAGACCTATCTATTGATGTCTTCATTTTTGTTGTGCAATGGCAATTTCCGGTTCTACAGCTATTTGAAAATCGCAATGTTTAACTTTGAAGAGCTCTGTCACGTGACCTAATTTATATACGTCAAAATTTCTTTCGTGACCTCATTACACGTAATCTATTCTTTCCAATGATTTATAACAATTGATATTTTGATTAAAATTGCGCTTTTTAGAATTTGAAAATTTTGTTCTTTGTTCTATAGTAATTGTGCGTGATTTTTGGCGGGGAAAAAGCACGTGTTTTTTTAATTACATATTTTTTTATGAAAGTCGACAAATTCTTTTAAAGATATGATAGAACATGACAAACAAAGAAAAAAAGTGATTTAAACGGATCCGGAAGTAACACTTAAGCCGTCATCTTGGTTATCAGCAACTTTTCCTTAAATAAATATAATTCACTAAGTCATCATCCGATTTGCTAAATAATTTCAGAAATGGCCAAAACTTCCATAGCCCATACCTCATGAATACCGGTACTTTGTTTTGTTTTCGATATAGATAGTACGGTACCAATTATTTATCATAAAGAAATCTCGTTATATATTTCGTCGTAAGTGTATATCTTATAATGTCTCATTTATGTTTACGAATCAATGTGTCTCAATTCGTATTGCAAATAAGTCCTGCTAGTTTTTTTCATATTTTAAAAGTTTATACGTCAATCCAACGACGACAAGGGAGATTACTTAATATTAAAACTTATGAAGTTATTAGGAAAATTATTTAATTAAGCTAATTTAACAAACTCTGAAATATTTTAATAATTGTATAATGTTGTCAATGTTTATAAAATGCCCTTGTTTCATATTATAAATTGATTCGTTTGTCTTTTTGTAATTTATATGGAATTTATTAAGTGACCAGTCGTTTATTTTTATCATAAATAAAGTAGTCTAACGATTGTTGTGTAGGTTGATAATACTTGGAAGATACAAACTATGTATCTGTTCTACCATAGAACAGGCATCGTAGTACGTCTTTAATCAAGATAAACCTATCTGTCGTCCAATGAATATTAACAGCGTTTAAAAAGGGACACGCACTGCATCAATACCGTTCACGGTTCTAGTTTTTTTTATTGTTCTTTATTATTCTTTATCAATTTTTTTATGTTTCATTACTTCTTTTTTTATATTTTATATTTTGCTCTCCCAAATATCGTTCTTAGAAATTTTTTGAGGAAAAGACTTTTCCTTTGCCTAGTTAGGCACCCCCCTCCTAGAGTTAAGCCTAGTTATAGTAGTTGATCGTTGTTAGACTTACCTGATATCCCTAGAAGTACACCAGGATACAGTTTTCCACCAAAGGTTGCATGAACATGTTCTCCAGTAGAAAAAACTTCACCGTACTGTTTAGTCGGCTCATTGATTGCGGATATATTAATTCTCGACCAATTCGAACCCTTCGTACCAGAAAATAACACAACTAGGACCCATTTTATCGTGTCAAAGAGTCTTTGACTCTTTGTGGCCGCCTTGGTCGGAATCTAACAGTAAACTTCTGACATCACGTTACTAGCCTGATTACGTAAAAAATGACGCTATTAGCACGTGCATTTACGACTACTACTTTGTTCTAGTTACGGTACTATAACTCGCAAAGTTCGTTCAGACCTTACTAAATGAACATGGAAGTTAAAAGAAGAAGCGCTATTTAGTCAACGATACTAAATATTCCCAAAACAACAAGGCACAGAATATCTTCAAAAAAAAAAAAACTGGCTTGGATTCAACAAAATACAACTTTGGCATTAACTGCTTGGGGCATTCATTGACAGCCCCAGTGGAGCACCTAGAATTAGATTTGAGTCTGACAAATCGATGGAAGCGCTACATGGTAAGTTGAATATGTCCACTTTATGGGTTTTGTGCGAGAGGCTTACACAATGGTACATGGGTGATGCAATTAATAAGAAATAATTAGTTAACTCGTAATTAAGCTTATTACAACGAGGATTTCCTCTTTTGAGCAAATAAGGGTTTAGGATACAAAAGAGCAAATCCTGGTCGGAATGAGCTTTGCCGATCGACTAATGTGATTATAAGGGATTAAATTTCATGGTAGGGGACCATCCATAAAGTATGTACGCTCAAAATAGGTGATTTTCATACCTCCCCTCCCCTGTACGCTTCTGTACGCTTTTGACATAACCACCACTCCCCCCCTGCACACAAACCCAGTAAAAAATCGTATATACATAATTAACTAGTGTTAAACCCCGAAACCTGGAATTCCAAGTATAAACTATCCCACGATGTGTGTGCGAATGTTCGAGAGCGTTGAATTCTGGGCCAGGTCAAAGATCGGACAGTTGGATCCACAGGCAATTGTATGATATATTATTCAGGAATGAGGGCGTGTGTCGAACGCGAAGTTTCAAATACGCACATCCAGAAATTAGAGTTAAAAATAAAAAATCAAGTGTACGTATGTATGACCCCCCCCCCCTTTATCACCTATAGATTTTTGGCTTGACCCCCTTCCCCCTCCAAGCGTACGTACTTTATGGATGGCCCCTAGGCTGATTAGCCGGTTATAGTCTGTTCTAATAAGTAGTCACACTTATGACATATGAAATGTGTTCACTCATATTGATATTTAATCAGTTACTGAACTTACGTGAAATTGAAACAATTAACTTTTTAAAATCAAATATTGATTAATACCATTGACCTCCATAAATGAGATATGGATCCAAGTTTATTCATGACAAAATGGCAAACGCACAAGTCAATATCAGATTTATTCCAAATTCAGCCAGATAGATCTATTCTGGACACAGGTACAGAGTGAAGAGTACCAAAGAAGACCGCATCCATTGGAGGTGTTACAAGGAAGGATGTTCTTCTAAACTCAACACCGTTGATGGTGTTCTAAAGTCCAGTGGCGCCGGAATGCCGGTAACAAACCTTTAGAGGAATCCGGGGTGGTTTAAGAAATTTTATGTTTTTTATATTTGATATATTAACTGAATAAATTACCTTTTAAAAGATGAATTATACACATTTATGTCAGAATGTTGCTTATTACGTTTTCATGGAATAAGCTTATTATAAAATTTGACTAAATGATACAAAATGATTCATAATTGTTGTCCATTTTTAGATTTTTTCAACAATAATATTTGCTGGATTATGGTTTTGAAAGCAAAAACCTTAAATGAATCTTTTCTTTACCCCTTTAAAGGACAAACTGATGACACTTTATACAAAATTTGCGTAGAATAATGTTAACAACTTAACCCGCAAAATTATATAAACTGACGGGCAAAAGAAAGGTTTCACCGTAATATTTTTCATACAAAAAGTAAAAGCGCGGTTCTGGGTCTGATACTAAGCAGGAATTAATGCACTACCAGAATATATCGTCACAAACGCAGCAATTGGGATTGGGAAATTTCTACCACGTGCAAAACGTCCTTGTGAGGCATGGCTCGTGATGCATGTGCGGTAATGTTGCATAAATACCCTTGCATGAAGAAGCAAACATTCAGTGACCAAAAAAACACGCAAGCGCAACGAGACCAAGCCATCGGCATGTCAACCATGGGAGCTTCGCAACGTCAAATTGCAAGAACATTCCGCAGGTTGTTGATACGCTACCAGCAGACAGGCCAGACAAAATACAGACCAAGATAGGGAAGACCGAGGGTAACAAATGCCCGAGGTCAACAAATGCTGCTGAAGATAGGTACATCCGGCAGATCCACCTCCGTAACCGATTCGTCACGGCGACGTCAACAGCGGCGATGGCACTCGGTCATGTCATCAGCCGAAGAACAACACTTCACCGTCTACGTTCAGCTGGTTTACGAGCCCACTGCCCCGTCCATAGAATGGCCTCGACCCTTTGACATCGCCAACGCAGATTGCGATTGGCACGTACTGTACGTTGGTGGCAGCGTCGTTTCTGGGGGAGAGTGCTGTTTACGGATGAGAGCAGGTTCTGTCTATTAAGGAACGATGGTAGAGTACGAGTCTTTCGAAGAAGAGGCGAGTGTCTTGCACCTAACTGCATTAGAGAAGATCATCCGTTTGGAGGCGCAGGCGTCATGGTTTGGGGAGACAAATAAAGACGCAGCTGGTTATTCTGCGAGGTAATCTGACTGACCAGCGATACATCGATGAGGTACTGTGACCTGTCGTCGTTCCTTTCCTCCAACAAGAGCCAAGAGGGACAATCTTGCAACACGACAAGCAAGACCTCACACTGCCCGAATTGTTCGAGACTACCTCGAGAACTTAAACAACATGACCGTGTTACCCTTGCCAGCCAACTAACCAGACATGGACCCCGTTGAGCATCTCTGGGATCACTTTGACCGCCTTTTGAAACTGCTAGTGCCTCCTCCAAGTAATCAACAGGAACTTGAGCAAGCTCTGTTGAACATATGGAACGGTATCCCTGCTGACATCATCCCACGCCTGACAATGTCAATGCAGAGGCGTGTACTTGCCTGCATTGATGCCCAGGGTGGTCACACTCACTACTGATGACTGTAGTCCTTCATTTTTTTGGATAACATGCACTTGCCATTTAACTTTACCTTTGTGTCATTTTTCCTTTTGACCCCTTGTCTTTTTCATTGAGTTTTGTGGCAAATTGAATGCGAATTTTCTGATTCCTTTGTTCTTTGATATTTTACTAATGATTTACGTTTATAAACCAGTCTTCAGGATTCTCATATCTGCCTTAAATTTTATTTTATGGACTCAAGAAGTGGGTGAAACCTTTCTTTTGCCGGTCAGTTTAGTTTAAACAATATACAATATATGTAATCTTATTATACAAATTATATCTTAGACTATTAATTGCGTCGGCCAAGCGAATTCTGTTAAGAATTATTGAGTTGGCTGTAATAGTATGCAAAACAATATTAATTGTGGTAATTCGGTGAGTGTGGCGCCCAGAAATTCCGAAGTTGCAAGTGAATAGAGAGCTCAATAATGAGCATCCTGTCTGTATGAGATTTAACACCGCACTGATGTATGAGTTTGCGTGCTGCTATCTCACTGAATCACATAGTCATGTGATTGGCTGATAGAATTGAATATCACGGCACGGCAGTGCAATGGAATAGTAACTTTTCAAAAAGATATGTAAGGCAAGTTGGCATATATATTAAGCTTTCTCAAGAATTCTACCTAATGATTTGTAGTTCAAAAGATTTTGCATTCAATTTTGTCTTGTCAACAAAAACTCAATCAAAAGAGACATTTATGTCATCAATGTTTTTTAGTGTCTCGTCTTGAATTAAATGTAACATACTACTGTTGTTATCTACAGGTGTGAAATGTGGATGGCCTTACTGTGAAATTAGAGGTGAATCCATAAAAAAAAAGTCAAAAGTGGTAATACCAAGACTTATCCATATGATTGTAACAGCTCAACATTTGGACACCCAAATATAAGAACACATAAACCGACGCTACTGAATGCCAATGAGGCTGTTGAAACTGGAAAGTCAATAAATGGGGTTAATTGTTTTTTTCTGTTTTATGTTATTTACAACGTTTTGATATTATTAATTCAACAGGCATCGATTATATGCATATGATGCTACCAGGGGTTACAAAGATGTTTTTGCATCTTTGAACAGATTCTTCGTCTAGTGGTGAAGGGTATTACTTGGGAAACAGGACAGATATTCTGAATTCTAGAATAAATCAAATAAGACCACTTAAACAGATAACCAGAATACCACGCTCATTAAATGATTTAGCTTTTTGGTAAGCATCTGAATACCGTAATTTTCTCCTTTTTTCTCTAGAATTTTGCCAGAATCATATTCCATTCATTGGATTCTATTTGTTGAAGCTACAAACATTTTACTGAAATTATCTATTTCTTACACGGAACTTCAAAAAGCAAGGTAAAATTTATGCAATTTTTTTTTGCATCTATTGATATTCTTTATCTTCGTAGAAATATGCTATCAAATGTTCATGGACTTTTACATGTTTGTGATAAAGTAATTGAATTAGGTCCTCTATGGTCTCAATCTTCCCTTTTTTATGAAGATCTAAATGGAGATTTGAGAAAGTTTTTTCATGGTACCCATAATATTGACGCCCAAATTGTTACTGCTGTACGCATGCATCAGTGTCTTACCTGTTTTGTTCAGCATTTTGAGCCTGCAACTGAGGCTGATAGATTTTTCAAAAAAATGACCGACAACAAAAATAAAAACTAGAACTGTGAACAGCTCCGAGCGTGGCAACTGTGCGTTATCCCATGGATTTCGAACATTTTGAAACTTCTTACCTGCTAGCTTTCAATTCCGGTACTTTTCAGCCTACAATATTGTGGAACAAGCGTAAACTTTCCGCTATATAGGCAATTTTTTCTACTATAAGTTTCTACTATCAGTTCCTTATTAGATTATTGTACATGTCTAAGATTTCGGTAGGATATTTACATAAATTCCAAACCAAAATTTAAGTAGGTAGGAAAATGAAATTTAAACTCTCTATATTCAAATTTAAACAATATTTTGTAACTTTGGTTGTAATTAACATAGAGAGAAAATTCAAGCTATGTGATAATTTGCTAATTCACAGCTTTATAAAGAGATATTTTTACGTATTTCGACTTTGGCGAAAACGTATTGTAATCGTTCGGATTATTTTTTTTTTTTTTTTTTTTTTTTTGCGATTCTTGGATGAGTTTGCAGACAATCTGGTAAAAGGTACAGGAATTCTAAATCTTCAGTTGATCTTAAAATAATTTCTTTTATCGAATAAAACAAAACCGGAAGTTCTATCTCTGAGTTAAGTTTTTTTTTGCTTTAGCAAGTTTATTTTCAGTTCGACTTCGACCGGATTTTCAGATTTGAAAACATCAATGTATTTGTCAACTTACAATTATAGGTTTTATGCAATTCGGTTTAATCTTTTACCCACGGTTTGCAATTCAATATTCAAAGGTCATCGGCAAAAATTTCAGACCGTGATTTCTCGTGTAATATAAATGGCAAAATTTTGAAACTTTACCAGTTGATAGGCGATATGATTATAATTTTTGAAAAATTTTGAAAAAAATAAAATTCGACTTCCGGTTTAGCCTCAAATGACGTAATTACGTAACTTCCGCTCTATAACAGCTAGGTGAAAAGTGAAAACTGTTTTATAAATAACTTGTCAATAGTAATCGATTTGACCTAAATAATTAGGTCAAGCTGCCATATCGGCCGCAATTTTGAATTTTCGTTACAATTCTTAAAGCCGAAATTCAGATACTATTGATAGACCGATTTCGATGAAAATTAGCACATAGATGCATCGTATCATTATCAACCTTTTCTTTGAGACCGATTTTTGAATTTCGTATTTTTTTTCGAATAATTCAAATTTCGAATCTATGACCTTGAAAATTAGGTCAAATAATATTCAATATATTGTCTACGAGATGGTATTTTTTAATTTGGTTTACTTAAAAAATTCATAGAGATAAGTTTACTTAAATACAGCAAAAATTGATAATTTTTGCGCATGCGCAACATTCAATTTAATTTTTCTTCATCACAGGGAATTAAAATCATTTAGTATAGCTAAAATATACTGTTTTTGTTTAGATTCTTGAATTACATGGGAAGCAGGGTCGCCCGACATGAGACGAAAAAACCGGAAGTCCCCACGCCCAAACCGGAAGTGATCAAAAAATTTTGTTGATGTAGTTTTAATTGCGCTGTCTATCTATCTATATCCTGTAATTTTCAGACCGATCCGACTATTAGGGCCCGAGCAAGCTTGAAATCTTATTTACATATTATGCAATTAGCCACTTTCGGGTTAGCGAAAATTTCATGTTAGATATTCATTTTTGATTCCAGCCCATATAAAAACCATTGATGAAAACAGAAATAGTCTTTTTCCGTTGGGGCTAGTGAGTTTCCCCAAAAAAAAAACTAGAGCCACACGTGGCACAGAGTGGGACTTTGCTAACGTTGCAAAATTGCAACAAACAGCCCGAAACATTTGATTTGGGAGAATCTGGCCAAAGCAACGAGGTATCTGTGTGCAAAGTACTTTTTTGAAAAACGTTTTTTCCTACAGATGTAAAGCTCTGACCGATATAAGTGAAGAATTGGAAGTTTACCCGGATGTGCCACGCCCATCTCATTTATTTTGGCGTAAATCTAATCATATTTGAAATGTATATTCGCGGTACAAATTTGAAGCTTGTACAGCTAATAGCTCACGAGATATACACAAATACATTTCAAAAAAACAAAATGTACTTTAATTTTAAAAGTGCAAAAATTAAATTTTTATTTTAAAAATGTTTGTTATACATCGCTGGAAAGTGGACAAAAAGCGCCTTAAGAATCTGAAAAAAATAACCCTCTAAATTAATTAGGTCACGCTCCAGAGCAGTCCAAAGTTGTATATTTTGCTGTTTTCGGGCAGATATAAAACCGGAAGTAGACGTCGAAGGTAAAATATCAATTTGTCAACTGAAAGCCAAAGTCCGTGATCTATGACCTTGTAAAGGTCAAGGTCACCAAAGGTCAAGGTCACGAGAAAGAAGCCTCACAACTCGAAAAATAACTGATACTTTTTGCTAGTGTTGCAAATTGCAACAAACAGGCCGAAGCATCTGATTTTTCGGGATCCACTGGCCAAAGCAATGAGGTATCTGTGTGCAAGGTACTTTTTTTTAAAACGTTATTTCCTACAGCCGTAATTCGCTGATCGATATAAATGGTAAAATGGAATTTTACCCGGATGTGCCACGCCCATCTCATTTTTTTTATATGAATGTAATCACTTTCAAAATGTATATTCACGTTACAAATTTGAAGCTTGTACATCTAATAGATCACGAGATATACACACATACATTTCCAAAAAACGCAAATACGGCAAAATGTACTTTTATTTTCAAAATCAAAAAATTCAATTTTCATTTTAAAAACCTTTGTTATACATCGTTGGAAAAAGGACAAAAAGTACTTTAAGAATCTGAAAAAAATAACACTCTAAATTAATTAGGTCACGCTCTAGAGCAGTCCAAAGTTGCGAATTTCGCTGTTTTTGGGCAGCTATAAAACCGGAAGTAGACGTCGGAGGTCAAAGGTCAAAGTATCAACTGATAGCAAAGGTCAATGACCTTTGACCTACTAAAGGTCATGGTCACCAAAGGTCAAGGTCACGAGAAATAAGCCCCCAAACTTTGAAAAAATTCAACCGGATGTTGCAAAAATGCAAAAGCGAAATTCAAAAATCGACTTCCAATGTTTTTTTGCAATTTTTATGTTCTTTCATTTGACACCAAAATCATCTCAATCGGATAAGCCATGTCTGAATTAAATTCGCGCAATTTCAGAAAAATCAAAATGGCGGCGAAAGTTGCGCATGCGGCCTTGATTTTATTTTCTTCGCTTTTTTGTATGGCTAATGGCTACCCGATGATACAAGTTTGAATCTCATACATTAATAAAACCGGAAGTTATTCAACCGGACGTAAAACTCTATTTTTCGCAAAAACCGGAAGTGACGCAAAAATTTTGACCTACTTTTTGGAAATCATTCCATGGGCTACATATACTCAATTTTTTAAAGATTACTCGGTCTTTAAATAACAAAGTTGCAAAAATGTGCAAAATACGGCAAAAAAATGTGTGCTACGAATTTAAGAATTTTGAAATTTTGAAATTGCTATCTTGTTGGAAATTATTTCAAGTTTCCAAAAATGCAAACCCGACGAAAATCGATTGAAAATTGCGACTTCTAGAGCCACTGACCGACTTTTTAGATATGTTGCAATGCAGCACTTCCGGTTTTGCAAAAATGTTCCAATTTATATTTAATAGAAACGTCGCCACGACAGAAGGTGTAGAGAAGTTGTGAAATTGCTGCAACTATAGCAGCCTAGGCTGTGTGCCCTGTGTAAATTTCGAAAAAAAAAAAAAAAAAAAAAAAAAAAAACTAGAGCCACACGTGGCACAGAGTGGGACTTTGCTAACGTTGCAAAATTGCAACAAAGAGGCCGAAACATCTGATTTTCTGGGAGAAACTGGCCAAAGCAACGAGGTATCTGTGTGCAAAGTACTTTTTTGAAAAACATTATTTCCTACAGACGTAGATCGCTGACCGATATAAATGAAAAATTGGAAGTTTACCCGGATGTGCCACGCCTATCTCATTTATTTTGCAGTAAATCTAATCACATTAGAAATGTATAGTCACGGTACAAATTTGAAGCTTGTGAAGCTAAAAGATCACGATATATACGCAAATACATTTCAAAAAAACAAAATGTACTTTAATTTTAAAAGGGCAAAAAATTAATTTTTATTTTTAAAACTTTTGTTATACATCGCTGAAAAGTGGACAAAAAGCGCCTTAAAAATTTGAAAAAATAACCCTCTAAATTAATTAGGTCACGCTCTAAGGCAGTCCAAAGTTGTGAATTTTGCTGTTTTCGGGCAGATATAAAACCGGAAGTAGACGTCGGAGGTCAAATGTCAATGTGTCAACTGATAGTCAAAGTCAGTGATCTATGACCTTGTAAAGTTCAAGGTCACCAAAGTTCAAGGTCACGAGAAATAAGCCCCCAAACTCGAAAAATAACTGATGCTTTTTGCTAATGTTGCAAATTGCAACCAACATGCCGCAACATCCGATTTTTAGGGATCAACTGGCCAAAGCTATGAAGTATCTGCATGGTAGGTACTTTTTTGAAAAACGTTATTTACTGCAGCCGTAATTCGCTGACCCCTATAAATGGTAAATCGCAATTTTACCCGGATGTGCCACGCCCATCTCATTTTTTTTATGTAAATCTAATCACATTCAAAATGTATATTCACGTTACAAATTTGAAGGTTGTACATCTAATAGATCGCGAGATATACACACATACATTTCCGAAAAACGTAAACACGGCAAAATGTACTTGAATTTTCAAAAATCAAAAAAATTCAATTTCCATTTTATATACTTTTGTTATACATCGTTGGAAACAGGACAAAAAGCACTTTAAGAATCTAAAAAAATTAACACTCTAAATTAATTAGGTCACGCTCTAGAGCAGTCTAAAGTTGCAAATTTTGCTGTTTTCGGGGAGTTATAAAACCGGAAGTAGACGTCGGAGGTCAAAGGTCAAAGTATCAACTGATAGTCAAGGTCAATGACCTTTGACCTACTTAAGGTCACGGTCATCAAAGGTCAAGGTCACGAGAAATAAGCCCCCAAACTTCGAAAAAATTCAACCGGATGTTGCAAAAATGCAAAAGCGAAATTCAAAAATCGACTTCCAATGTTTTGTTGCAATTTTTATGTTCTTTCATTTGACACCAAAATCGTCTCAATCGGACAAGCCATAATGTCTGAATTAAATTCGCTCAATTTCAGAAAAATCAAAATGGCGGCGAAAGTTGCGCGTGCGGCCTTGATTTTATTTTCTTCGTTTTTTTGTATGGCTAATGGCTACCGAATGAAACAAGTTTGAATCTCATACGATAATAAACCCGGAAGTTATTCAACCGGACGTAAAACTTAATTTTTCGCAAAAACCGGAAGTGACGCAAAAATTTTGACCTACTTTTTGAAAATCATTTCGTGGGCTCCTAATGCTCAATTTCTTTTAGATGAATCACACTAAAAACAACAAAGTTGCAAAAAATTGCGAAATACGGCAAAAAAATGTGTGCAACGAATTTTTGAAAATTGAAATTTTTGAACTGCTATCTGATCAGAAGTTACTTGCAGATTACAAAAATGAAAACCCGAAGAAAATTGATCAAAAATTGCGCCAGCTAGAGCCAATTTGCTACTTTTTAGACAAGTTGCAACGCAGCACTTCCGATTGTGCAAAAATGTTCCAATTTATATTCATTAGAAACGTCGCCACTACAGAAGGTCTGGAGAAGTTGAGACAAATTTGCAACTATTGCAGCCTGTGGCTGTGTGAGGTGTGTAAATTTCGAAAAAAAAAGAAAAAAAAAAAAGACATTTCGAAAACAAACTGGGACTTTGCGGTAGCAAAGTCCCACAAAAAGAATTGACAAACCGAAAAGAAACTGGGACTTTGCGGTAGCAAAGTCCCACAATAAAAAAAAAATAAAATAGAATAAAAATCCGAACGAAAACAAAGCGTGACAAATTTTATTTGCCACGCAATAAAAGTTTAGTGAAAGATTACATCTTTGTTGTTGGCAACTTTGAAAGTTGGCTGTATTTTCAAAGAATATTAACAATTTTGTATATTGTAATTGAGATGCAAATTAGAAATTTGCCACTCTTTGTTTTCATTAGACTTTTTGAGTGGCAAATTAGAATTTGCCACTCTTTGTTTTCATTAGACTTTTTTTTTTTTTCGGGAAGCTCCCTAGCCCAACTCGAAAATGGTATAGAAATTTGGTTTCAAAAATACGATAAGATACGTACTGGAATAGAAAATTAATATATAAAACTAAAATTTTTACGCATCAGTAGTTAGTAATTGCATAATAATTATATGCATAATTGCATAACTTTGTTGCTAATTATCCGATCGCTTTGAAAATTACAGAATATAGAGAAGTCGCCTATAGAAATAAAACTGCATCATAAAATAATTTCTACCGCTTCCGGTTCTTGCGTGAGAACTTCCGGTTTTTTTAGAACCGCGTTGGGTCACCCAGCTTCCGGTGTATGTAAGAAATCAGTACAAAAGCTATACATATATTCTATCAGGCATAATTAAAACCCTTTTAGAATAAAAAAATCCAAACCGGAAGTGATACTTTATATGTCATCACAGAACGGTAACATTCAGCAAAATTTTAATAAGTCTGCTAATTTTTATCCGATTTGTCCGATTTTGGTGTTTTTCGAAACCTTGTTACTTTATCTAAAACTTGTTGGGAACAGAATTTTGATTTTCAAATTTATATTTTTTTAATGCCCGATTGAATTTTTTTGAAAATTCAAAAGGCCAAATCAAATGACCTTGACCTTCAATTACCCTGAATTTTTTCATGTAGAATGTTCTTGACCTAAGCTATCCACACATATGCTTATTATGATCGACAACATTTTTTTTTACCTTCAATGACCCCGAATGTTTACAAGTTGAATGTTCTTGACCTTAGCTATCACACGTAGGCCTATAATGGTCGACGACAATTTTTTTTTTCCCGTTCTAAAAAAATTCAAAAGGCTATATCACGTGACCTTGTATCAAGTGGCCCCATAGGGGTTGTTTGCCACTCTAAGTACTGTTCACAGTTCTAGTATATTTTTAATATTGTATAATTAGACACCAGTACACGTATGATTTTGTAAGAAAATTACAAAATCAAAGAAAATCATCAAAGCAGAAAAAAGAAATAGAACTATTGGCAACTTATTATTTATGAACAAAATTAGAAAACAACAAACCATAGAGCAGCAACCCTGGTGATGTAAACCATGCACCTGAAAACGACCACCTTGCAAATCATGTGATACCATTGAAACAACTAAAATCATTAGAAACATAGACTTTAAACCTTTCCTATTAAAGACACTGTGTCGTGGGATTCGAGATTGTTGTTAATTGTTTGATCTATTCCTGTTGCAGCATGCAATATGTTGGACAAACTATCACCCCATTCAGCATAATGCTCAATAAGCACAGGTCAAACATTAAACTTAATAAAGCAGGTAAAGCTCCCAGAGTAGCACCCCATTTTAATATACCTGGACATTCATTTCAATCTACCATTCAACATAAAATTTATAATGATGATAAAAGAAAATTAGATTTAGCTGAATCAATTTGAATACACAAACTTAACCCTTCCTGAGCTAGAGATATTGATGTGAAATTCCATGCTATGCTAAGGCAATCCTAGAACATTTCAGAAATTTGGAAGGGGTTATTCAATCCTCTTCAGAAAGTTTGCTGTTATTAGCAGTTCTTTGAAACTGCCCACGCATACTAGTTATAAAGTGTATGTGTGTTTGAAGGGTTTGTTTGAAATGAAAAATTGTCGTTACCATGGTAACAAAATGACATTGAATCGGGCAAAATTTAATTTATTTTCGTAAATATTGGGGCCTCGATCAATTTTGAGATGGTCTTTACATGCCATTGGTATTATTTAGAGTAGGTTGTTATGTACTTTACACTTTGTGTGAGTTTTTGTTAAATGCTACTGCTGGAATCGTCGGTGTTGGAGTCCAAGACGTAATCAAGGGCTTGATTTAGCCTCAAACACTCTCGTGATTTTATGCCGAGCAGACGCTATTCCATCATAATTACATGTAATCATGTGGCCCGTATATTATTCTATTTATAGATCAACAGTACTCAATGTTATAGCCACTATGAATGGCAAACGGGTGCGTTAAGTTGATGTAACCGCTGACCCGACTATAGTCGGGAATCGCTCTGCGGTAAAGTATGACGTCACCTACTAAAATCAGGATTAGCTCAGGAAGGGTTAAAACAATTTGGCCCAGTGGACTAAATGAAAACAATCCTTATACTATGAGGAATTTTTTCAAAGTAATAGCTCTCTGATTATAACCCCCACCCCAACACATATTCATGTGGGCGGATAAAAAAATTCAGCAAATATCGAAGAAAATTTCACAAAATGACTTAAACTTTTGGTAGAATGTTGGTGTGTCACCTTAGCAAATATGTCATAGGTTAAAGCCAGTTTTTGGCTCGATATTTGTCAAATTGATATTTCAAAGGGGATATTTGTGTGTTTGATTTGAAAAACACAGATGTTTGGTTAGTTATTAATGGAGGATTCAATTAAAAGATAGCATGCCAGGCAAGGCTATATATGTCCACTGGCAACCTTGAATTTGAAAAAAGAAAATACGGTTCAGTAACAAAATGAAATGAATGGAGTTTGACATCAAACATTACTGTTAAAACACCAGTATGAAATATTCAACCTAAGGGTGATAAATGTGCAATATAACTTCATAGTTTCATTAAAATCTGTCAAGAATTGTACCGTGTAATAACTCATTAATTTGTCTAAAGCCCTAAACAAATGTGCCTTGTAGAGTGTTTAAGAGCCCAAAATTTGAAAAAAACAAGTGCATCTCATGTTAAATACTTTTCAATATACTTTTGATATTCAATATGATATATCCTTGGGTGATATTTACTCATTCAAGGCGGTTTTGTCAAAATCTATAAATGATTGTGCCATCTGGAGTGTTTACAAGCTAAAACTGAACTTTTTTTCAAAATTTCTTTAATATGGGTTAGAAAAGTTTTTCAAAAAGGAATGTGATAAGTCTGACAATGGGCTTATTTAACATAGTTAAATCAGAAACACTCTGATTTTGAACCGGACTACCACTTTAAGTAGATTAATTATTTTTGTTAGAAATCTATTTAACGACATATTCTGCTATGATGAAATATGCACAAGCTCTGCCTACTCCATAACTCCAAAGACAACAAAGGGAGACAGTAACATTTGAAACTGTTCAGACTGGCCTCAGCTTCTCTCGGGTATTGCTTAAGCTCATACTTAGGTCAATGTTTGACACCATTTTAATACCATCATAGTGTTAATCAAGTCAGTTAACAAAAACATGTTTTCTTTAATTATTGAAATAAGAAATTTGAAAGTGGCCTGCCTTAAATATGGAGGCACCGTGGACCCATTAGGACACCACTGATACCCAAGTTAAGTGTATAAGTTTCATTAAAATCCATCAATTATTGTGCTTCCTAGGGTGTTTACAAGCGAAAATTGTAAGCTTTTTAAAGAACAGGGCCAATAACTCATACTAAATTTTAATTTTATTTCACATTCTCACACAAGGTTTTAATAAAAATTCGCCAAGAATTTCACATTGTTGAGTGTTTAAGAACATTTCAAGAACATGGGCAATAACACATTAAATATTTTTCAATTTCACTGATTTTCATCCTTAGGTGATTAGGATTACTCGCACAAATAAGTATAACTTTTAGATTGTTCACGAGCAATTATGGACGGACAGACTAGATTCGATTATAATTTTAAAAAAAAAAGTTACCAGACTCTGTGGTACAGGCACCAGTGGTTGAGATTTGTTTGGAGATTTTTTGGACAATCCTGGTAATTCTTTCGATATTGGAGTTTCAGCATTTATAGCAAGTGTTTGAATTCTCTGAAATAAAGCAAGAATTATCAATTGATTTATTTTC
>CM060199.1:23189036-23391154 GCA_030562195.1 Nipponacmea schrenckii
TGCTGTTAATTAACAGGATTATATGACCGCTAGGAATAAAACTGATTGACCGTTAGTGGGTTAGACAGGTTGGTGCTAAATACAGGTAAATTTAATTGAAAATCGCAAGGGAGGAAATTTGAATGACTGTTAGAGCAGGGTCACGCTGAACAGAGGTGACCCAATAACCAATATTGACTGTAATCGAAAATTGTTATTGATGCCAATGCTCACAAAATTTCATTAAAATCCATTGAAAATTGTAGTTTTAATGCACCTACCATTCCAAATTCCACGCTTTTTCATTTCTCGAAACCAATCCAAGGCAAAACATCTATTACCACGGATATCAAATTGTCTGGTTTTTTTTAGTAACCGTAAAGTGCTGTTTTACAATTGTCTTAGTTTTCTCTGTTGTTCAAATTGTGTAAGAGCTTAGGCTCTATAGATCTATAAGCCCAATCTATAGAACAATTATCTGGTCTGTAAATAGTTGGTCGGTGAAATAGTTTCATATATCCAATTGTCTGTGTTTTTCTCAGTTGTTCAAATTGTGTAACAAAGTCCTATTCCACATTTTGGTAAACTGATTACATAGCCTACTTAGCTTAGGCTCTATAAATTTATATCTATAAAATACGTATATGCTCTGTAAATAGTTGGTCGGTAAAATAGTTTCAGATATCAAATTGTCTGTGTTTTTCTCGGATGTTCAAATTGTGTAACAAAGTCCTACTCTCACTCGATTCAATTCATTTAAAAGAAATTTACTCATTCAAAATGACCCCCCAAGGAGCGCACAAACCGATACAAAATCTGTTGCCTTGAATGTAATGCACAATTTAAAATTCCATCAGGATTTACTTAAACAGCGCAAAAGTGTTCGGTGCACTGAAAAAACCCTTTTGATGCTGGGGCGGCTGGTAAATCTTCAAAGATACCCATTTCGGAATCGGATGTAAAAAATCAAGCTGTGATTGAGGCTGGGGATCAATCTAATACTGACAATGCAGTATTATTAATGGGGACTGAAATGCCTGGTAATAATGCAAAAACAATACCAGATGATATGAAAAAGGGATTTTCAGTCTTGTCATCCCAGTACTTCGGGAACTAAATGCCATGTTCATGAGTCGCCAACCTTTTCAAACGATTTTCAACAGAAGCGACAAAAGATTTATGATTTCAAAGACACAATTATTGCCATGGAAACTTCTTTGTGAAATGAGGAAACTATAGGTAGTTAAAAAGTTAAAATATAACAACTACTATCACTAAATTCATAGTGGTGCGTTCGAATTTACCGTGAAACAAGGACGTATAAAACATTAAAACACGATGCTTTAGAGGATTTTGTATGTAGCTATATTTAGCTCAAAAGCTGAAGGGATGTTCGTCGGTCAATTTTAGAGTTTACACCCCTCCAGTCAGAATGGTCACGCTATACCCCTGATACAGTTCTATGGTTTGATGTTAATGATCATTAAACACATCTTTCGGGTTTCTTCTTAATATGCTTTTACATTGAATCTGTTTGGTGATAGTGTTTTAATTTCTTTATCCACTCTTCTTCTACTATCACCCTATAACAGATGCTTTCAAACCATTATTTGCATTGTTCTTGAAATGGTGTATTATCGATTTATCCCCCTGATCTTCAATATCACTTCTCATCGCTGCGCTTCCAAAACCTAGTAAATCACAATTTTCAGGGTCCAAATAAAACCTTAACCTTCTACCACATATACTGTTATAGTGTCGTTAGAAAACGTTTTTTTTTCCATGTGATGAATCAACATTTTTTAATTGGCTCTGAAATATACACATTAAAACCTCATATTTTGGCCACATGTGAAATTGACCTTGTATGCCTTTCTGTTCTCGTTATTGGTGAGTATACGTTATTTAAAGATTTTTTGTTCATGTCCAGCTCACATCCCCAGCGTGACGGTACTTTACACCACGTCACACTCCCTCAACGCATATTTACATCATCCTTCACAAGGAGTTTTGAATGACCAGACATGAACACTAGAATCATGGAAAATAGTCTGGCATCTCTTTACCAGTTTCCGAAATTTGGAAAATATTTCACCTTAAGAACTAAACGATACAGCCACTGCTAGAAAATCCACATAGAAGACGATTCTAGCTTAAATAAATGGATCAGCCTAAAAAACCAACAGTGCAAGATCCAGAACAGATTAAAAATCACAAAACAGAAACATACAAAGAATTCATACCGTAAGAGCTAGAAACTACATCGTCCGGTTTGGTAAATACGAAACTACTGCCATTAGTTCACCTTAACCTTCTGAGTATTTTTACTCATACTGTGCAGAAATGGATCAAAAAGGATCTGGCTTCAACCAATGCTGATATTTGGCTCGCTAATGATGATGAAAATGGCAACATAACTGATTTGAAATGCGACTTGTACACTCAAGTTTATTCCCAAATGAGATATATGAGGGACTTTTCCATGGCTTGGATAAATGGTTCAACGAATCTTAGACTTTCAAATCCACTTAAACCTGCTGAATCGAATTGTCATAAGAAAGCTTACAGCATGCATATACTAGCTTTGAAAACTTTTGGTGAAGCCATTCCTGATCAGTGTGCAACCAACTATTGCTGAATCGTTCATTAGTCAAAGTAATACACTAGATGATCAAGTAAAAAAATGTTGATGTATCCTACTGTGTCGTCAAAAATGAGTTATCATTTAAAACATATGAGAAAATAGATTTAGTAACATGGTGTAGAGATGGGAAAAATGCATAAGAAGAGTCGACAATGTGCAAATTAAATTATTGTCAAGGTGAATATCAAGGGGAACAATTAAAACAAGATTTGATTAAAGCTAAATTTTATAGTGTTTTAAGTGACGGAAGTGCAGCCAATGCTTATATAGAAAAGGAAGTGATCTCTGTGTTATGTTTTGATCCAAATAGAACATTTGAACAGACATCAAAATACAACTTTCCTTTGTTTGCCTGAAGGATGTAAAAAAGGGGGATGCCAATGGAATCAAAAGCTCAATTGAAAATAGTTTTGTGCCAATGTTAATAGGATTGATAAAGGTGGGGTCGAAGGTCTCTTGCTGACAGAGTGTCCTTGGCTTGTATTTAATTGGTGCAATGCTCATAAATTAGAACTGCCAGTTAAAGACACATTAATTTTGCCATTTGAAAACTAGAAACATGTTGATAAATCTCTCTGGTATATATCTTTAAAACTTTTGGAACTAAGATGTTTTTATGAAATAATGAAGAAGACAATTGAGTTTGATGATGGATGCATTCGACCAAAGAGTAATTCTGGTACCAGATGGATCTCATTCATTTTTATTTTATTCAAGTTATTGTTGGATAAATGTAATGTGTATAAGTCATGCAGTGACAGACATAAATTTAAGGGGTATATAAAGGAATAGAAGTCCTCTTATTTATCAATTGTAGATCTATTAACACCACCTTCATTATTGTCTAAATCTTTTCAGGATGAGTCAATTGATCGAGTCAGTAACTTTTTATATTTACAAAGAGCTAAAGAAAATCTTCTAAGTCTAATTGAAACTGATTTTGAAAACTTAAAGCGTGTTAAAAATTTCTTAGATAAACTCTTTTTTATACGCCCACATGGAAATGTGGACGTATATTGCCATCACCCCTGTCCGTCCGTCGGTCTGTCCGTCCATCCGTCAACAATTACTTGTGTATGCGATACAGAACAGGGTTTTTATCCGATTTAAATGAAACTTGGTATGTGTATTCATCTTGATAATATCTCGGACAAGTTCGAAAATGACACGATTCCAGATGTCGGTTTATGAGTTTGGGCCCTTGATTAAATGAAAAAACGTTAAAATTTACTTGTGTACGCAATAGAAGCTGTAGTTTTTATCCGATTTGAATGAAACTTGGTATGTGTATTCATCTTGATAATATCTCGGACAAGTTCGAAAATGGCACGATTCCATATGTCGGTTTATGAGTTATGGCCCTTGATTAAATGGAAAAACGTTAAAATTTACTTGTGTACGCAATAGAAGCTGTAGTTTTCATCTGATTTTAATGAAACTTGGTATGTGTATTCATCTTAATAATATCTCAGACAAGTTCGAAAATGGCACGATTCCAGATGTCGGTTTATGAGTTTGGGCCCTTGATTAAATGAAAAAACGTTAATTTTTACTTGTGTACACAATAGAAGCTATAGTTTGCATCCGATTTTAATTAAATTTGGCATGTGTATTCATCTTGATAATATCTCAGACAAATTCCAAAATGGCACGATTCCAGATGTCGGTTTATGAGTTATGGCCCTTGATTAAATGAAAAAACGTTAAAATGTACTTATGTATGCTATAGAAGCTATAGTTTTCATCCGATATGAATGAAACTTGGTATGTGTATTCATTTTGATAATGTCTCGCCAGATGCCTGCTTATGAGTTATTGCCCTTGATTAAATGAGAAAATGTTAAAATTTACTGGTGTACGCAATAGAAGCTGTACTTTTTATCCGATTTGAATGAAACTTGGTATGTGTATTCATCTTAATAACATCTCGGACAAGTTCAAAAATGGTGCGTTTCTAGATGTCGTTTTATGAGTTATGGCCCTTGATTAAATGAAAAACCATGGAATATTCTGTTTGCTGAAGTGGGCGTATGTTACCTTGCCTGGCAAGCTATCTTTACAGAAGACGCTATCAAATAATTACATTTCCACTATCACTCCCTTCAATGACCTAGTTAGGCAAACTGGCGTTCATTTTCCAATATTTGTAGTTTGTCACGAGAAAATAAGGCGTATGAATACATAGAAAACAAAAACAAAGGATTGACCCAATTTTTTTTACCTAGAGTTGGAAAGCAATTTTAATACGGTTCCTGACTAGTATTTTAAACTAGGCCAATCTATGTCACAGGATGGACGGAGGGAATGTTTCACACTTCAGAAGAACCCCAACGCAGACCCAATAATAAGAGACTTATAAATTAACAAATTTACTAAGCCGGCAACAACACATAAATATACAATTTAACAAAAGTAAACATAAAAAAAAGACATAAACTATACAAAAGCCCCCCCCCCCCAATTTCAGTTCATATAAATCTTCTCTTCCGCCATCTAACAGTTACTCCACCATAATAATGCATATAAACATACATTACACCATAACCCAATATTACAAAAGTTGGTCGTCTGCAGTCATGTCACCAGTATGTCAGATAGGCAAAGAAATGTCTTGTTGCGTCTCCCAGACAACATTTCCCACACCATTAGATGAATACTAACTTTTAAGCGCCACCAAGACTTTAGTACCATTTTAAAAGTGACCCTAGAACTTCACCATATCGGCTATTAACTATCGACCATTTTCATGTCACCCAGACTAGGCGAAGCCTACATTACAGTGTAGAGCTGTGGAAACTAATGGATTACTATCAAAGACATCTACGACTACTATAATAGGACGAGACTGATTACATCAGAATGAGCCACCCAACTAAAAATTTGCAAACCTTAAATATCTTGAAATATCAATGCACGTGCTAAGCATGTCATGTACTAATAAACATCCACGTCAATGCATTCAAGATCAACCAGAACCTAAAACTATGCATATAAATGATAATCTAGTCTACGCAAACATGAAAAACAAACTTTAAAGATACATTATCCCTTAAAGAGAGGGTACACACAAAAGTATAATTTTAACACGACTTTGTGACAATCTATTTGTTAGTTTTTTTTATTAGAAGAAATAAAATGTCAGGTTTCAATTAGTATTCACCGAGACATTGGTAGACTAAGTATGATCAAAATGGAGAAATGATGTTTATTAGGTCGCCGTTAGCCAATCGAAGGGAAATCCCTTCATTCTATAAATAGACTGTACATGGAGAGAATATCGAACTGACATTAAGAAGATTCCACCTTTATTCCATGTTTTTATTTTCAGCACACTGTAAAAAAATTGAAATAAAATCATACCTAAACATAGCCTGGAATGGTTCAATTCTAATAGCACATCATCGTTATTGTATATATTTTTAATTGTTATATATTATTTTGCTGTTATTGATTAAATTCATTACTTCAAAGGTTTGTTTTTCGATCGAAGCACAGGACTATTTTTTACACTCTGGATCATTGATAATGATAGCTAGTGATTCCGATGTGTAAGACATTGTTGTTTGTGATCGTGAATAGGCCCTACCAATTTAAGCGGCCATATAAAATAGTGAAGTTGAAAGAATAAAAGTATCTGAATATAAATATAAGAACTAGAGCCACTTGTGGCACAGAGTGGGACTTTGCTAACGTCGCAAATTGCAACAAACAGACCGAAAAATCTGATTTTCTGGGATAAACTGGCCAAAGCAATAAGGTATCTGTGTGCAAGGTAATTTTTTGAAAAACGTTATTTCCTACAAACGTAATACGCTGGCCCATATATATGGTAAACTGAAAGTTTACTCGGATGTGCCACGCCCATCTATTTTTTTTGGGGGGTAAATCTAATAACATTCAAAATGTATATTCATAGTATAAGCTTGTACATCTAAATAGATCACAAGATATACACACATACATTTCAAAAAAGCGAAAATACTGTAAAATGTACTTTTATTTGCAAAAATCAAAAAATTCAATTTTCATTTTAAAAACTTTTGTTATACATTGTTGGACAGAGGACAAAAAGCACCTTGAGAATCTGAAAAAAATAACACTCTAAATTAATTAGGTCACGCTCTAGAGCAGTCCAAATTCAGTCAAAGGTCAAAGTATCAACTGATAACTGATAGCCATGGTCTTTGACCTACCAAATGTCAAAGTCACCAAAGGTCAAAGTCACCAAAGGTCAAGGTCACGGTAAATAAGCCTCCATACTTTGAAAAAATTCAACTGGATGTTGCAAAAATGCAAAAGCGAAATTAAAAAATCGGCTCCCACAGTTTTTTTCGTAATCAATTGAAGCTACAAGAAATGTAAACATCACGGAACTTAGACACCCTGAGGCCCCATTTTGAGTTTTACAAAAACGTAACATTGCAAGATGGCGGCCAAAGTTTCACTTCCGGTTGGATTTTTTCTTCTTCGTTTTTTTGTCTTCTAATTTAATTAAGATTGACATAAATTTTGTTGCAATACATAAATTACAGCAAAAGTAGGTCAACCGGAAGTTTAAACCCTTTTTACGTTGAAACCGGAAATGAAGCAAAAATGTATACTCTGCCAATGTTTTTATATTCATAAAACTTGAAGGCACCCAAATTTTTAGATCAATCGGTCTTAAAATAGCAAAGTTGCAAAAATGTGCAAAATACGGCAAAAAAATGTGTGCTACGAATTTTCGAATTTCAAAATTTTTCAACTGCTATCTTATTTCAAGTTTCCAAAAATGCGAACCCGTAGAAAATCGATCAATAATTGCGACAGCTAGAGCCAATTTGCTACTTTTTAAACATTTTACAACGCAGCACTTCCGGTTTTGCAAGACAAGCCGAAAAACAAAAGCTGAAAGCAAAGTCCCACAATTATATGTTGGTCTCACTAGCATTATTGGTGTTTAAATGTAGTTGATCACGCCACAAACATACATAAATGGCTTCGTCATTTACTCCGTTTGTCCGTTTGTCACGTGATCAACTACGTTTACACACCAATAATGTTAGTGAGTAAATGTTGAATCCTTAATTATCAAGGGATAGAATTTACAAGGAATGATTTTGATAAAAGTTTGAGAGATGTCAAATCAAATAAAAACCAATTGATACAAGATGTTGAAAATGCTATCACTGAAAGATTTGACAATGATGAAAGTGCTCATTTGACATGTATAATGTAGTTAAGACTTCTCCCTGGGAGGCTAAGTTGAAACTTCAACAGTTGGAATGGAATTTGCAGACAAAGCAATGGAATCCCTTCTAAAACATTTTGGACAGCTACAGAAGTTTGAAGTTCTCCATCTCCATTTTGAAAGAGTGGTATAAGCTTACCGCACTTTAAAATTTCTCAATCCGTCCAAAAATGAATATAAGAAAACCTGGAATTATTTATATAAATATGTCTATTCTTGTACAAAATGGGAGAATATTCTGAAATTAATTGAATTGTTATTTAGTGTCCCAGTATCAAATACCAAACTAGAACGACTATTTTCTCTAAAAAAACAGATGCACTCTAGGAGAGCATAGGTTGGTCGGTAATTTTAGAATTGTAGTTGAAGGTCCTGAAATTAAAGACATCATTCTTCAGATGTACTAAAATGATGGAAATATTAGAAGACCTAACTTAAAGGATTTGTGACATGTAACTTTAAAGTTGATTTTGTTACAGCTTTAAACATATTCAATTAATAAAAATACGTTTTATCTGAAAAAAATTGAGCACATGTCTTTTGAACGATTTTAAAACAGAACAATGTCCTTTTTCGTGTCACGATAAATCTTTGGTTATTTCCGCCAATTTCCGGCGAAGACTTATAACCCAGAACGTTTTACAACCAGAAATCAGAGTTAACATGGACGCCAGCCTATTCATAATTTATTTGGAACTCTATAACATCATAATTTTATAAATTGAGTAAGCCTAGTCGGTGTGTTTATTACAATTGCAATACTTGTGACCGTTCATTGTTCTGGTGGCCTCAAGATCCGACTCGAGGACGAAAATAGACTGCTTTGGTCAGCCAAATGCGAGCAAAGTGGAAACCAGCAGGAACAAGTGTTTTGTAAAAGAGGCACTTTACCGATGATACCTTTTCGAATTATTCAAAAATGTATGAATGAATAGGCCTAGCTCAATCTACACTACAGTACTACTACTACTAATCTTAAGTTTAAATAATTTTCTTTACAATTAAAATAATTTTCCAAATCTTTCCGTTTTATGACAAATGTGGGTAAACAGAAATGTTTATTGACAAGATGCTGATACCTGATTGTCCCAATGTATAGTATCTTCAAATCAATGATCCTTTTTAATGTTTTTACTAAAATCGCTAATTATAATGTATTGGAGATATTTACGACTCAATCGGTAATTCTATAGGCCAACAGTACAGTAGATACAGCAGAATCAAGTTAATTAATAAATTTAATAAATAATTAATCTGTAAGAAATATCCGAAATCATTTGTGTCGAAATTCATGACAATCTTTTATTTTGATTGAGAAAACTGCAATTTAAAGTGGTTTCACACTCGGTTATAATATAACGAAGTTCAGTGTTTTGGTTTTTGAATTTCTGAATACTGAATTTAAAAATAAATTTGTCTCACGAGCGAATCAATTAATTTATAGATTGATAATAAAAACATGGCAACCATTCCAAATAGGCTGACGGTGAATCTTAACAGTCATCGAGTCGATCTAACTCGAGCCTAATAATTCTGTCTGGGCGATTATCGGGCCTAGCACCATCTTCTTCATCGTCATCGGACGCATCTGGTTCGTATAAATACGGTTGTTTATTATGCTCGCGCGCTTCGAAACAAAAACCCTTGTCTAATGGCTCATCATCCGAATCTCGAATTCTTAAATTAATTCACTCGACCCACTTTTGAAAAGGACGTATTTTTTATCGCTTGTTTCGGCCATTTTGGAACAGTTAGTCTAACAAGGTTGTTCTGGGTTATAAGTCAATCGGTGATGTCAGAGCCTTAGCTTATTATTTTGTTTTAGTAATCGGAAATGTAATAAAAATACGTTTTTTAAACATATAAAAACAGAAATCCAGATTTTTTTTATTTTAAATGATTTTTGATATCATTTTCTACAAATCTACATGAAAATTCTGAAAATTTTAGGTAACAAGAAAAGAAAACAATTTGAAACTAGAATTGCTTAGAATTATGAACGTATTTCGAGAACATTAAAATATTATGTTGGCTTAATTTTCAATGACCTACATCTAGACAATATTTTGAATATCATTTGACCTAGTTTTCAAACTCATAAAATAATTAGGTCACACCTTCCGTAACTGTTAAAAATGGCGAAAATATGAAAATTATCAATTTTTGCTGTTTTTAAGTACACTTATCTCTATGAATTTTTTTAAGTAAACCAAATTAAAAAATACCTACTCGTAGACAATATATTGAATATTATTTAACTTAATTTTCAAGGTCATAGATTAAGTGGGTCACACCTTCTGTAGCCGTTAAAATGACCTAATTTTGAAAAAATCGAAATTTGAATAATTAAAAAAAAAAATACGAAATTTAAAAATCGGCCTCCTAGAAAAGGTAGATAATCGGTCTATCAATAGTGTCTGAATTTCGGCTTTAAGAATCGTAATGAAAATTCAAAATGGCGGCCGATATGGCAGCTTGACTAAATTATTTAGGTCAAATCGATTACTATTGACAAGTTATTTATAAAACAGTTTTCACTTTTCACCTAGCTGTTATAGACCGGAAGTTACGTAATTATGTCATTTGATGCTAAACCGGAAGTCGAAATTTTTTTTCAAAATTTTTCAAAAATCATAATCATATCGCCTATCAACTGGTAAAGTTTCAAAATTTTACCATTTATATTAAACGAGAAATCACGGTCTGAAATTTTAGCAGATGACCCTTGAATATTGAATTGAAAATCGTGGGTAAAAGATTTAACCGAATTGCATATAACCTATAGTTTTTAGTTGACAAATACATTGAAGTTTTCAAAACTGAAAATTCGGTCGAAATCGAACTGAAAATAAACTTGCTAAAGCAAAAAAACATCAACTTTCGGTTCTCACTTCCGGTTTTGTTTTATTTGATAATAGAAATCACTATAAGTTCAACTGTAGATTTAGAATTTCTGTACATTTTACCGGTTTGTCTGTAAACACATCCGAGAATTTAAAAAAAAAGAAAGCTTGCCAGGCAAGGTAACATACGCCCACTGGCAGCATTGAATTTGAAAAATAAATAGAGCAATGACTCAAAAACATTCACTAAATGGATATTGAAGTCAAGGGCAAAAACTCAAAAACACCAAGTTTCATCAAAATCCATTGAAAATTGTAGCTTCTATTGAAGCAATCTTACTAAGTAAAGGGCAATAACTAAAAAACTGTTCATTGAAACATCTTCAAATTCGAATTTGACCGTAGTTTTATCAATTCCAATGCTCACACCAACTTTCATTTAAATCCATTTAAAATTGTAGCTTCTATTTTGTCTACAACAAATATAGAGGTAGGAGCAATAACTCCAAAACTTTTTATCGCAAAATCGTCTAAAACGAACTTGACCGCCCTCTTATCAATTCCAATGCTCATACCAAGTTTCATTAAAATCCGTAATTGTAGCTTCTATAGTGTCTACAAAAAATAAATTTTTACGCAATTTTACTTAGTCAAAGGCAATTACTCATAAACTATTCATCAAAAACTCGTCAAATTTGAATTCCTGATAAAAACTGTAGCCTATATCGTGGATACAACCCAAATTTGACTAAGTTTTTTACTAAGTCAAGGGCAATAACTCAAAATCCGTTCATTCAATAATTTCCATTTTGGAAATTGACCGAGATATCATCAATATATACATGTATATATATACCACAAGGATCAATTTTAGGTCCCTTGTTGTTTAATCTTTATATTAATGATTTGCCATTGCATACTAACTCTAACTGTGATCTTTTTGCGGATGATACTACGATTTATACTTCTGGTAAATCGGTTACTGACATACAATTAAAATTGCAAGAAGATACTGATGCAATCTTAAACTGGTGTTCCTTTAATGTCATGATTTTAAATGAAAATAAGACCAAATGTATGTTAATTACAACTTCTCAAAAAAGAAAATATTCATCAGATTTATCAATTGAACTTAATAATCAATTTATTGAACAAGTTGAAAACTTTAAATTACTAGGTGTTACTGTGAATCAAAATCTCTCATGGACTCCGCACGTAAAGTTCGTTGCTAAAATTTTAAATACTAAGTTATTTCAACTGCGACAGTTAAGAAAGATCATGCCTGAAAAATATAGATCTATTTTTTATAAATGTCACTTTCAACCATATTTGGATTATTGTTCAACTATTTGGGATTCGCACGACATTGCATCGGCCGATATTTTACACAGGCAACAAAAAATTGCTTTTAGATAATTCTTGGTTCTAAGTATAATACTGATTTGTCACTGAATCTTAAAAGGCTTAATATTTTTGACATTAAAACCAGGCATAATTTTAATTCGTATAAATTTATGTATAAAATTCTGAACAACTTGTCTCCTTCCTACCTTTCAAGCCTCTTTAGCTATAAACAGACGCCTTATTCTAGCATAAATTCAAAACTTGTGGTGCAAAAACCACGAATCAATTTGATTAAACAAAGTATTAGATACAAAGGATCAATTTTATGGAATGGTCTAGACGAAAATATTAAATCAGCATCAGATTTTAAGACTTTTCGAAGGATGATTCTTGGTAATCTTTCATTAACATAAGCATACTTCCTGTTACACGGGTATTCTTTTCACCAACTATAGGCTTACTTGCTGATGGCTATCTTAACAATTGTGTTTCTCCATGATTTAATGATTTAAGTAATTTATTAATTTTATTTTTCCCTTTCCCACAGGTATATCACCACCAACAATTCTATTTTGGCCTAACTTGAACCATTTTGAAAATCTAAATTACTACTGTCGGGGGATGAGTAAACATCCTTAAAGCTGGTCTTGAGCATGGACAAATCCTACCTCCCCCTCCATAGAAAATAAGAACATAAAATGGAGTAGGGTTGGGTAGCCCGCTCGCAGCACATGCACTGACGCTTTGGCAATTCTTTTTTTCTTTTTCTTTTTATGTGTATGTTTTGATGTCTGATCGTCTCATGCAGATGTACTTGTCTATTCCTTGGTTTTTGTGGTCATGTACTTGATCGCAGAATGATGAATCTGTCCATTTTATACACATGTACTTGTGTATTTTAAAACTAATTGTACATTGAAATGATATATGGTTTTTGCTGTCATGTACTTGATCGCCGGAAGATAAATCTGTCCATTATTTACACATGTAATTGTGTATTTGAAAATAAATTGTACGTTGAAATAATACGTGATTTTTTGCGGTCGTGTGCATGGCCGCGGGAACTATATATTACATCCATTTTATAAACAAATTGTAGGTTGAAAATCTGTCCATTCATGCACATGTACTTGTGTATTTTTAAACAAATTGTACGTGGAGTATTGTATATTTATTTGTGGTCATGTACTTGATCGCCGGAACATATCTCTGTCCATTTGATACACATGTACTTGTGTATTTTTAGTATTTCAGACGAATTGTATATTGAGATATTATGTATTTTCGATTTTATTTTCCTTTTTTCTTTTTTTTTTTTTTTTTCTTTTTTTTTCCCAATGTATTGCCCCATGGGCTGAATGTGAGACAGGACCATGTCCTTGTGTATTGGGCCTAATTCTGACCCATGTAAAATAAAGAGTTTATTATTATTATTATTATTATACCAAGTTTCATTAAGATCGGATAAAAACTGTAGCCTCTATCGTGGATACCACCCAAATTTGACGCGTTTTTACTAAGTCAAGGGCAATAACTCAAAAACCGTTCATGCGATAATTTCCATTTTCGACCTTGACCAAGATATCATCAATATATATACATGTATACCAAGTTTCATTAAGATCGGATAAAAACTGTAGCTTCTATTTTCGAACTTGACCGAGATATCATCAATATATATACATGTATACCAAGTTTCATTAAGATCGGATAAAAACTGTAGCTTCTATTGTGGATACAACAAATGTGGACGGACCGACGGACGGACAGGGGCGACGGTAATATACTTCCACATTTCCATGTAGGTGTATAAAAAAAATATAATAATCCAAACGATTACAATATGTTTTCGACAAAAGTCGAAATATGTAAAAAAGGACGACTAAAAAAATAAATTCATTTGAGAAAGATCAGGTTATTCTGGTATCAGAATCAGAATCTGACAATATTTCATCAGAATCTGATGGCAATGAGATGTCTGACCTCAATGCACTTACTTAACCAGGTGTATCATTCAGCCTCTTTCTTATTCCGATTAGCAGAGTTTCAAATTTTTGGTGCAAAGAGAGAATATCAATCTCAACAAATTGGCATAATCAAATATTTTGTGCCACTTTCGGTTTAAGTGTATAAAGGGTTCAAACTTCTGGCCTATATTTGTTTCTTTACTTCTGGTCTAATGGTCCTAGTGCTTGTGCTGATCAATACCTTTGGAAAAAATAGCGATGGTCATCGTAATACCCCCACATTTATAATGGCAGCCATTTTGTCAGGGAGGTTGACAAGAATTATCGGTAAATGAAAGATTTTTCATGAATTTTAATTTAAGTTCATCATTGGGTGATTAGGAACACTCACAACAAATTTCATCCCAATCCATCAAGAGAACCAGCTCTCTATAGTGTCCACAAAGAATTAAAGATCAGGGGCAATGGGGAACCAAACTCAAATTATCTGCCCCTGAAGATGGCGCCACCGACTAGGGTCCCGGAAGTCGACATCACGCTTACTGACAGCCATACTTCCACTAATACGCGATCGTGAATCATGCCTGTAACTTGTTATTGTGTTCCGGGATGTTCGAAGAGGGGAGGATTTTTGTTTCCCACTGAAAATATTCGTCGGAAACAGTGAATTGTGGCCGTAAGCAGGTGGGAATCTTTGAAAGGAGATACACTGTGGCCCACTTCGTCCAGTGTCGTCTGCAAGAAGTGCAAGGAATGGAAAGGAGTGGAATTTACGTCCTCCAGCAAGTGTTTGCTTTATTAGATAAGTTTCCTTTTGTAATTTTGAAATAGTTGTCATTGTATTAGTATGTCTATATTCTTTGAAAACCATGGATGAAATGAGTAGTGTTTTGTGGCAACTGTCTGATCACTGACAGCAATGTTTTACTGACTAAGCCTCTTCATATTGTCTTATTATGGCCTACTTTGCCTTTGATCTACAAATTAATTTATGAGGCCTATGATATTACTGATAATTTTAATTCTAATAAGTGGGTTTATTTTTACTGGACATTTCTTTTAAGGAAGTGTGTTTGAAATTTTCATTCATTCATCCTATGAATATATAGACATACTAAGAATTAAGATGTGTTGAAGATTGAAATGCATTTTAAGATTATCAGTTTACATTATGAAAGTGCGTTTCATTTTTTAAAATAATCCATTATTATGCCTATAATTCGGTATATATTATACTTATCTTTCTTGTACATGTAATCTATTCTGATGAACATTTTTAAAAAGAATATGAAAAAATTTGGATGCTAATAATGAAGCCCTGATGTTGATTTTTTTTTCCTAAAATTATTTTTGTTCTGTTCTGCTTGTTTCATTTCTTTTTTTCAGGTAACTCATGCCAGTCTTGTGGGCAAAGGCCATAGTTAAAAACACTGGTTAACATATTTAGGTGAGTTAAAAGTTTTTTGTATTTTACACATTTTTTTAAACATTCAATTTTACAAAATAGGCATTTGGTCAACTGACCTCATTAACTGTTACCAGAGGCTAAACTGAAAAAAAACCCACAGCAATTAGGCTGTTGTGAAAGTCTTTGAGTGCATCCAATCTCATATTTGCTTCCATGACAACAGTTTTATCTTATTTCTTTGTTGAATACTAGCTAGTGTGTTTTTGTGAATTGAAAAATACTGCTGCTGGAAAGGAACTGCATGTAAGTTTATACTTTATTTCTACAAATCATGACCTTATGATTATATATTCTTTTTTCAGGAACAATTCCTTTGAGATGTCAGGAAAACCTGTATCTGTTCCATCAGTTTTCCAGTGGTCTGAAGAAACAACAGATGAAACTTGGTGTGAGTGTTCCTAATCACCCAAGGATGAACTTTGATTAATATCATGAAAAATCTTTAATTCATTGATTACTCTTGTCAACCTCCCAGACAAATCGATTGCCATTATAAAAGTTGGCGCGTTATGATTGCCATCACTATTTTCATTTCTGCTCGGCATTCTGATTTAAAAAAAAAAAAGAGTCTGTTGATGTTAGCCTCAAATACTTCAGAAAACTATTCGTGTAGGATTTTTGTGCGTCATTGTCAAGTTTCTTTTCAAATTGTTCAAGACAGCAGTGGGTTGCTTCTTATTTCAGTAGAGTAAATTTGATGTCAGTATTGATATCTTTGTAAATGTCATAATTTGGATAGAGGGGGGGGGGGGGAACTACTATCTCGTAGTTCCAGGAAAGCACGGGCCTAGGAATCAGACCTAATTTTTATTTCCTCGCACCGATCGGGATTCGAACCTACGGCACCTAGTCGCCTAGCAGACGACAGTCCAACTCGCTAACCACTGAGCCATTCACCACCCTATTTACCAATAAATATTTTTTTCCAATACCTATGTTCAAGATTTTTATTTCTGTCAATAAATACAACCCTAAAAAAGAAAACTGTTGTAATCTTTAAATTTTTAACAATTCAACCACAGAACTAATAGGTTGAAATCCTACTTGAACTGAAGGAAATTTTCGACATAATTTTGGAAGGATTAAGTTTTGAATTTCTTTTAAGTGAAGCGCAAAGGAAAATATTAGATCTAGGGCTAGTATTACCATAAATCAAACCAAAATACTCAACTACCCTCACTGATTACATTGTGCCCTAAATATATACTCAGAATGTGTTTTTGGGTCCTTAAAGAACACATTTCCCTCTTTGCCTACAAACTGTGAGTTGGATCCAAATTTCAGTCTGAAATTCCCCTCTATAAAACCATATTTCCAATTTTGAGTATAACTTAAATGGCCATGGTTGGCATTTTCAAAGCCTTAAGACAATCTAAACTTGTTTTGAGGTTAATATTTCAATGATACAAATAAGATTAGAACTACAAGGCCTATCATATTAATGTATGTAGGCCTAGCCTACTGTGTGGCCACAAAAATAATTCTGATAGCCTTAGATTGACTTAAAAAGGTTTTTAAAATGGCAACAATAAAAAAATATTTTGAAATGTGGTTCATTTTCTCTAAAAATTTCTATGATTTGTAGGGTAATATGTTCAATGCCATGGGAAAATTTATAACTTTATATTTCTAAAGACCCTAAAGTAGAAGCCATTCTTTGAGAATGGAAATTAATTGACAATTATATTTTGATTACTTGTGACGTGAGGAAAATTCAAAATTCATTAAGCACTAGCCTAGAACTGTATCAGTCCGGGCAGTAGACCGGTCAGTAGAACTAGAAGACCACCGTAGTTAGCATACGGTAGGCCTAGTATTAATAGTATTAGCCTAGGCCTATTGAATCATGCCTACAATCATACATAGTTACCATTTGTCTTGTCTGGGCTAAAACAATGATTATCTAAGATAATCATTAAGATTTCAAGTATTTTTCAACTCCAATAATCAACAAACGATAGTCGCGAAGGAAATTTGTCCAAACCCCGGCTGTCACTTGACTAGGTCTACTTTCGATTCTCACAAACTTTCAGCGGACGTATTCGTTCGAAGCTTAGCCGACGGGTAAAACTGATTGTAACTTTTGGTTTAATGTTTTTCTACCAGAAACCTCCCCTATTTTAGACTTTAGTTCCTTTTCAAAGTTTAGATAGGTCCCATAAACCAAAATCACGCTTACTATTTACATAGTCGGCCATGATTGCACACAACGCTTTAGGACCGCAATAGTCGCCGCGCCCCCTACATCAAGGAAAGACAACTCGCGAGTTTGGTTCCCCATTACTCATAGAAATATTTTTCGGTTAGTCTGATTTTTAATAGGGTTCATCATTGGGTGATTAGGAATACTAACACCAAGTTTCTACAAAATCTATCAAGAAAACAAAGAATTCAAGAACAAAGGCAGACGCAATTTAAAGAACAAGGCGGTAACTCATTTAAAATAAATATAAAATTTTTTCAATAGGGTTTATCCTTAGGTTCTGACAAACACACCAAGTTTTGTCAAAATCCATCAAGAATCCAGCTCTCTATCGTGTCTGAAAAGAATTCAAGAACAAGGGCAATAACTCTTAGTAAATAATTTTCGATTAGTTTGAATCTGAAAAGGGTTTATCCTTGAGTGATTACAAACACTCACACCAAATTTCATCAAAATCCATCCAAGAACAAAGGTAATAACTCATATAAAATATTTTTTGATTGATCTGATTAGGGTTCATCCTTAGGTGATAACAAAGACACTGCACTCACAATAAAATTTTGAAGAGATTTTACCAATTCAAGGGCAATAACTAAAAAAATGTTCATCGAAAAATCGTCAATACACCAAGTTTCATCAAAATCCATTTGAAATAGTAGCCTCCATTGCACCCACAACAAATTTTTTACACTATTTTACTAAATCAAGGGCAATAACTGGCAAACCATTCTTCAAAAAATAGTCATATACGCATTTCACCGGCGTTTTATAAATTCCAATCCCCACAATAAAATTTTTTACACAATTTTACTTAGTCAAGGGCAATTATTATCAAATTCGAACTTGATTGCCGCCTTATCAATTTCAATACTCATACCAAGTTTCAACAAAATCCCTTGAAAATTGTAGCTTCTATGGCACCCACAATAAAATTTTGACACGATTTTACAAAGTCAAGGGCAATTACTTTCAAGCCGTGCATAGAAAAATCTTAAAATTTCCGAACTTGATCGCTATCTCATCAATTTCAATGCTAACACCAAGTTTCATCAAACTCCATTGGAAATAGTAGCCTCTATTGCACCCACAACAAAATGCTGACACTATTTTACTAAATCAAGGGCAATAACTCGCAAACCATTCTTCGAAAAATAGCCATATTCGCATTTGACCGTTGTTTATCAATTCCAATCCTCACAATAAGTTTCATCGAAATCTATTAAATATTGTTGCTTCTATTCCACTCACAATAAAATTTTGACTTGATTTTACTAAGTCAAGGGCAATAACTCGAGAACCGTTTATCAAAAAATTGTCAAATTCAAAACTTTACCAACGCCTTAATAACTCCAATTCACATACCAAGTTCCTTTCAAATCCATTGAAAGTTGTAGCTTCGATTGCATCAACAGATCTTGGGCTAGTTCAATATTGACAATATATACGATGAACAGCTTTTCAGTTATTGCCCTTGTGTTAATCAAACGCGTCCAAATTGGCTTGTGATAGAGACTACAGTTTTCATCTGATGTTATTATTAACAAATTTGAGTAATTGCCCTTGACTTGATCTGAGCGTATCTATAATCGACATATAGTTAAAAATAGAACATTCTAGTATAATAATTGTTACCCTACTTTCACTTTTCACATGACAGACCGTGATTGTGGTTGTCATAATTTTCATGACAATTAAAACCTTTACTAAACATTTTAGAAAGTGTACCTGCAACATCCGTTCCCTCAGAAAGTGTCTTCAGCTTGTCTTCTTTCTGGTCAAAGATCTTGTCTTTAGCGATCTATAGTCAAAACCGTAGACGAATGGTGTTTTGCTACGCTACACATACCTTGAAAATGTATAGCATTTCTTTTTTTGTTAAGTCCTGCATAGATCTACTATGTACGCACCTCGTCATACGAAGAATAAGTTGACAAAACAGAGACACCTTGCATAAACCGTTTATTCTAAGGTATTGTCTCTACCGTACTGAGGCCTATGCAGTGCATATATTATTACGAGTACTGTTAAGTGGTTGCGTTCGATTTTTGTTCTCGGGACGACACCTCCAATGTGATTTAAATGGAAAACGACAAAGAAAGCATCGAACGCGCCTCAAATCGCAAAGAAACAGTCAAACAAGTGCAACACTATTCATAAAATGTGCTGACAAACAAAATTTCATAAGTCGGGCATCGTACAAGTACTTTATTTCTATTTATGTCATTAATTGGAAAATACTATGTACTGCATAAAAAGTTAGCTTATTATGTCGATATCAATCACCGATTGTGAGTTAATAATATATATAGATATCATTAATTAAATGGAATTATTTTGTTACCGTTTTAACCATAAATGCCTGTTACCGTTTTAGCGGAGTCATAACCGTTTTAACCAAATTCCTGTTACCGTTTTGGTGTAGTTGTTACTGTTTTAACTAATATAATTTGTTACAGTTTTAATTGGTATTCTAGCGATCTAATGTTGACAAATTTAATAACTCCATAATAAACAAAGTCAATATGAGTTTAGTGGTTGGCTGTTTTCTTCTTTGTGTTTACCATTTATTATGTGCATAATATTTATTTTATTTATGATCAAGCCGTCTTGAAGTCTTAATTATCCCATAAGGTGCAAAAGAGTAGGACGTAAATCTCAATTTGTTTCATTTCATTTATTTATGGTCAACAAAGAAAGTTGAATAATAATTATTTGATACTGTTTTAATGTTTACAAAATAAAGATAAACATTACTCACACTATATCTTCGTCACTCTTATTAAATTTTAATGTGATAGTAATATAGCATTTATACAAGATCCGAATTTGCTAAAAACAATCAACTGAAAGACATTTCGCAATATATCGCAATGCGTATTGCAATACAGAAAGGTGTATCGCAATATATCGCAATATGATTTCTGGCCGCAATGCACTGTTCACTAGAATCCAGTTTATTACTGTGATCACCATTATTTTCATTTGGTTTGGATGTTCAACCATGATTATGAGTTTGTTTGCCTCAACATTATATTTATTGTATTTATTATGTAAGTATACTAATTTAAGAAGTAAATTCATTACCTACCTCACTGACTTTTTCTCTCTCTCTATCAACTTCATGTTTCAACTTACTAGAGGCTTCTTTTGATATCAGTATTATCGCATTATACTGTTTCTCCGCTTCTTTATTTTGCTTCAATTCCTCCTCATAGTCAGATTTAGATTGGCTGCAATGAGTAAAACAGAAGTCACATAAGATTACTGTATCGTATATTGTATTAACATAACAGTTTACTGTTTGAAATTTGTTAGGCAATTTTCATCTAAACATGACCACAACGCTCAAAGTAGCAGATAGAAAAAGAACAGATTGAAGGTAATATATTGATTTTTAATAAAAAAAAATTGACAGTACAGAACCAATTACTAGAATGAAATATTCACCCTTCAGTCATGTACAATATTCCTAAGTTTCATTATAATCTGTCAATAATTGTACCTTTTAACAATGCAATAACTCAACAAACTCTTAACAAACAATTTCAGCAAGTTTCATCAAAATCAGTAAAGAATTGTGCCTTGTAGAAACTCCAGTTTCTATACCAAAATTAGTAGCCGAAAAAGAATGAGAGATTACAGACTGCAAATTAGTAAAGAAAGTATTGGCAGGGGAGAAAAATAGGCTTGATTTTGCTGAAAATTTTGGAATAAAGCAGCAGCAAAAAGAAATTATGTCAGCTCATTGGATTTCAAGTTATTTCACAATATACAGCTGTTCTCATTATTACTGAACATTCTGTTTATGCTGTGTTCAGCGAAGAAAATCAACATGATAAATATCCTGTTGCAGCATTCAACATATCTTTGGCAAATGTTTTCACTGAGAAGTATTCAGAAATATCAAAACTACAAAACTTCAGATGGTGCAAATTTAAAAACAGATACAAGCTTTCAAATATCCTTGCTCCTTCAGCATTTCATCAAAACATTGGTGAAATTGACTGGAGTTTATTTTGGCATAGCTCATGACAAGAGTGGTGTATTTTGCAAGGCAATCTGGTAGTTAAAACAACTTTAGAATTTGTAGATGTTGCACGAAAGGCCTGCCCAAAAATAAATTCATACGAAAGGCCTGCCAAAAATAAATTCATATTATTGAAAATAATAAAAATTGTGGAACGAATGATCACTTGATTATCACATGGTTTCATTCGTTCCAGAGAAATGGCACAGCAAACCACACTTTTTTCAATGCTCTGAGTTTACCAATTATTTGTTTTGGTTTCAATGTCGGGTTTTGTAGTGTTGCTGTGCTTTGTTTGCTTTAGTGTTGTTCTTATATGTATTGGCCTTGTTTTTTTCATTATTGACGTTGGTTTTTGTTTTTATTTGGATTTATTCTTGAACAGCATGTATGACTTTCGGTCATGGCGGTGGCTCCACGAAGTACGGTTCCGCCTTTAAGTGTAAAAAATAAATGGTTACCTTTCGTTCTTGTTGAAACCCCAATTAATGTTTCAATATTTGGTTCATCCCATATTATATATATATATGGCTCAAAATTAGCTAATGTGTTAATTTTAAGGGTAAATGCTTAAAATGGTTACAGTTAAAACACATATGATGAAACCCATGATTTTAGGTGTTTATATTATTAGTATTGATATAGATAACAATCAGGATGTTCATATTGATTCTGTTATAAAGTAATAAAAAAATGAATTCAAATTACCAAAAAAAAAATGACGAGTGTTTGAAGACATTATTATGATTGCTTTCTTTAAAATACCAGAAGTAAGACTAATTTAGTAATTTTAAAAAACAATAGATATCAGACAGTCCATATAGTACTTATATTTTATGATGATATATTTCATTTCCACCTATCTTCCTTATTTTACCTATAAAATTCATTCAAATGTCGGTAAACGTACGTCAATAGTTGATGTCAAACACAGGTAAGTTTTCAAATAAACATAACTTTATCACAAGAAGGAATATGATCTTTAAATGTATACCGAGGATTGCATTCTCACAAAGGATGAATAAACTTATATAAAACGTAACACTCTTTCAACATTGTTATACAATAAACGGACGTGACCGTTTTGCGTTGATTTTTGTCAAAAATTGACGTACGATAAAAATATATTTTTTCCCGCTCAAATACCGCGATTGACATCGGATCACATTTACAAAGGGATCATGTGATTAATACGTAACGGTATACATAAGCTCGTTAATCTAAGCAGAGAAGTGTAGCCTGCAGGAAAGTTAAAAGAGGTGTCGTGGATATAACACACAAATCGGTAGGCCGCTACAGCGGCTCATCGGGTTCAAAGGGTTAAGCACATAGACATTGTCTTTTTACATTTAGGTTCAAATGATCTGTGTCATGTCACTGTTTCTCCCCATAGGTTAGCAAATAATATTTTGGCGTTTGCTAAGTATATTTTGGAATTTCAAGGAGTAACTCATCCCACATACAATTTTCGAGTGGTTGAGTTGAATTCTCGAATTTTTCAATTGTGTGCATTCGTACCACGTGTTTGCCAATAAAGGCATTGTAGTTATGGTTTAGATTCACCTCACATAAACATTCATGCTTCCGATGGTGTCCATTTGTCGCATCAAGAGGGCTATCCTTGTTTTTTTGCGCAGTGTACGAGACTCCATATTACGCAACATTCGATGGTTTTGTTTACCACAGTTATGTTTTGATATGACTTTCTTTGTGGTTATCGCTATGTGGATTGCAGATTTGGGTTATAATTATTCGCAATGGTTGTTTTATTCCCTTTGTGGTTTTGCTATTTTTTATTTTCTATGGTTGTGTGAACTTGGTGAAATTTGCCGCGAAAAGCACATTTTCCGGTTTCATGGACATGCGCACTTACTGTCTTTTGTTATGGTGGATATTTCGGTCATAATCTCGAGTCAGTGTTAAATTGGTTGCCTTGTTTTCAATTATTGACACTTGTCAGTTCATTATCTACATTATCTTCTGTGCAGCAGGTATTTAAACATATTAGCTTTGTTTAGTCCATTTCTTGCGGCTTATATTGTAGTCTTTATTTTGTGGGTATGGTTATGTTGTTGCCCTTTCTCTTACTGGTGAGTTAAATTTAGCTTTTCCAGTAAGGTAGACTTAGTGGATCTTAGTTGGATTTGGTTCTGGTCTATGCTTTTTACTTGCAGTTTACTTTTTATTTATTGTTTTCCAGAATGCCCAAGCGAGCCTGCTCTCCAAGCCCAGATGAAACTGAGGAGAATTCAGTAGAATCACTTAAAGAAATACTACCTACTACAGCGGAAGATCGCCAAACAGATATTTTGCTACGGAAAATACGAAAGCAGGGCTTGATTATGCTAATTGCAGGTACCTCCTGTACCTATAGATCTTCCTGTGACAACGTCTGGTTCTTCTTCAAGTTCCTTTGCTGCTTCATTGACGTCCACTACCACCAGTTCTTCCATATTACCAATAGATTCCACGTCTCATCCAAGTGTTATTAGTTTGGACCCTTCGGAACTTTTTCCTCTAGGTACTTCACCTATGTTAAATTTTCCCAACCTTCCAGGAAATGAATTTCGTTGTCCAGTCACATATCTGATAAAATCCGTCAGGATATTTCGACCAATAAATTTATAGATTTAGTCCATTGTTGCCTGATCATTTATAGGCCATAGTGGGTTTACTTAAAGATGGGTTATTTTCACCTATATATATATATATATATCGAACTGTCAAAAGTCTTGAGTATAGAAACATATATCAATCAATAAAAAAGTCCAATATTGCCGGATACTGCATACATTATTTAATGTTTCACAAGTACTTTCATGTTTTACAACAATCTTCAGGTGAATGGCGAATTGTGTTCACAAGTCAAATGTTGACAGATGACGGACCGACAGACTGGCAACAGACCGAATGCAGAATTGACAACTAAATACCCCACATTTTGATGTGAGCGTATACAAATCAACCTTATATAAATTGTATGAGTATTGACACTGTCCATCACATGTTATTTATAGTTTTAAAAGTTACCTCTTATTGGTACTTTGGTAACTTTAATGCTCGAACTGTTGGGTCCTTGACTAAATATTGGGTCATTTTCTAAATATTGGGACAGAGTCCCAATAACAGGGGAGACCCAATAATGGAAATCAAATATTTCACTTACTCATGAATATTCAAATCAAAATAACTGCAATTGTCAGACCCTTACATTGGGTCTATATATTCGGTTATTGGGGCTCTATCAAGTCACCCTCCAGTCGACAAAGAATTTTTAACTTGATATATATACTTTATATAAAAGCCAGCCAATGAAATGTGGCTTTTGTGTCACATGATGATTACCCATAATTCTCCGGACCCAACAATATTTATTAGTGAATGCCATTAGAAAAAAGAAACTGTGATTTCGATGAATGGCTATTTTAAGGTAAGTTAATGAAGTCAATTTGCACAAATTATTTGATTATAACAGATTTCATTGAAGGAAGTCTGAACGATACGCTAAACCTGCTATTATTTCACTCTTACGTATAATTGGGACGGTATTATTAGGTCATTAATATTATACATACTTGTTCTTATAAAAAAGATGGCGGCCAATAGTGATTTGGAGACCTATTTATTCATAGTTTTGTCAATTATATTGGTTATAGCTCTTGTAACATCAATTGTTCTGTTAACAATTGGACTAAAACTATACAGGACAGTTGCTGCGCTATTACGTCTCATGGAATCATGGAACTTTTTATTTACAAGAAACTGATGCATAGGCCTATTTATAGGAAAAAGATAAGTTTGCTTTTGAAGTTGAGTGTGGCAATTTTGGGGATTTACCATCAACGTTTCAATATGGTAAGGAAAGCTTTAAACTTTATTTTGCATCTTTTATACTTGGCCAGACTGTTTGCTGCATTTTAATCATAAAAGCAGGATGTTCGAATGACCCAACAGTTATGTTTGATATAGATTGTAAAATACTAATTATTCTCTTATTTGAGCCAGATTCTAGGTTATTTCGTGACTTTTGTATGCTTCTTCATTATACAAAAGAGTTACGGAGATGCATATTAGTATAAACCAGGATTTTGTTCCATTTGACCCAATAATTATTTGTTTTTGTATGCATTTATATTTGTTATTAGGAAAAAGTTGTCTTAGTAAAGATGGATATGGGAATATGGTGGCCAGGCCTTTGGATTAATAGTAACAGTACTGGAGATAAAAAAGCACACATACAATTTTTTGATGAATTTGATATGTAAGTTAATTTTATTGTTAAACAGTTATTGAAGTTCATTCTGAATACTGTTTATTTTGAAAAGCTTACAATAACATGTGATGAACAGTGTCAATACTCATACAATTTATATAAGGTTGATTTGTATACGCTCACATCAAAATGTGGGGTATTTAGTTGTCACCTCTGCATTCGGTCTGTTGCCAGTCTGTCGGTCCGTCATCTGTCAACATTTGACTTGTGAACACAATAGAAGCTAAAGTTTTCATTGGATTAAGGGGGTTGACAACCCTAAACCTATGTACAAAAAATAGACGATTTCAACCACTTCTTTTCCACCTATCTGAAATATTTAAATATCAATGGAAAGAGGGGACTTTCAGCTATCCAAAAATATAAAATTTATTTCTTTATGACATTTCAACTTTAAGAAATCGGGTATGAAAGATGAACGAAAAAAACGTCAATTATTCCCTTAAAATTAGCATATCTACTAGGCTATTTAATATAGAAGGTTGAAATTTTGCACAACGCAAGTCTACATGTATCTCTACAAAATTACGTTGGCTTTTTGGAAAATTTTGTTTTGTTTTGAAGATATTGATAGAAATCAAAATTTTGCGAGTACATTTACGAAAAATTGAATTTTTAAAAAACTATTCATTTTATAAAAAAAAGCCAACGTAAAGTTATAGAGGACATCGTAAGCTTTAGTTGAAGCCAAAGTTTGTAAAAATCGGATAAATCGTAAGCGAGATATGCTTTTGGAAAAATGGCATTTTTTTTCAACATTTTGCAAACACATGTAAACCTTACGAAATAAACGATCATGTTGTTAAAAGATTGTCTTTCATGATGTAGAAATCTTTAAGCACCTTTTAGGCATCGATATGCACCGATATCCACATAATTGGAGTGCTAAAACAATGGATTAGCACATGTCAAAACCCTTCCACCCACCAATCATAAAATTTTATTTGTTTACATGTGACGTAATGATTTATGGGACATCACGTGACTTCTGGATTCCCCCGATACACAAACTCTTACTTCGCGGGCCGATATTAACAATAACTGACCAGCAAACGTAGAGAATGTTTATTTAGCCGATGACGTTGTAATCACAAATGTCAACTGACAACGTAATTTGTACGTCTACATAGAGGAATACCCCGTTTTGTTCTATAAATAGATTATCTTCACGGACGGATATCAGACGAACTACTGAAGCGATTGAGCTAAAATTTTTACTAGATGAGTTTCTTTTAATGCCAAATAGAATGGATATAAAATTAATACGTTTCTTGATTGAAATACACTTCGAACGATAAGGTTGTCAACCCCCTTAAGCTGAAACTTGGCATGATTGTTGACATGGGTCATATTTCCGATAAGTTCGAAGTTGACCATTTTCGATAGTCGGTTTTGGAGATATTGGCCTTGACTTAGCCAAAATAAATCAATTTTAACTTATGAACATGATAGATCCTACGGTTTACATTGGATTTTTCCGAAACTTTGCATGATTGTTGATATGCATGATATATCATTGGAGAGATAGAGGCTATAGTTTAAAAAATATTGGGGCAATGAAGATTTAATTTTTAAATCAGAAGGTAAAAGTTATCAGTTGAACACATCAACTGCAATTCGCAGGTTGATGTAATTTCTGTTAGTTTAAACTTAACATCAAATGCAAGTAGCGATTTGGTGTCTCCTTATTTTCCATTATTTATTTTACATGTTATGTTTCGTTTTCTTTTAGAATGCTCATGTTTGCGATAAATACCTTCTCTTACTTTTTGCTACCTGTGGGTGTAGGCCTTCAGGCCTCCGCTCGTTGTTATTAATACTAAATTCATTTTCTATTTGAATATCTTACTTGAAAGCCCTTATTTGAGTTCCATTTTAATTCTGCTTTATTGAACAGATAAAATTGAAAAATTAAAAAATCTCTATTTAATAAATCTCCCAAAGTTTATAAATGAATTGATTGCTTTGGTAAGATATACTTGATCTTATATATGAATATCTTTTCTCATTTCTTTTCTAGAAAAACTCAGAAAATTCAAAAGTAAGCACTTAGAAAAATTTATAAATGATGTTAAAGAAGCTAAAAAGTTAGCTATAATACCTGATGTAACTGATCCTACATCTACCAAACTTGATTTAACTGATACCACAACTACCAAACTTGATGTAACTGATACCACAACATCCACAGATGATGTAACTGATACCACAACTACCAAACTTGATGTAACTGGTACCACAACTACCAAACTTGATGAAACTGGTACCACAACTACCAAACTTGATGTAACTGATACCACAACATCCACAGATGATGTAACTGATACCACAACTACCAAACTTGATGTAACTGGTACCACAACTACCAAACTTGATGAAACTGATACCACAAGTACCTTACCTTATGTAACTGATACTACAACTACCAAACTTGATGAAACTGATACCGCAAGTACCTTACCTTATGTAACTGATACTACAACTACCAAACTTGATTTAACTGATACCACAACTACCAAACTTGATGTAACTGATACCACAAGTACCTTACCTTATGTAACTGATACCACAATTACCAAACCTGGTGTAACTGATAAAACAACTACCATAGATGATGTAACTGGTACCACAACTTCCAAACCAGATGTGACTGATACTACAACAAACTTACCTTGTGTAACTGATACAACAACTTCTAAACCTGATATAACGGATGCAACAAGAGCCTCACCTTATGTAACTGATGCCACAACTTCCAAACCTGATGTGACTGATACTGCAACAAACTTACCTTGTGTAACTGTTACCACAGCTTCTAAACCTGATGTAACTGATACCACAACTTCTAGACCTGATGTAACTCATGCAACCACAACCTCACCTTATGTAACTGATGTCACAACTTCCAAACCTGATGAAACTGATACCACAGCAACCTTACCATATGTGACTGATACCACAACTACCAAACTTGATATAAATGATACCACAACTACCATAGATGATGTAACTGATACTACATCTACCTTACCTGATGTAACTGATACCACAACTACCAAATCTGATGTAACAGATACCACAACAACCTTACCTTATGTTACTGATACCACAACTACCAAACTTGGTGTAACTGATACCACAACTACCGAAGATGATGTAACTGATACTACATCTACCTTACCTGATGAAACTGATGCCACAACTTCAAAACCTGATGTGACTGATGCCACAACAAACCTACCTTATGTAACTGATGTCACAACTTCCAAACCCGATATAACTGATACCACAACAAACGTACCTTGTGTTTCTGATACCACAACAACCAAACCTGGTGTATCTGATACCACTACAACCAAATCTTATTTATCCGATACCACAACTACCAAACCTGATCTAACTGATACAACAACTATCATAGATGATGTAACTGATACTACATCTACCTTACCTGATGTAACTGATGCCACAACTTCCAAACCTGACGTGACTGATGCCACAACAAACCTACCTTATGTAACTGATGTCACAACTTCCAAACCTGATATAACTGATACCACAACAAACTTACCTTGTGTTACTGATACCACAACTACCAAACCTGGTGTATCTGATACCACAACTACCAAACCTGGTGTATCTGATACCACAACTACCAAACCTGGTGTATCTGATACCACTACTACCAAATCTTATGTATCCGATACCACAACTTCCAAACTTGATGTAACTGATACGACAACAAACTTACCTTATGTAACTGATATAACTGATACCACAACTACCTTAGAGGATGTAACTGATACTACATCTACCTTACCTGATGTAACAGATGCCACAACAACCTTACCATATGTGACTGACACCGCATCTACCAAATCTGATACCACAACGACGATAGATGATGTATCTGATACCACAACGACGATAGATGATGTAACTGATAACAAAACTGCCTTACCGGATTCCGAACTGGATGTAACTGATACCACAAATACTAAACTTGATGTTGCTTATACCACAACAACCATAGATGATATATCTGATACCACTACTACCGAACCTGATGTAAATGATACCATTTCTGCTGTACCTGATATAACTGTTACCACAGCTACCATAAGCACTGGATACCATAAAATTAAAACCATTGTATCAGCTTTAGACACACTGAATATTACAACAGAACCTTCATCTACCGTAAATACTAGAACATGTATTACATCAGTTGTACATGAATTGTTTTCTGATATAGACGATGATGATGATGATAACGATCCTGACTATGTCCAAAATTCAGATTATGTGTCAGATAGTGATTGCTCTGATATAATTCCATCTCAGAATTACCAAATTATGAGTGTATTAGGTAACCAAGCTTCTTCATCAAATAAAAACAAAAAGACTAATGTTGAGAATGAAAAAGAGTTTGACCACAATATATCAAAGTCTCAATTACAATCACCAGATTCTTCCAGTACTCAGAAAGAACGTTCAATCTATGGTTTTCAAGAGAGAAGAAAAATCAAGGATGGATGTCGACAGACCTATGACAAGCTCAGTTATTGTACATTTTGTCACAAAGGCATTTCCTCTAAAATGTCCCGCCATTGGTTGTCTGTTCATGGAGACGAACCAAGAGTCAGAGGTATAAGGAACTTGCCAAAACGATCTAAAAGACGCATGGCGGATCTCGAGATTCTCACAAATGAAGGAAATTTTAAACATAATGTCGAGGTTATTAAGAATCAAAAAGGACATATTGTCATAGCTAGAAGAAGCTCTAAAGAAGAAGTGCATGACCCAAAAGATTATATTCCTTGTGAGTTTTGCAAAAAATTCATTCTGAACAAAAATTTGTGGCATCATAGAAGAAGCTGTTTGGTTTGGAGGGAGTATTATTCTAATAGCATGGAAACTAATGAAGATTAGGTACCAAATTATACCAGAAGGGGTAGACGTTTGTTAAACAGTGCTTTGTATTCAGAAAATCCACAGAAACTTGCTGAGCTTTATTCTCGTATGAATGACGACGATAATAAGGATATTATTACTAGAGACAAACTGATTCAGAGATTTTAAGAGCTGAAGATTGAGTCTTTAGGGGAGAAGAAGGACCGAAAAATAATGATATAAACCGAGTTAGTCAAAATGGCAGAACTTTAGGACGCTTGGTCCTGGAGGCAAAAAAGCGGCGACCAACTGAAATGTTGTCCTTAGACAGATTACTAACACCAGAACGTTTTGACCTTGTAGTTGAATCCACAAAAGCAATGGTTATGAATGACAAGGAGAAACCTGCTCTAACGTTAGGAAGGCTTGTTGGCAACCTAGTAGGTCATATGATTCAAGTTAAAATCGGAGATTCTCTGAGAAAGAATGATGAATATAGAACCAAGGAAGCAACAAGTTTCCACAAAATTTTTGGATCTGAATGGTTGTATCGTGTAAATGCTTTATTTGCCAAAAAAATAAATACAGAAAAAATAAACAAATTGCAAACAATTCCACTTACTGAAGATCTGCAAATGTTGAGAACATATATACTGGAAGATATCAAGAAAACCATTACCAAACTTGAAACTACACAAGAACCAGCTTACTGGACAAGATTATCACAGCTTACTCTAGCACGGCTTATTCTCTTTAATAAAAGAAGAAGAGCAGAGGTGATTGAACTGAAAGTTTCTGATTATGTAAACCGACCTATATGGAGCAAAGACACTAACAAAGAAATAGAATCAACATTATCCGAGTCTGATAAACTTCTTATGAAAAGGTAATTTTTATACGTCCACCATATATAGTTGTCGCCACTGTCCGTAGTTTGGAAGCTTTATTTTTGGTTCGTGGTTTTTTAGTTATTGCCCTTGTCATATACAAAAAAAAAGCCAATTTTGAATAAATTGTTGATATTGATATCTCTGATATGGCAATATAATGAACTTGGCATGATAGTTAATAATGTTGATATCTTTAACCTTAATCTTTACAATGACAATACTCATCATGAATTTCATGTGTTATTCAATCAAGTTTTTGTTGCTAGTGGGCGTATCGTATTGATTGTGAAGGGCAAATTTATCATTCTTTTTTCAGAATGGATATGGTTATGTCAGCTGGTAAATCAAGAAAAAATGTTAATGCATTTGTTCTTATACCACCAGAATGTAAGAGAGCAATTGAATTACTTATCAGCACTCGCGAATTGGTTGGCATTAGAAGCACTAATCCTTACATCTTTTCTCGAATGAATAGTGATACCCCTCTTTCTGGATACACAGAGATTAAGAATTTAGCGGAAGAATGTCCTGGCATAAAGTACAGCGACCGAATAAGCTCCAGAACAATACGAAAATATGCTGCAACTGTTTCACAGGTAAAAAAAGCAAGATAAAATCATTCTGTGTTCGAATTTGTACTATTGACTTTGTAAGGGTTGAAAATTATATATTTTTAAAATAATTAATCGAATTTGATTAAAATTGCTCACTGTTGAGTAACATAAAATGATGATAATTTTTTCAGGTTTTAGACATGACGGATAAAGAAGTTGAAATTTTAGCCAGACATCTTGGTCATGATGTGAAGACTCATAAAGAGTTTTATAGATTATCAAATAGTACCATTGAGCTTTCAAAGGTAAATTTTATTTGCATTTTGTTTGTGTTAAAGACTACAGGATTTCTTGTTTTGAGCATGGTGAACAATTTAGAACTAATAACAATGAGACAAAAGTTCAGTTGTCAATCAATAGTAATTAAATTTAAATTCATTCGATAATAACAATTAGGCGCTAAATTTCATTGCAGGTATCTCAAATGATGATTGCCATGGAGGCTGGCGATTTGTATAGATTTAAAGGAAAGGCACTGAGTGATATAAATGTTTCTGGTAAGTTTGAAATATCTGTATGTATTACCCCATATAAAATGGAGATATTGTAGGTAAAGTAATTTGAAATTAGTCTTCAACAAAGATTATAATATAAATTATTTGTTTAAAATATTAAGACTTTGAATATAGGTTTTACATGGTTAAATTGTTTATATTATAGACTTGCCAGATATTGTAGAAGATTTAAATGAGGATGATGATGATGAGGACGATGATATATCGATCGATAGTGCACAAATGGAGGTAGACTCGACTAATTATATGGTTGAAGCGGTTGGATGCAGTTCAAGTGAGACAGTTGCTGGTATGTTAATTATCAAAAGAAATCACACACACAAAAAAAATCATAAGCAAATAATTTTACTTAGATTTACTATAATGGGACAACTACAACAAATTTTTCTGGTTATATTTCTTTGAAATCTTATTATCCATCAGTAATAACAAAATAATATCAGTTGTCATGTTCATAATAAGTTGTTGGACTCTGTAGGTATTTTGTAACTGTGGTGATAGTGTATTAATATTAATGTTTTAGTTGAACATACTGCTCAGTCGGAATCTTAGAAAAGACCTAAACGTAGATTGACAGAAGAAGTGAGGCCTTTATCGAGGAAAATATCAAAGACCTACACCATTTGTGAAATGGGATGTAGTTCAAGTGAGACAACAGAGAGAATGGCTGAAGATGTTGAATATAGTTCAGTTGAGACAACAGATACTGGTATGTATATATATAAGAGAAATAAACCAGATCAAAGTGTAAGAGCAAATAACTTTCTTTAAAGTCACTATATTTGATTTTGTAAGGAAACGATTAGGCAAATGGATACTACCAAACGAAAATATAGTGAAACGATGTATATCAGCACAAATATTTTCACTGATTCCTGAGATATTATCATTTTTCATATTATTAAGAATGACTGAAAATCCACTTTAATTCTGTATCTAATTTGTATTGTAGTTAATAAACTATATTGTACTTAAATTTATGTTTTAGTAGAAGGTAGTGATCAACCAAAATCTTTAAAGAGAGGAACTAAACGTAGATGGCAGGAAGAAGAAACAACATTACTTAAGAAAAAATTTAAAGCCTACATCAGTGGTAAAATGGTACCAGTTTCGAATATTGACATCAATGATATTAAAGAGAAGAATGCCTTGTTGAGACAACGCACACATGCACAGATTCGGTCTAAGTTGAATAACATGAGAATGGGCAAAAGTAATTAAGTTAAATTTGCTCATTCTCATGTTATAGAAAGTAATTAAATTAAATTTGCTCATTCTCATGTTATTCAAGTAATTCAGTTAATTTGCCCATTCTCATGTTATTTCAAAGTTAAGTTAAAATATTCTACTTAGGTCTCAAGGGATTTGTGGAGATTATTCGTATGATAAAATGAAACTAAATGCTGTTTTCACCTTGCATATATTAGGTCTATTGATTCTTTTATAATATTGAATTGATTTGAGACCCGTGGTCTAAGGGAGATAATTTCACTGCCTTTTTTAGATCTGAAAGAATTAATATGCTAAATTTGCCAGTCTATGCAACAGTCTTTTTCAAGAATCAGAGCTTCAGTTTATTTGTTATTGTCAAGGTGTTTAACTCTTAACCTGCAATGGTTATGCAACAGTATTTTTCAAGACTCAGAGCTTTGGCTTATTTGTTGTTGTCAAGGTGTTTTACTCTTAACCTGCAATGGTTATGCAACAGTCTTTTTCAAGACTCAGAGCTTCGGCTTATTTGTTATTGTCAAGGTGTTTAACTCTTAACCTGCAATGGTTATGCAACAGTCTTTTCAAGACTCAGAACTTCGGTTTAATTGTTATTGTCAAGGTGTTTTACTCTTAACCTGCAATGGTTATGCAACAGTCTTTTCAAGACATATATATATATATATATAGGTGAAAATAACCCATCTTTAATATTTAATTCATGACCAGAATTTCAACGGTAGGGTACTAGCATAGGTGTGTACGTCAAGTCTCAAATGTCGTTTAAATGTTGTTGGATCTTTCTTCTTGATCATCCAGTCTGTCAATTCGGTACATAAATCATGACGTAACCGGACGCTGTTGTTATTGCCCTCATTCCTTAATATTTTCCACAACAACAATGGCATTTTGGTATTCCATTTATTATCTCTAGCAAAAGGTTATGAAACGTTTAAATATCACTTTGTAAAAACATTATGAATTAATCTAAATAAGTTTTAACTCACTAATAATAATATACAAGATAACTTGCCAGGCAAGGTAACATACGCCCACTGGCAGCATTGAATTTGAAAAATAAATAGAGCAATAACTCAAAAAATATTCACTGAATTAATATTGAAGTTAAGGGCAAAAAATCAAAAACTGTTCATGGAAAATTGTCAATTTAGAACTTGACCAACATCTTATCTATTTCTATACTCATACCAAGTTTCATCAAATCTATTAAAAAATTTTAGCTTATTTTGCACCCACAAATATTCTTGACGCAATTTTACTAAGTCAAGGGCAATAACCCAAAAACCATTTGTTAAAAAAAGTCAGAAATTCAAACTTGACTAATGTCTTATCAATTCTGATGCTTACACCAAGTTCCATCAAAATCCTTTGAAAATTAAAGCTTCTTATTGCAACCACAATAAAATTTTGATGCAATTTTACTAAGTCAAGGGCAATAACTTAAAACAATTCATTAAAAAACTGTCAAATTCAAACTTGACTGAGGCTTAATCAATTCCAATGCTAACACCAAGTTTCATCAACATCCTCTGAAAATTGGAGGATTTATTGCATCGAAACTAAAATATTGACAAGATTTTTCTAAGTCAAGGGCAATAACTCAAAAACCGTTCATGCCATAATTTCCATTTTCAAACTTGACTGAGATATCATCAATATATACATGTATACCAAGTTTCATTAAGATCGGATAAAAACTGTAGCTTCAATTGTGGATACAACCCGAATTTGACGCGTTTTTACTAAGTCAAGGGCAATAACTCAAAAACCGTTCATGCGATAATTTCATTTTCGAACTTGACCGAGATATCCTTAATATATACATGTGTAGAGTGCATACATGTACACGAACCCAACCTCATAGGTCATGATAAGCTATTATGTCATAACGAAGGTGCAAAAATGACGTCACGTCCTTCTTAAGTAATATGGCTGATGATTTGGTGGCATTTCATCTATCTTGTGATTCTTTTGTTGATTTCGGAAGTTTGGTGGTTGACAATTTGGTATGTTCACTTAATTTAGTAAATTCATATATCGGAGATCATATCCGAGTATTTCATAAAAGTTATAATATTATGTATGTAATCGCTATTATAAGTTTGGTCATATTAAAGGGGCACAATCTTGATTTTTAGGGGTCGTTTTGGGCCTTTGTTACATTTAAACAGTCCTCAGAAATACTCAAGCTCTAAGAAAATCGCAAAATACCTTGAAATATACCTCAAAAATTTCACTTTTTATTTTTTTTCCATGCTGTACGCGGCTGGTCTACCGTCAGTCTGAAAATTGTGTGTCCTGTTGACAAAATCTACAATTGTTATTACATGTACTTTCTTTTTGTTTTATAAGTGAGGGCCTGCGCAGTAGTCTATTTATAACTCTTTGATTTTCCAATATGGCGGGACGTTCATAATATCTTAAGACATTATGATTTTCAAACACGGATAAGTATACCCATGGATTTGAAGGCTCAAATTTCAAAGGTAAGCTCTGTAGACTATGTCTGATTAGCTAAACAAAAGATTTCATGTGTTTGAGGCTGTCGGATGATTGTCCGAAACAAATCAAGCCTGTGCCCCTTTAAGCCTCATGGCCAGTGACTCGTCACGCTTGATTGGTGCGCACATGTAGCTATTCCTTATATGGTAACATAGTAGAGTTCAAAGAAGAGTTTAAGAAGATTAAATCAGATGATCATGTGTTACTTGATGATTTTGGCAAATTTTAAGTGAATGTTTGTATGCAGTAAATAATATTGATGCTATGAAAGTTTTGAATTACCCTAAGAATATCCAAACTTTGTTGTCTAAGTTACCTTTTCATATGCATGATAAATGGAGGGGTTTTAAAGATAATATTAAGGGTGAACCTGTTAGTTTTAAGCACTTTGTACAATTTGTTAAGAAACAAGCTAAGAGGCTAAATGACCCTGTGTATGGTAGGGACGCTATTGCAAGTGCAGACAATTCTATTAGTAAGAGTCAAAAGGAATTAAAGGTCAAATCTAAGCCTGCTACAGGTAAAGTTTTAATACCTCAGTAACTGATGTAAATTCTGAAGGTATAAAATGTAAATATTGTCATTTCAATAATCACTCCATTAATGAATGTAGAAAATTAGCTAAGCTCTCAAGAGATGATGTTGTTAAGTTTGTATCTAGAGAAAAACTATGTTTTGGATGTCTAAAATCCGGGCATCAGAAGAGTAAATGCTGGAATAAGCAAAGCTGTAGTAAGTGTAATCTTAAACACCCCACTATCTTACATAGTGATACATTGTTTAATTCAGTAGGTAGAAATGATTCTAAGGATACTAGTTCTGCTAGTGCAGATGATAATTCTACTGAGCAGAATAATAATAATACTAGTTTAAGTCTAGAAACTAAAATTAATAGAGTTAAGGCTTGCGTCTCAATGGAGGCCGGTGATGATAAATTTTGTACTATGCCTATTATACCCACTAAAGTTGTACATGGTTGTAAGACCATCGACACCTACGCCTTTCTGGATGTTGGAAGTTCAGTTTGTTTTTGCACCGAGAAACTTTTAGACGATCTTGGAATACAAGGAAAGAAAAGCAAATTATTATTAGAAACTATGAATAGTGAATCCACCATAGAGGCATCGGTCGTCGAAGACCTTCAAGTATTTAGTTATAATTTAAAAGATTCTGTTTGTTTGCCAAAATGTTATTCAGTTCCTAAAATACCTGTTACTGTAGATCACATTCCGACAACCGGAGATGTTATGCATTATTCACATTTAAGGGATGTTCAGGTACCCGAAGTAGAATGTGGAATAGGTCTTATTATAGGTTGTAATATACCAGACGCTTACACTCCTTTAGATATAAGGATAGGCCCTAGAGGCACACCGCACGCTACAAAGACAGCATTAGGTTGGGTCTTATGTGTGTAGGGAGAATTATAAGTCAAATTCAAATGTTATAAATAGAATTAATATTCGTGCTGCTAACGAATCTGAGGTTTAAATTTAGATTTTCCTGATCACAGCGTTTATGAACGCCAAGAGAATTCAGTGTTGGATAATTTATTTGTAGATAAAGTTAGTAAATCTATTGTTAAAGATAAAGAAGGTCATTATGAAATAGCTTTACCTTTTAAGGATGCAAATGTTTTGTTACCGAATAATTATAATTCTGCATTATGTAGATTAGAAAGTTTAAGACGTAAACTTAGTAAGAATGATAAATTACGTGATGACTATGTTAAGTTTATGAACTCGGTTCTCGAGAAAGGGTATGCCGAACCGGTATCAGAATCAGAGCTTTCAGTAGATCGCGATAAACTATGGTATATACCACATCACGGCATTTATCATAAGCAGAAACAAAAACTGCGTGTAGTTTTCGATTGTTCCGCTAAATACCAAGGTATTTCGCTTAATGATGTTTTACTGGCGGGACCGGATTTAGCCAATAGTTTATTAGGCGTATTAATGAGATTTCGGTTAGGTAAAATAGCCTTTATGGCCGACGTGGAAGGGATGTTCCACCAGGTTAGGGTGCCAGTTGAGGACCGCTGTAGTTTGCGCTTTTTGTGGTGGCCTAATGGCAACTTGTCATCTGATGTCAAGGAATATCAGATGACAGCTCATTTATTTGGGGCAGTTTCATCGCCTGCATGTTCTAATTATGCATTACAGCAGACAGCGCGTGATAATGTAGACAAGTTTGAGAAAGACGCAATTCATACTTTGTTAAATGATTTCTATGTTGACGATTGTTTGCATTCAGTTGACGACGAAAATGTTGCGGTTAATTTAGTTAAGAATTTGACCGAATTATGTAAAATAGGCGGTTTTAGATTGCATAAGTGGATAAGTAATAGTAATATTGTTACCCACTCGATTCCTATAGAGGAACGTGCTGATTACACTAACCCGACTCTTGGTGAAAATGATCCTGTTATTGAACGGGCACTTGGAATAATTTGGGAAGTATCTTCAGATTCTATAACGTTTAAAATTAACATAAGCAACAAACCATATACGCGGAGAGGTAGTTTATCAATTGTAAGCGCGGTATATGATCCGCTCGGTTTAGTAGCTCCTATTCTATTACCTGCTAAGCAATTACTACAAGAATTTTGTCAAAGTGGCCTATCTTGGGACGAAAAAATAGACGATAAACAATTAGTCAAATGGCATACTTTTCTTAAAGATTTACCGTTGTTAGAAAATGTAAAGTTACCTAGGTGTTTAAAACCTAAAGATATACAAAATATAGTTTCAGTACAACTTCATCATTTTAGCGATGCAAGTGAGACCGGATACGGAGTCGCATCGTATATTAGGTTCGTTGACAAATACGGTGTTATTTCGTGCTCTTTAATTCTCGGTAAATCGCGAGTAGGACCTCTCAAAAGGGTGACTATTCCTCGATTGGAACTTACGGCTTTCCGCACGATTAAACTCAGTCATTGTAGAAAACTTGGGATGTCACATAGACAATGTGTACTTTTGGACAGATAGCACCACCGTATTACGTTACATAAAAAATGAAGAAGCTACATGTAGGTTCAAAACATTCGTGGCTAACCGTGTTACTGTAATTAGGAATCTAACAGGTGTAAATCATTGGCGCTATGTTAATACGCGTTCGAATCCTGCAGATCATGCATCTCGGGGACTTTCGGTTCAATTGTTAATTAATAGCAATTGGTTATCAGGACCCGAATTTTTGTGTAAATCTGAGCAATTTTGGCCGGACAAGGTTAATGACTTTGATAAATTACCGGATGACTTTGACGATCCCGAGATTAAGCACTCAGTTGTATGTGCCGTAGTTAAATTAGACAATCCAATAGATAAACTCATTAGTTACTACTCTAATTGGCAACGCTTAGTTCGTGCAGTGACTCTGTTAAGACTTCTTTTTCGTAAATTTGCAAATCGTATATTTAAACGAAATCCTAGTGAGATTTTACTTTCTGCTGAAGAACTTGAATGTTCAAAACGTTTACTAATTCAACGTGAACAATTTAGATATTTAGGAGATATTATCTAAATATGTGAAAATAATTCTCAAAATAAAAACGTTAAAGTATTAAAGGCAAAAGGCGTAAGTAAATTGGATCCTTTTGTGAGTGAAGGCCTGTTGCGAGTAGGCGAACGCCTTTCAAGAACAAATTTGGACGTGGATGCAAAGCACCCAGTGTTGATTCCAAAGGTCTCACCGATTTCTAACTTAATTATTATTGACGCACATTCACGTGTAGGGCATTTGGGTAAAAATGCAACTTTGTGTGAAATACGTAAAACTTATTGGATAATTGGTGCGAGTATATTAATTAAATCTATTCTTTCAAAATGTGTGTTATGTCGCAAATATAGCGCCAAACGATTAGAACAAAAAATGGCCGATTTACCTTTAGAGAGAGTTATTTCTGGAGAAGCTCCATTTTCTCGAACAGGAATGGACTATTTTGGCCCGTTTGCAATGAAACGAGGTAGATCCGACGTTAAAAGGTACGGAGTTATTTTTACGTGCTTAAATAGTAGGGCCGTTCACTTAGAAATAGCAAATTCACTAGATACCGATTCGTGTATTAACGCTATTCGGAGATTTATCGCGCGTAGGGGTATGCCAAAGTTTTTAAGATCAGATAACGGAACTAATCTGGTAGGCGCGCAAAGAGAGTTAAACCAATGTATTGATAATTGGAATCAAAATCAAATTTCTAAAGAATTAGGTCAAAAGGGAATACAATGGGAATTTAACCCACCGGCAGCTTCGCATTTCGGGGGAGTGTGGGAGCGTTTAATACGTTCGGTCCGCAAAGTTCTTTGCGCTCTCGAACACGATCAAATTCATCGTTTGGACGATGAAAGTTTACATACTTTATTATGCGAAGTGGAGCAAATATTAAACAATCGACCTATTACAAAGGTACCAGAAACTCCTAATGATTTAGATGTATTAACACCTTGTCACTTATTAAATGGTTATAATAAAATTCACCTACTTTGACAGATAAAACTGATAGTTATGTAAAACGGCGTTGGAGAAGAATCCAATATCTATGCGATCTTTTTTGGAAAAGATGGACACAAGATTATCTTTTATCATTGCAGGAACGTCAAAAATGGCTTTACCCAGAATGTGATTAAGATTTAGATTTTATGTATACTACTGTAAGTTTGTTAAACCTTTATGTAGAAAATCGTCATGGTTTTAGCTACACCTTTCATTTGTATTACCTTTTAAAATTTAGTTAAGTTTGTAATTGTTTCCACTATGTTCACACAATTAGGAGGCCGGATAATGTAGAGTGCATACATGTACACGAACCGAACCTCATAGGTCATGATAAGCTATTATGTCATAACGAAGGTGCAAAAATGACGTCACGTCCTTCTTAAGTAATATGGCTGATGATTTGGTGGCATTTCATCTATCTTGTGAAACTTTTGTTGATTTCGGAAGTTTGGTGGTTGACAATTTGGTATGTTCACTTAATTTAGTAAATTCATATATTGGAGATCATATCCGAGTATTTCATAAAAGTTATAATATTATGTATGTAATCGCTATTATAAGTTTGGTCATATTAAGCCTCATGGCCAGTGACTCGTCACGCTTGATTGGTGCGCACATGTAGCTATTCCTTATATGGTAACGTAGTAGAGTTCAAAGAAGTGCACTCATACTCATAGTTATAGGCAAGCTTTATTTACAGTTTAATCTAGGCCTATATCATAAGAAATTAATTATTGTGTTTAGCTGGTCAAATAAGATACTTATGATTGTAATATTGTCTTTTCAGTTGATCGTTTCCGCTTCGGTTCCCGTTCCGATACCATACTATTCTGTATTTTAATTCCATTATCTGTACAATTGTATGTTTGTTAACCTGTACAATTGTCTACAATTTGGATGATTAAAACTTTGATGAAAACGTCTAAACGTTACCTTTTCCACAACATGTATACCAAGCTTCATTAAGATCAGATAAAAACTGTAGCCTCTATTGCGGATACAACCCAAATTTGACACGTTTTTACTAAGTCAAGGGCAATAACTCAAAAACCGCTCATGCGATTATTTCCATTTTCGAACTTGACCGGGATATTATCAATATATACATGCATACGAAGTTTCATTAAGATCGGATAAAAACTGTAGCCTCTATCGTGGATACAACAAATGTGGACGGACCGACCGACCGACGGACAGGGGCGACGGCAATATAAGTCCACATTTCCATGTGGGCGTATAAAAATCCATTTTTAGACGCCTTTATTCATATGACTTCATTTGGTCACGTGAACAAACATGGAGTCTAAATTTAGCATTTCAAAGCAGATCAGAGTCCAATGAACTCCACAAGCATTTCTACGTCCACATAGGTCTTTTGAACTTGAGAATATATGGATTATTCATTTGAAACCCCAATTAATAAATAAGTAAACTTACTTTGGCTCTAATTAACAAGGCAACCCTTCTTTAATTAGTTGAGCATTTATATTCTAGTCATTTATTTTTGAATTATTTAAATAAATGATATTTTCCTCCAAGTTGTGTTTGTTTTTTTTGGGAAGCATGATGGAACACAAATACATATTATTAAAAATAATAAAATTTGTGGAACGAATGATCACATGATTATCACATGGTTTCATTCGTTCCAGAGAAATGGCACAGCAAACCACGCTTTTTCAATGCTCGGAGTTCGCCAATTATTTGTTTTGGTTTTCCCTCCTCCCCAATCTCCACCTCATTTTGCTTATCTGTATCTTTGTTTTAGCAAATAGTTCTATTGTTTTATTTCTGTACATGTATATTGTATATTATATTTTGTATAGTTCTTGTGTTAAGCCCTTTCACAAGCTGATTTTTACTTAATTAGTTAAACATTTCTTGTTCTAGTCATTTATTTAAATAAATGATATTATCTTTCAAGTTGTTTTTGTATTTTTTGGGGAGCATGATGGAACACAAATGAAATTTAAGTCGATACTGAAGAAGTTCTTAAGGTTAAGTCTTAAGGGGGTTGACAACCTTATCGTTCGAGGTGTATTTCACTCAAGAAACGTGTTAAGTTGATATCCATTCTATTTGGCATTAAAAGAAACTCATCTAGTAAAAATTTTTAGCTCAATCGCTTCAGTAGTTTGTCAGATATCGGTCCGTAAAGATAATCTATTTATAGAACAAAATGGGGTAATCCTCTATGTAGACGTACAAATTACGTTGTCAGTTGACATTTTCGAGTACTACGTCATCAGCTAAATAAACCTTTTCTACGTTCGTCCAATGACATTGCGTTTGTCGATCAGATTTGCATTGGGGGAATCCAGAAGTCACGTGATTTCCCATAAATCTTTACGTCACATGTAAACAGAGAAATTTTATGATTGGTGGGTAGGGGTGTTTTAACATGTGCTAAACCATTGTTTTAGCACTCCAATTGTGTGGTTATCGGTTCATATCGATGCCTAAAAGGTGCTTAAAGATTTCTACAGCATGAAAGACAATCTTTTAACAACATGATCGTTAATTACGTAAGGTTTACATGTGTTTGCAAAATGTTGAAAAAAACTGCCATTTTTCCAAAAGCATATCTCGCTTACAATTTATGCGATTTTTACAAACTTTGGCTTCAGCTAAAGCTTACGATGTCCTCTATAACTTTACGTTGGCTTTTTTTTTTTTATAAAATTAATAGTTTTTTAAAAATTCAATTTTTCGTAAATGCACTTGTAAAATTTTGATTTCTATCAATATCTTCAAAACAAAACAAAATTTTCCAAAAAGCGTAATTTTGTAGAGATACATGTAGACTTGCGTTGTGCAAAATTTCAACCTTCTATATTAAATAGTCTGGTAGATATGCTAATTTTAAGGGAATATTTGACGTTTTTTTCGTTCATCTTTCATACCCTATTTCTCAAAGTTGAAATGTCATAAAGAAATAAATTTTATATTTTTAGATACATAGGTTTAGGGTTGTCAACCCCCTTAACTGGAGCTTGATTGTGTATGGTATGCACAAATTTTCTTAGAGTGCGGGGCCTTAAATTAAATGTGTACTTGTACTTAAATTCAAGAAATTAAGATTCACCTTAAAACAGCCCTCAATATTGCATCTTCACCTTCATTTTCGTCTACAACCGTTTTTTCTGTTTCTTTTTTAAGACTGTCGGGCAAATCTCCTCTAGCCTTTACTATCATCATTATAACTTGAAGCTGTAATTCATTGTTCTTTTGTATCATTAACTGAACAAATAATTCAAAATCTTCAGATGCAAGAACTTGTTCAAGAAGTGACTGAAAAAGAAAAAAAAAATACTACTGCTATAACAGTTTGTACTACTTAAAGGTTATGGAAGACAACATTCATTAACACCCAATAAAGCCAAATCCTTAAAAAAAATAGCATTAGAATCGATTTTTAGAATGAAAGTTAAGTATGAAGATTAAAAATTTCAAGAGTTAAGGAATTTGTCTCTTTAGAGAATCCTTGTTTCACACAGACGCCTTTCGTCCAATTTGTACTCTTCAGGGAGACTGTTGCTACTGGACCACATTCCTTCTATTTATATCCTATAGTGGATGGTGGTGCTTCGTGGTGGACCTCGGTGAAAGCGTTATAACAATGGCGTTAAGGCGTGCCATTTGTGTATCTTTTCTGCGGAAAATGCCAGATTTTTGGTATTTTTTCTGGATTGATACTTGGTATCTAGTTGTTAGATATTGGGGCACTCTCTGATCATTCATTCCTCATATGGTTGAGGTTTGAGAAATCAATTGTCATTTTACTATGGGGATGAAATGACAAAAAATCCATGAGATTTTGTAGCGTGTAGGTCTCTGTCTGACAGGGGGTTGAGGGTGTTTACTACACTGCGCGTGTAGGTGGGCCCCTTTTGTAAATAGTACTCTTACACATTTTTCCTGATGGGTGATGAAGGTTGTGATCCCGTTGTTCACAATATGGGTAGAAACTTATAGAGTAAATAAATCATTAAGCCAATCTTTGCCTAAAATTGCCAATCAAGCAATCTCATTTATCTCGTTACCTGCAAATCATGCAATACACAGGAGAAACAAAAAGAAGTCTCACTGTGAGAATTACTGAACATTTAGCGGATATCAGATTACGTCGGAAAAACCCGTCGGGAAACATATTAATTTACGAGGTTACTCACACAAAGATTTTAGTGTGCAAGTCTTATCCTTAATACCTAGGAATCCCGATTTGGGGACGACCACAGACCACAGACGCACTTTGGAATTGGACTGGATCCAATGAATTTTATTAGTAGGGTCACATCACTGGCCCTTATCTTTTTTTAAAAGTGATAAACTAATTAGGTCATACCTTCCGTAGCTGTTAAAGATAATCAATTTTGCTATGTTACAAATATCTCTGATTTTTTTAAAAAGGACAAATTAAAAAATACCTTCATGTAGACAATATGAACATTATTTGACCTAATTTTCAAGGTCATGCATTAAGTAGGTCAACTTTTTTTGGGCGTTACAGTGACCTAATTTGGAAAACATTTCAAACTCAAATATTTCAAAAATAAATTCTAAATTTGAAAATTGCTCTTCATAGAAATATGGCCAATCAACAAAGCCTAAATTAGGAACTGAAAGATAGCTTGCCAGGCAAGGTAATATACGTCCAATGGCAGCATTGATTTTAAATACAAAATGAAATATATATATACTTCTTTACTGTGGAGATAAATGTCAATATTACTATTAAAAACTTTGAATTTAAGTGTGTAGATTTTGCCATGCTAAAGCCGAGTATATTTGTTCCCAAGCTGGAATTTTGCCAGTTTGGTTGTATAGAGTACCAAAATATGGAACTTAAATGTTCGCGCCTGTAGCCGAGAACGTGACCTGTTTAGTTATCATGTAAATATAAGCCCAGTATTGAACCAATCAAATGACGATATATTACTCCGCCCATTGACCTTTTATAGTTCGGCTTGAGGTCAGCTCAATGTGAACAATGCGACCGACAAAATAAAGTGTTTGATTTATCTAATATCGAAAAGTCCTAGAAAAATTCTTAATTTTTCAAAAACTAGATGGACAAAAATTGTATCTTGTGCCAAAAAATGGATAAATCTGAAAGGGGAGGAAAAATGATTGTGTGAAATGCACAAGGATGTGGGTGTCTATAAAACGAAGACCTAAGACTCTATAAAACGAAGACCCAACTATAAAACGAAGACCCATAGGACTATAAAACGAAGACCCAACTATGAAACGAAAACCCATAGGACTATAAAACAAAGACCCATAGGACTATAAAACGAAGACCCATAGGACTATAAAATGAAGACCCAATTAGAAAACGAAGACCCATAGGACTATAAAACGAAGACCCAACTATAAAATGAAAACCCATAGGACAATAAAACGAAGACCCATAGGACTAGAAAACGAAGACCCATAGGACTATAAAGCGAAGACCCAACTTGAAAATTATGATATTCTTTTAGATAGATAATAACGCATGGTTTGTAGGCTGACATATAACTGGCAATTTCAGAATGTAGTCCGAATATCTGAACTGTAAATGTATGATAATATCATTACTCCAACTAGAAAACTAGGACTTGAAAATATGGCCCAACTATACAAGGGGAGTTCATTAAAGATTTCCCTTAACCCATTTACGATTATTATAATTATATCTGACTGAAATTGCACCTGAGTATTGTTACATTAGTGTAAAAAATAATAATCAAGGACCATTTTCACATGCATAAGATATCTGCACGAGTTGATTGTTCACGATCTCGTGTTTTACATGCGCAATGTTTACTACCTTCGTGGCGGATTGGCTGCCTAGAGGGAAGACGAAAATATTTCTTTGAACTATGCAGTTTGGTGCCTAGGATAAATTTATATCGTAATTATTTGTATTGTAATATTTTATCATATGTTTATGCTAGAAGTTGTTTAGTCTTCTTCTTTGTAATTTGTTCCTTTCGGAAGGTTCAGATTTATGCAGGCTTAAGTTATCTTCGGTTTTATTTTCAGAATCTAAATTAGTTCAGTAGATTCTAACAGTTTCGTGAAAAATCTGGCTGTTTTGTGAAAAATCTGACCGTTTCGTGAAAAATCTAGCCATTTCACAAAAATCTAAGTTTTGTGAAATTTATGCCGACATCTAACACCAGGTGGGGCGCGAGGTACTCGGTCAATTCGGGTACATGTTAATCAGCAGACTCGTTAACTAGTTAACTCTGAGAAAAAATTCAACAAATAGTCAATATTCTCCAGTCAACCCGGGAATAAATTTACCGATGCAGTTATTATTATCTTTAGTATATAAGAGTTCTTAAAAAGGGAGACAAATTATATGTTACAGTACAGCAACTTTATAACTTATCTTTATCTGCAGATAATCTGCAGAACATTTGACGACAAACTGGCGACCGTCTGCAGACGGTCGTCTAAAATTTTGCCGGCCGTCGTCAAATTTTTGCCGACGAACTGGCAATCGTCTGCAGATAAACTGGCGACGGTCGCCAGTTCGTCGCCACTTCCAGAAAGAAAATCCATCGCTTTCCGTTGTAAAGAAGAGCTGATGACTGATGTCATAATTTAATGACCATCACGTCACGATCCAAATCTTCATCTTTTGACGCCAAGAATCATAATTCTTTCATGAGCGAAATTAACAATGCGCTAGGCCTGCGCCACTACTACTAGGCTGAGCCTATTATTTTGAAATACATGCATGGAAAAAAAAACTTAGTTTTGAGTTGATATGCAGAATGTGCCCAACAAAGGCTTCATCAATCTATTTTTTTCGTCAAAAGATTAAACAACGATAGCCGGCTTATGAGACTAAGAGTGACAAGAGTAGAACAATGGGTGGAGCCTATACTTCAACCCTCCACGGAATGCGTGTTGGGGCACTTGGGGTGTAAGCTTGGTCTACAGTAATTTTTTGAAACAATAAAATACTTTATTTGGGTGATCAATAAGGTCTGAGGGTGCATTACTTTGTTTCCGGTAATCAGGCCGTTCAAAGGTTACAAAAAAAAAGGCTACTGTTGTAAGATGTACCTGTAGAAAACCTCAAATAGACCTAGTAGGCCCAGTCTTGGCCGTGTCCAACCAAAGAACGTAGAAATGTAAAGCCTATAACAGATTATTTAACCATAGAAACTAGGATATCAAGCAAATCCTCAATTTCGATGAAAAGAAAGTGTAACAACCCTTTTACCATGGCTTTTCGGGACTAGGCCTACTACCTCATAATAAATTAATTCTCGGGCCACCGGCTCTATTTTTATAATTTTAAATTCAAACTTATCACGGGGGATATTGTTTAAAATCACGACGCCCAACCCAGCCTAAATCTACAGCGGTCAATATAGCAATGATGCTTAACCAGTTCCGACTGCGCTCATTGACGGATTATTAATATTTCTTCTTCTTTTTTTCTCTATTATAATATTAATAGGTAGACATTCATCATTTTGCTGGCACCGCCTATTATTATAAATAACTCTATGAGACCCACCTACTTCGGCATATTTCATTCTCATGCATATGAATGAGTATAAATTATAACCAATAAACGCTTTGATCTATTTTCATCATCCAATGGTAAAACAACGATGTCGGGATTGACGTTTTGAGAAACCACGCCTACTTCTTCGTAACTGCGTGCCAAGATACATGTAGGTATAAATCTCACAAGTAGATTTGGGCTTAGTTTCGTTTAAAAGCGTCAATCTAAGCACTACTTTTAAGTTATTTGGGCACCATATTGAAATAGGATTATTACTACTAATTTGACTTTTTTATGAATATTATTGTGACTAGATAATATTATTATAGATAGTTTCGACCTGTCAATCAAAGTGTGATGTTGTAATGAATCCAGTCTCAGATTTTGATATCGGAATTTGTTCAGGTGTAATAGTAACTACTAATACTAGGATTTCACGGGCAACCGGTTAGAGTTTCAACATCGGTTATCCGGAAACGCTTTTTATGAGTTGACCTATGGTAAAATATCAGAACGAATAGCAAGCTCAGTTTGACAATATTTCTCTTTGTGAAGGTGAACTGGTATGCAGAATGTAACAATAAATTTATTTGTTCACCAAAAGAGATCATTCTAGTATCTAAGCTAGATGATCATTCTGAAAAATTCACTCTCCCAACTAATGAAATAGGCCTAGATCTAGTCTATTTAGTTTCAGGGTGAGTGGGGACATGATTTTAGGCTTCTCTTGTCATCAATATTATTTTATGAATCATAGGCTAATAAATTCATATATAAATCCCTACACATCGTGGCCTAATCACGTCTACTTACTCGTAGCATTACGACGAAGATACATGGATGTGGGCGACGGGCGTGGCTCCGGACACGATGATCCATGCAGTCATCAGTAGCCTAGCTCTTTTTTCGTTAATATTCTTCGTACCTATCTTGCTGCATACACTTTATAAACGAAAGTAGAACCATAGCCCCCTTGTTTTCATGGATATATTATTTTCACAATTAAAACAATCTCAATAATTAGTGCTAAGATTTGAATGACATTTTGAGATAAAGCAATGTTCCTTGTTGATCAGGCTGACCAGGTAAATGTCTTTCGTAGACTAGTTACCGATCATTAGAATGCAATTGTGCATATTCCATATGAACAGTAATATTTAAAGTTTCTGAACCATCGTTGGTACATAAAACGGACAGTTAAAAAGGGCCAGAATCCTTGTCACAATAGGCCTACATTGAATATTAAAAAAGAAAGTTGCGTTGTAGACCTACAATACATGTAGCTATATTTAGAAACTAGTCTGTTGTCAAGAAGAGTCTTGACGTCATGATGTACACAAAGATTATAGAAATTTTGACGACGGTCGTCAAATATTCGGCGACGAACTGGCGACCGTCTGCAGATCGTCGCCGAATAATTGACGACCGTTGCCACTTTTATCGATGACGGTCGTCAGATGAACTGGCGACCGTCTGAGCTTATTTTGCCGACGAACTGCAGACCGTCGCCGGCAACGAAGATAAGTTATAAAGTTGCTGTACTGTAGCCTATATATATATAACAGTTGACTAACAAAAACGTCTCTCCCGATTGACATGTACCCGAATTGACCGAGTACCTGCGCCCCACCTGGTGTTAGATGTCGGCATAACTTTCATGAAACCCAGAATTTTCACGAAACCTAGAATTTTCACGAAATGGCCAGATTTTTCATGAAACGAACAGATTTTTCATGATTAGTAATCAATGATGTTAAAAAAACAAAAGATTTTCACACTTGACTATTTAAGATAAAATCTTGATCATTGTTCATTTCTTCATTCATTAAACACTTGTAGAATTTTTATGATATTAAAAAATGTTGACACCTATCGCGAATCGCATTAAATTTGTACACGCATTTTAGTCTCTATACCACATGTCGCATTAATTTGTTGACGCATTAATTTCTAGCCTTACATTAATGCCAGTAACTTTTCAACCACTTTTGATGTTTGTTGTTAAAAGTTGTGTCTGGATCTTTCTTATGGAGGTATATTAGGGCCAATATCCAATGATATAAACATATCACTAAGACAACATTTACGCTACAAAAGTTAAATTACATTGTGCATTATACCATAAATTCATCCAACATAATACCGCTAATGATTTAACCAAGTTAGATTATACTTATGTGAGAAGATATGTCTTATTTTTCTATTATTACTAATAATCTATCACGCAAAAACACAATATCTTTCATTTTTATTATATAAAACTAAATGAATATTACACTTTGTATATTACATTAAGCAAAAATTACGTTTCGTAAAATGAGAGATGTTTTCGGTTTCGTGTTTTTTCTTTTCTGTTTCGTGTTTTTTCTTTTCTGTTTTTTCTACCGTGCATTATCTTTTTTATGCAAATCATTGCCCTCATTAATATTCATGAGATAAACAGTTACGCTTGCGCGACTGGCAATATCCGAGTTAGTTTGTTTACATTCGTGGTGTAATTTTGGTGTGATTTGATTTTCAGAAGAATTCGTAGAATAGCAAATAATTTGGAAGCAGGGCATCCTTTGGAAAATATTCAGCATCAGCCTGAATGCGTGAATAGTATAGAAGCAACATTAGATTTAGAGCTAAACAATGAAATGAATTTTAACCTTGAAAATTGTGTCGTTAATCTGTCAAAATTTTGGGTTTACTCCCATTACTCATAATTCCCATTTCTCATAATTAATTATTTATGGTTTAGTGCATCTTTAATCCCGAGCTGTACCCCTATAGAGACAAGGACATAACCAATGTATTCTTTAATCTCAATCTCAATAATATAAACACTCAATATTAACAACAACAACAAAAATTATTTAAAAAAAATAATATTAAAGCACATATTTATGCACATATTTAAGCACTTTGATTAAATCAATTCAATATCATCAAATGACCGACTGAATCCAAATATTCCAAACAGTCTCTTGACTGACCAACTGGTTCTTTAATCGTTCCAACCTATTGTCAATTTCCCTATAAACTCGTCATTTACATCTAACGGCACCACCAAAGTGTGTTTAACTTCGCCCATTCAACTTCGGCCATTTCAACTTTCTTTATTGTGGACATGAAGTTGAAAATAGTTGGATGATTATGGATGAACATTTTGTTTAAGCGACTGTGAAATCCCTCTAAATTGTTGTTGGTGCAGGGCCCGACTGTGTTGTAATGTTTCTAAAGATGGATGGGAAATCTGACATCATCATCAACCCAGGTAGTTGTGATATAGTCATGGAAGGAAACTTTCTTCTCTACATCCACGTTTCTTGGACTGTATCAATTGATAATAATGGCAGACCGACAGCGCTCCTATAACTGATATCATCTAATGAAGTTATGGTTCATTCCCGTGAAGTCACCGCTTGGGTCAAAACTACTCATGCAGATACAAAAAACGGTGCCTTCCCGGGAATTTTGTCAAAAAATGGATTTTGAGAACAATAGGCTTACTTGTTGTTATCATAGTACAGCCAATTAAACAATTTTTTTTATAATAATTCAATTATTCATTTTATTTATTTCAGTTTCAGTAAAAACGGAACAGTCCGCAAACTCGTGAATAGTAAATGCATTTTCACGTATCGCTGTCTGCTCTAGATTCCAGAGTCTTGTACTTTTTTTTTGTTAGGTTGTTGATGGCCGGCAGCATAATGAACCATCCGTATCTCAATTATATCCTGTTCTGCTAATCAGTTTCTTTACACGACTATGCCAACCTTCTAAATTGTTATTAGTCCTAGGTGAATCTGAGCCCTAAAGGTTCCATTCATGCAATTCATGCGCGCCCTCCAACCATTGACTGGTCACGTATTCGGCAAGCTCTACCAAACTGGGTTCGTTTGGTATCGCCCATAAAAAAAACCCTTTGCCATATCACTTGGCACCATTGCACATCTTGAACCTGAATTTCAACAATTTAATCAAAGATGCCAAACAGTGAGTGACACGATAATTAGTCATGTAAATACAAATTAGTGAACGATTTTTATGAATTTACTTAAAATCATTCAAGAAAACAAAACGGTGACTTCCCAGGAATTGGAAATTTTCTAGCGGTGACTTCCCGGGAAGACACCGAAGTTACATGTATTTAACCAAAAAGATGATTGAAGACAGTTAACATCAAACGAATTTTTGATAGCTAATATATGAATATATCAAACAAACCATAAAGAAACTGTAGAAAGCTGAGTAACTTAAATTATTAATTGTGCTAGTCGTTAATCCAGCTACTGGTCTTCTTGGACTGTTCCATTTATACTATAGGTATTTATTATTTTCAGAACTTAATTTATGAGTAATGGGATTATGAATAATGGGAATTATGAGTAATGGCAACACACCAAATTTTGAAAATTACCAAGCCTGATCACGGACTATAGGCTCAGACTAGTTACCGATATAATAAAGAGTTATCTCTCCATGAGGCGAATTAATTTCTTTACATTCTGGTGAATATTTAAGAGTGTCATGACCTATAAAATTTGCAAAAAAAAGATAATGCACGGTAGAAAAAACAGAAAAGAAAAAACACGAAACAGAAAACATCTCTCATTTTACGAAACGAAATTGTTGCTTAATGTAATATACAAAGTGTAATATTCATTTATTTGTATGTAATAAAAATGAAAGATACTGTGAAATGTTTTTGCGTGATAGATTATTAATAATGTAAAATGTTATAAGAAAAATAAGACATATCTTCTCACATAAGTATAATCTAACTTGGTTAAATCATTAGCGGTATTATGTTGGATGAATTTATGCTATAATGCACAATGTAATTTAACTTTTGTAGCGTAAATGTTGTCTTAGTGATATGTTTATATCATTGGATATTGGCCCTAATATACCTCCATACTTTCTGTGTATATGTGGTGTTAAATGTTTTTTTTGAAGGACTGGGCAAATACCTAATTTATTGTCGTTCTCTTCAGGTCCAGAAGCTAATGTATACGAGAAATATTTGATGCATTTATTGATATTGTTAGAAGAAGGATTTTATGATGGAGAGAAATCCACAGAATGTTTAGACTTCTAGATATTTGTTGGAAGGAGCAGATATTTCAAATTACAGGTAAGGATGTTATATTTTTGTTTTAAATTATATTATAATGATAATGATCATCCCACATCTTTCTCCTTTCTTTTTCTCAATTTTCCCACTCTAGAGACCAGACCATTGTCCTGAAAAGGATGATACAGGGTACAAAATAAGCGGTATCGCATCGCAGTTTGCGATGCAATTTTCGGCATATTGCAATGTATTTTCTACCAGTGGAGCAGTTTTTGGCGATGCATTTTAATTTCACCAAATCATGCTTAGATCAGAAGATCTATGTTTTACAGAAATAAATCACTATGTTTATAAAGACCATGTGATCATGAATTGTTATTCTGTAATAAACTCTTTATAGATATTTTTTTTAAAATACGAGGGCCTTTATTGTTATTTTTTATTCGTATACTACTCGTGTGTGCCTCCTGTGTGTCCTTGTCTTTTGTTACTATAAATAGACCAAGGTCACCTTTGTCAATATGGAAATAACGTATGATGGTTTCTGAGCAATATAATTCCATCTTATGGAATCAGATTCACAATCTCCCCAGTTTGCAATGGACAGTCCCCAAAGAATAGTAAATAATATAAATTTAATAGTACTGTAGATCAGGTTCTGATATTAAGGACAAAAAAATAGGCTACGGTATTTTGGTAATGGGGTGGTTGGTAGTTGGTAATCATTTCTGTTCTATTTTACTGTTTATCGGAATTACAGGCGCTTTTTTGTTCTTTTGTATTTTCCGTATTATTGAGCAGAGTAGTACTTTGAAATAATCGAAGCTGCAAATAATTATAGCTAAATTAATGGACTTTATATTCGTTAACAACTCTCAGATAACACTCTCCCTAATATGCAAAAATGTCGGGCCCGACTTACAATTTCATTGACCTTGGCTTAAGCCACACCCTTATTTCATTGAATGTATTAGAACTCATTATAATTATAACGGTAATCATTGTTAAAATGTTGGAATGGAAAGAAGATAAAATATTATTCATGAAGTTTTGGAATATATCGTAGTAACACTGATAGGAACTATTAATTTCATAAAAAAATAGTGACTTAGCTTAATTAATGTGTGAAAATTATGTCTGGAGATCGGCTAAATACCGCAAAAAAATAGCAAGAAAAAATGGACCCGAGTGTGGTTGGTTGGACTCTACGGCTGATCATGGAAAAAAATTTAAAAAATAATTATAGGTTTTTTTTAATTTTTCATCTTTTATTATTATCATACCAAATCATTCCAATTATCCTTTTAACACAGGGATTATATGTGTTTTGTGATTCATTATATATTATGTTACTTATATTTTTGCTCATGAAGAAGACTTTCATCCTATTTTTCAAAAATAATTATAGGTTTTTTGTAGTTTTTATCTTTTATTATTATCGGGAAGGTCCAAGAGAGAATCGTTATCTTGGAACTAAGAAATTTGTTGTACCGATCTGTACCATCAAAATAGCCCTTCTTAGCTATCATCCAGTTGTGTGACTGTATACAAAATACAGAAAAAGGATGATAATTGCTCCTCAAAATTTGAAATTGCTACACAGAATTCTCTCAAAGGACAAAAAACTGCTATGCAAATAAAAAAAAGTATTTTGTACCCTGTGACAAAACACCTACAGGATCTTATATCTGAGCAATGATTGTGTTTTCTTTTTTTCAGTTCATTTGCTTTGAAGTTAATGTTGGAGCTGTTTTGAAGTGAAATGGTTTCTGTTGATGATATAACACAAGGCTATATTTTAGGCAATTCGCCATCTTTAAGTGACACATTTATATGGAAACAGATCATGGTACATCGCCCTTCACCACTCGACATTTAGATGTTGATTTATTAGTCCTCACACTAAGGGTGATTTTTGCTATTCGACTATTCAACAGCATAATTCGATTTGTATTCCATTAATCGACGATATTTTCAATTAAAATTACATTGAAAAATCAGCTTTGGTTAAATTTGCCGGTTTTCTCTCTTGCAATCCAGATTTACAAGAGTGCTATATATACCTCGCTTTGAAAGGGTATTTCATGACACACAATTATTATTTATAACATGCCGGTTGCGTTTTGAGGAACAATAAAGCCGGTAAAGAATAGAATAAAACGTATTCAGTTCTAAGTGATAAAAAAATCGAAGTACCAAAATAAAAGAAAATCATACGAAGTGAACCTTCTTTCATCTGATTGGATAATTACATGTTTCTATTTATACCAGCTAATCAAAAGTTAAATACTAGTAAATACTTAAATCCAGCACTAGTTATATAAACGAGATGCGACGCTGAGAGACTTGTCAACACAATCTATATATAACTTGGTACAGGGATTATCTCGAAATAATTCCTAATAAATTGCTTAAAAATCAGTTTACCAAATTACTTTTCATAATCTTGTGCTAACCAAAGCGGTCTGTAATTCCAGGCATGAGATTTAAATAGATCCACGGATGGATAGAAAACTGAACGTTTAATTCTTAAAAACAGTATTACTCTGCCGTTCGATATGACCAAATTGATTCTGGTGGATTCGTCCTATATCCGGGTCGGATCGTCTAAGTAGATTTTACAACGCACATTTTGTAATCAAGAACTATTGTGTGCGAATTTATGTCCAATTTTGAAACATCAGTAGCCGTTTGGGGTGATTTATTTAAAGTTAAATAAACAACACTCTTGCATTAGCCGGTGTGACAGTTTGAGATGTCCAGCAGTTTGAAATGTCCAATGGCACCTGTGCACTAGTCGCAGACATTTCAAACTGTGACCGACACAGTTTGAGATGTCCGGTCATGTTAGGATGTCCATTTTGAAAAGACATGTTATTTTAAACAAATAAGCATAAAACAAATTAGTAGGCCTAGGCCTAGTCCGAGTTGTCTTTGGTCTGAGTTATCGTGATTCCGATTTGGTATCGTATAACAGCTGGGGTCACAAAATAAAAACAAACTGTTTGTTTGAAGTCAAGCGTCAACATCAATGGCGTCTTTGCGAGATGTCAAAATTGTGCAAGATTTGAAAGTTTTTTGCCACTAAAAGGGATTTAGATGAAGTTTCAAAGACAAACACCTCCCAGCGGTGCCAACTTATATAAATGATTTGTAGAAGCGATTTTGGGTGAAGACTGGACTAGAGAACTAGACTCAACACTCAGTGTCAGTAGTACTAGTAGGCTAGGCCTACAGGGAACTAGGCCTAGTAGTTATAGAAGAAATAAGAAGACATGATGTTCCTTACAAGGCATGGGTCATGATTCAAAAACTGGTTAAACAGTATATTGTACCTTTTTTACTGGGTAAATATTTACTTTTTGACCTAACTTTATCATTTTTGCTAAAGGCCTAGGGAAGACCTAAACAAGGAGTTGGCCCATTGCATGTTTTAGTTCCATTTTCCAGTCTAGCCTACATAGCATGACTTCTACATAGAAATAACACACACAAACATAGTTCACAACTATTTGCATAGAAGCCTTGTTATTTCAAGAAAATCTTTCATTTAGGCCATTTTGAAATCTTCAAGACTGTGTATAGGCCTAACTGTTAGGCTATAATGCTCAGTATAAGCTTAGGCCTTGGCTATCTCCAAAAATAAATATCCTTACAAAAATTAAAATCCTTTTTATTGTTCCAATCCAATATCACATGTCCATCTTACTGTAAGGCTACAAATTATTGCGAGATAGAAATTAATACGTTAAATGCGACCTATCCCCGATCGCATTAATTTGTATCCGCATTTTTAAATACATATTACCAAGTGAATTATATGGAGTTAAGTTAAATTGAGTCCGGGTGGGATTTAGTAATAAGGTAATTATCTCTAAATTTGAAGCTGATTAGTAATCAATGATGTTAAAAAAACAAAAGATTTTCACACTTGACTATTTACAGATAAAATCTTGATCATTGTTCATGTCTTCATTCATTAAACACTTGTAGACACCTATTGCGGATTGCATTAATTTGTACTCGCATTTTTGTCTCTATACCACATGTCGCATTAATATCTAGCCTTACAGTATTTTAATATGTGATTTGAATAAAAAAAATTATAAATTGGTTTGTTGTTGTATAAATATAGCTTATAATATTAATTTTTCATTTCTATAAATATTCTGCAAAAACGATCAATAAGCTTATATGTACATGTATCATAACCAGAGTTTTGTGCTTTTTCTTAACTTAACTTTCCTGAACAGTCAATGTCAAGGGTAAAATTGTCTGATTAAAAAACATCTATAGAATTAACCTGATATAAACTGGAATCTAGAACAATATGACCATCACTAACCCTTCATCCCCATGCTTTTTAAACATATTATTTAATTCCAGCTGGAAAGATATCAATCAATGCTTTTACAGTATTGTTCTGTTGATAATCAGACAAGGCTGGCTACTACTTCTGGGGCTGTCAAAAACTATAAAATATTGGGCATTCTTTATATATTTTTTATTTTTCTCAACTTGTCAAGAACTTTATCAATGGCTATGATACATCTTCAATGGCACCTTTATCAACTATTTGAGGTCATTGGATAGGTGGCAAGTTACTTTAACCCATGGTAAAATTTAACAGGTTTTATTCAAGTCGGCCTACGAACACATACATTAATATCACTATTGTCAAAATTGTAGTTCCAAAAAATTCAAAGTCAAATTGACCCAAACGCCAAATTTCAATAATGTCAATTCCTTTTTACAGAAAAGTAGGCCTAGGCCTAACCTAAGTTTGATTGCTCGGGTCAGTAATTTTTTCGAAAATCGCAGTTATGACTGAAGCACAAGCAGCTGTTAAAAGTAAGAAAATTTAATAGATTGTGCTCTTTATCAATTGTAGATGAAAATAATTATAAATAGATAAGATAATCGGCCCTCGTTGATCGTTTCTCTGTGTATTATTGAGTCATTACCTTTTCCTTGTACAAGTTCAAGGTCGATCAATTAAAGTTTTCGTCGTTTAACTTTGTAAGTTATTGTGAAGAGTTATTTGTCTTGTAGAAAGGTTTTGAAAAAATAAAAAAGTAAAGCAAGGTGTATTCAATATCACGATGCAAAGGAAAGTGCCTAAACATAGGCACGCAAAGCTTGCAGATACGCCCTCCTCAGGCTTATCAGATAATGGGCAAAAATTCATGTTCTGTTTTATCAGATAATGAGCAAAAATTCATAGGCGTACCATGAAATCAGACTAAATATGAATCAAAATTGTCACTTTAGTAGAGTACTCATTAAAATGCAATCAAAACTGTAGTTTTTAGAGTGAGCACAAGACAGCTATTCTCATTTTTGCGAAATTCCGCTAAGTCGGACAGTGTATTTCTGCCTAAATTATGCGATCATCACCAAAATCAATACAATTTTTCTTTGTGATGCCAAGAACTCACATACCAAAAATTATTAAAATCCATTCAAAACTGTAGTCTGTAGAGTGAGCACAAGCAAAGTTACTGGCATTTTTCCGAAATCGCGCTAAGTCGGACACTGTGTGTCCGCTAAAAATTATCCGATCATCACCAAAATAAAAACAGTTCCTCTTTGTGATGCCATGAACTCACATACCAAAGATAGCTTGCCAGGCAAGATAACATACGCCCACTGGCAGCATTGAATTTGAAAAATAAATTGAGCAATGACTCAAAAACATTCACTAGATGGATATTGAAGTCAAGGGCAAAAACTCAAAAACTGTTCATGGAAAATCCTCAAATTAAAACTTGACCACCATCTTATCTATTTCAATACTCATACCAAGTTTCACCAAATCTATTAAAAAATTGTAGCTTATTTTGCACCCACAAATATTTTTGACGCAATATTATTAAGTCAAGGGCAATAAATCAAAAACCATTCATTAAAAAAGTGGGAAATTAAAACTTGACTAATGTCTTTTCTATTCTGATGCTTACACCAAGTTTAATCAAAATCTTTTGAAAATTAAAGCTTCTTATTGAAACCACAATAGAATCTTGACACAATTTCATGAAGTCAAGGGCAATTAACTCAAAACAGTTCAAACTGTCAAATTCAAACTTGACTGAGGTCTAATCAATTCCAATGCTCACACAAAGTTTCATGAAAATCCTCTGAGGATTTATTGCATCGAAACTAAAATTTTGACAAGATTTTACTACGTCAAGGGAAATAACTCAAAAACTGTTCATCAAAAAAATTGCCAAATTCAAACTCGACTGGTGTCTTATCAATTCCAATGCTCACACAAAGTTTCATCAAAATCCATTGAAGATTTGTAGCTTCTATTTTGTCTACAACAAATATAGAGGCAGGGGCAATAACTCCAAAACTGTTTATCGCAAAATCGTCCAAAACGAACTTGACTGCCATCTTATCAATTCCAAGGCTCATACCAAGTTTGATTAAAATCCATAGATAATTGTAGCTTCTATAGTGTCTACAGAAAATGAATTTTTACGCAATTTTACTTAGTCAAGGGCAATTACTCATAAACTATTCATCAAAAAATCATCAAATTTGAACCTGACCACCGCCTTATCAATTCCAATGCTCATACCAAGTTGTGCAGACAACTCAAGATGGCGGCACAGAGAAGTCATACATTACGTGGAGCTAGTTTTTTGTGAAATTTACAGTTATCGACATAGATCTTTATGCTTGTGTATATACAAAGGATTGTATAAGGACTTCAAAATCTGATTCCATCAATTGCAGAGAGAAATCAAGTGCTATTCTGTGATATTTTGGACATTTTCGTCTCTATCATTGAGTATAGTGAGTAATCGTCATCAACCAAAACAGTAAGTGTTCACTATCTAATACACTCAACTACACACTCAAACAAAATCATGGTTAAAAATCCACCAAAAAGGAAGAAGGGCGAAGATTCTTCCAGCATAACAGAATTTTTGGATACAGTGCTAAAGGATGATGAAACTTTGAAAACATTCATCGGTGAACTTCTAAAACGCGAAGCCATAATTGAACATATCGTAAATGCCATAAAACCCGAGTTGTCGAGTGATCTCCTCTCAAAAATCGAGGAACAAGACAAACGTATTGATGATCTGGAGCAATATTCTCGCCGGACATGCCTCAAGTTCAGTGGAATACCCGAAAAGTCAAATGAAAATACTGATTCAATTGCCCTTGATATTATTAATAATAAGATACTTTCAACTAACGATACCAAGCTGACATTAAGGGAAATCGGAAGAACACATCGAGTCGGTCCGAAGGGTTCCAGAAACCGTGACATAATTGTTAGATTCATAAGCTATCGCGACAGAGCCTTAGTGTATAACCGAAAACGCAATTTGAAAAAATACAATGATAAAAACACTAACAGAATTTTCATTAACGAGGCACTAACAAAGAAACGTGCATACCTTTACAAACTGACAAGAAACATCTTTAAGCAAAATTTGATCAAGAATTGTTGGACCTTTGATGGCAAAATCTTTGTTAGGCCTCTTAGTGATGATAGAAACCTTCTTATATCAGATGCCAGTGCTTTAGAGCAATTCTCTGGAAACTCAAGGCCAAGACTTGCATCAAGAAGCCTACAAGACGTGAGTGATCTTATTCCCAATGCTAGTGATGTTGATAATAGAGCGTCCAGTCAAGTCGGCAATACATCCAGGCCAATTATCGAGGAAATTCAACCTGATATTACTATGCCACTAAAGCAGTCATCTGTACGCACATTTTTTACCTCTACTCCTTGTCATGATAGTGTTCAAAGCAAAGGGACTTTAAATTTCTAATAAAAGAAAGTAGATTTACCTCTGTCAAGCCCAGTTTAAAACAAGTAATACATCTAAATATTAATCATTATATTTATATCATAGAATTATCATTCTACTGAGCCTACTATTATTTTACTTTGTGTAAAACAAGTAATACATTTAAATATTGATCACTATATTTATATCATAGGATTAACATTCTATTGAGCCTACTATTATTTTACTTTGTTTAAAACAAGTAATACATTTAAATATTGATCATTATATTTATATTATAGGATTACCATTCTATTAAACCTCTACTATTTTACTTTGTTTAAAACAAGTGATACATCAAAATATTGATCATATTTACATCATAGGATAATCATTCTATTGAGCCTACTATTATTTTACTTTGTTTAAAACAAATGATACATCAAAATATTGAATATATTTATATCATGGGTTTTCCCATTCTATTAAACCTACTACTATTTTACTTTGTTTAAAACAAGTAATACATTTAAATATTGATCATTAATTTATATCATAGAATTACCATTCTATTGAACCTACTATTATTTTACTTTGTTTAAAACAAGAATACATCAAAATATTGATCATATTTTAATCATGGGAAAAACCATTCTATTAAACCTTACTACTATTTTACTTTGTTTAAAAAAAGGTAATAATCAAAATATTGATCATATTTTAATCATGGGTTTTCCCATTCTATTAAACCTACTACTATTTTACTTTGTTTAAAACAAGTAATACTTTTAAAATATTGATCTTTAATTTAACCATGGGAATTACCATTCTATTAAACCTACTATTATTTTACTTTTTTTAAAAACAAGTAATACATCAAAATATTGATCATTATATTTATATCTTAGAATTACCATTCTTTAAACCCTTACTATTATTTTACTTTGTTTAAAACAAGTAAAAATTTTTAAAATATTGATCTTTATTTAATCATAGGATTTTTATTCTATTAAGCCAAATATTATTTTACTTTGTTTAAAACAAGTAATACTTTTAAAATATTGATCTTTAATTTAACCATAGGATTATCATTCTATTGAGCCAACTACTATTTTACTTTTTTTAAAAACAAGTAATACTTTTTAAATATTGATCATTATATTTATATCTTGGGAATTACCATTCTTTAAACCTACTATTATTTTACTTTGTTTAAAACAAGTAATACATTTAAATATTGATCATTATTTTTATATCTTGGGAATTAATTCTTTAACCAAATATTATTTTACTTTGTTTAAAACAAGTAATACATCTAAATATTAATCAGTATATTTATATCATAGAATTACCATTCTATTGAGCCTACTACTATTTTACTTTGTTTAAAACAAGTAATACATCTAATAATCATTATATTTATATCATAGGATTATCATTCTATTGAGCCTACTACTTTTTTACTTTGTTTAAAACAAGTAATACATCAAAATATTAATCACTATATTTATATCTTAGAATTACCATTCTATTGAGACTGCTACTATTTTACATTGTTTAAAACAAGTAATACATTTAAATATTGATCATTATAATTATACCATAGAATTATCATTCTATTGAACCTACTACTATTTTACATTGTTTAAAACAAGTAATACATTTAAATATTGATCATTATAATTATTTCATAGGATTATCATTCTATTTAGCCTACTATTATTTTACTTTGTTTAAAACAAGTAATAGGGCCTACATCTAAATATTGATCATTATATTTATATCATAGGATTATTATTCTATTGAGCCTACTACTACCTAACTGTAAAAACTGTTTTCAAAGAAAGTAACATATCAAAATTCTAGCTCCATGATTGACTTCGATTCGGACTAACCTCTACAGATTATTCTGCGAACATTAGTTGTATATACTGTTTATATTTTTTTCGTGTATGATTCGTTATATCTTTTTACTTTTTTATTTCGTTATTTAGACATTATCTTAAATTTGGACAACAGACATATCAGAAATCTTTTACTTCTACATTACCTTATCGCTGCTGATGTCGAAAAAAATCCTGGTCCTAACAATAATATTTCTATAGTGCATCTGAATGTAAGGAGTCTTCGAAACAAAATAGATCTACTTACAGCTGAATTATCAGATACATATGATATCATTTGTGTTACCGAAACGTGGCTTGACAGAAGCATTCTTTCCACCTCTTTATCTATCCCATCATATCACGAGGTAATTAGAAAAGACAGGACAGACCGACCAGGGGGTGGGGTGGCTATTTTTGTGAAACATGACCTCTATTTCAAACGACGCACGGACCTCGAAACTGATAATGTAGAGGCCATTTTTGTCGAAATTATAATCAACGAAACAAAATTTATTATTGGAAATTTCTATCGACCACCAAATTCAAATTCAAAAACTGATCAAAACATTCTATCTTCTTTAACTTTGGCAGCGTCAGATGATATCCAAAATATTTTCATACTTGGGGATTTTAACATTGATTTTCTTCAAAATTCAAATTCTTTCTTGCACAAATTTATTACTCTTTTCGATTTTAAACAATTAATTAACGAACCAACACGATACGATTCTTCAGGAACCTCAACTATGATTGATTTAATAATTACTAATTATCAAGGCTATGTAACAAAATCAGGAATATTAGATAACTTTTGCAGTGATCATTGTCCTATACATTGTCAGCTTTCTCTTACAAGACCAAAATTAGCATGCTTTAAACGAGAATTTGGGATTACAAAGACATTAACATGGACGGACTTAAGCAAGACATTTTGAGAACAGACTGGGATGCCATTGTTGACAATGAGTGTATTGATATTGCCAGCTTGACTTTTACAAATGAGTTGAGCAAGATTGCAAGCAAGAATATAAAAAATAAAATTGTTACTATTAGACCACGAGATAAACCTTGGATGATTAATTCTATTCGGAAATTTAGTAAAAAGAAATGCAAAATTCATCGTAAGGCAAAATATTCAAATTTGGCAACTGATTGGCAGGAATATCGAAAAATAAGAAATGAATATATTGACTTGATTCGGAAACGTAAAAAAGAATACTATGATCGCATTGACTCCAAAATTAATGAAAAAGAGAAATTTGGCCAGAAAGATTGGTGGCATCTGCTGAATTCATTTGTAAAATGTCAACGGTCAAATAAAAGGGAAATTCCGCCTCTTATCAACAACGGTACACCAGTCTTTTCTCATGAGGACAAGGCTAATTGTTTCAATAATTTCTTCATAACCCAATCACAACTTGATAGCACAAATGCACTTCTTCCTACTCTCGATCACAATGAATATTCACTTGACCACATTCAACTAACACCTTCAGAAGTTGAAGACATGCTAACATCCATTGACATCTCAAAAGCAACCGGGCCAGATGAACTAAGTGGATTTTTTCTCAAAATTATATCCAATCTTATCTGTAATCCTCTCTGTAAATTATTCAATCTTTCTCTTCAAATCAAACAAGTACCATCTATTTGGAAAATTGCAAACGTGACCGCCATTCACAAAAAAGGTGATCCATCTATATGCGGTAATTACCGCCCTGTTTCGCTTCTTAGTATCGTGATAAAAATTTTTGAAAAATGTATTTACAAGCATGTCTTTAACTTCTTAAAGGAACATAACATTATTACTAATCTACAAAGTGGTTTTCTACACGGTGATTCAACAATCTATCAACTAACAGATCTTACTCACTTCTTCTGTCAAGCCATTGACAATGGTCAATATACAAGGGCAGTGTTCTGTGACATCAGCAAAGCTTTTGACAGAGTGTGGCATGCTGCACTCTGTCATAAGCTGGATGCCTCTGGGATTCGCGGTGACCTCCTGGAATGGTTTAGAAATTATCTATTTGATAGAAAACAATGTGTTGTTATCCAGGGGGTTTCCTCGGACCACAGAGTCGTTCCTGCTGGTGTCCCACAGGGCTCTGTCCTTGGACCCTTATTATTCTTAATTTACATAAATGATATAGTAAAAAATATTAAGTCTAAAATCCGCCTGTTTGCTGACGATACTAGTCTATATCTTAAGATTGATGACCCAACGGTAGGCGCGACTGTCTTAAATGATGATCTTGAACGCATTAATCAATGGGCAAAGACATGGCTGGTTACTTTCAATCCACAGAAGACTGAAACACTGGCACTGACTACTAAAAGAAACCCTCCACTGCCTACCCTTAGTTTAGATAATACACCTATACAAGAAGTTGACTCGCACAAGCATCTCGGACTGACCTTTCAAATGAATTGTAAGTGGGATAAGCATATCCTCGGAATCATCACTACCAAATTATTCACTGTCGCCTTCGTCTTTCTTGTAGCGATTTAAACGAGCATAAATATAAAAGGCACATTTCTGACAGTCCTGCTTGCAGTTGTGGTCATTCAAATGAAGATACTTACCATTTTCTCTTAGAATGCCCCTTACATTCAGATGCCAGGAACCTATCTATCCTACTCTTACCTATAATCTATCACAACATCGATATTCTCCTTTTCGGCATTCCAGATGATATAGACACCTCTAGAAAAATTTTCGAACAAATTCATAACTTTTTCGACATCAGCAGAAGATTCAAGATATAATACTTTCACCATTCTCATCCAGAGTATATATCTGTATGTTATGTTTGAATGTAAATAATTCTCTATTTTCTATGTTTGTCTGTAAATATTTTTGTCTGTAAATATGTTTATCTGTAAAATATGTTTGTCTGGAGAGGGTTTATATAGGCGTAGCCTGCTGCCCAATCCAGTGAAAATAAATACTGTTTATATAAAAAAAAAATACCAAGTTTCATTCGAATGCATTGAAAATTGTAGCTTCTATTGCATCAATAATAAATTTTGACGTGATGTAAATAAGTCAAGGGCAATAACTCAAAATCAGTTCATCGCAAAAATCTTCAAATTAGAAGTTGACCGCCTTCTTATCAATTCCAATGCTCACACCAAGTTTCATTAAACTCCATTGAAAATTGTAGCTTCTATTGTGTCTACCACAAATATAGAGGCAGGGGCAATAACTCAAAAACTGTTTATCGAAAAATTGTCCAAACCGAACTTGACTGCCGCCTTTTCAATACCAATGCTCATACTAAGTTTCATTAAAATCCATAGAAAATTGTAGCTTCTACAGTGTCTACAACAAATGTTGACAGAACAATGGAACGCTGGACAGACGGATAGGGGCAACGACAATATACGTCAACATATTCATGTGGGCTTATAAAAATCTATTCATTCGATAATTTCCATACATGCATACCAAGTTTCATTAAGATTGGATAAAAACTTTAGGCTCTATCTTGGATACAACCCAAATTTGACGCGTTTTTACTAAGTCAAGGGCAATAACTCAAAATCCGTTCATTCGATATTTCCATTTTCGAATTTGACAGAGATCTGATCAATACATACATGTATACCAAGTTTCATTAAGATCGGATAAAAACTGTAGCCTCTATCGTGGATACAACCCAAATTTGACGCCTTTTTACTAAGTCAAGGGCAATAACTGAAAATCCGTTCATTCGATAATTTCCATTTTCGAACTTGACCGAGATATCATCAATATATACATGTATACCAAGTTTCATTAAGATCGGATAAAAACTGTAGTCTGTATTGTGGATACAACCCAAATTTGACGCGTTTTTACTAAGTCAAGTGCAATAACTCAAAAAACTTCATGCGCTAATGTCCATTTTCGAACTTGACCGAGATATCATCAATATATACATGTATACCAAGTTTCATTAAGTATAGGTTAATGGTCGAAAGTTTGTCAATAAGTCTTATAATGACCGTTGACGAGGACCGAAGGTCCGAGTTATACGGTCATTATTAGACGCATTGACAAACTTGAGATCCATTAACCAACTTAAAATACAGATTAACAAAAAAACAGCTCACTATAAACTCACTAGAGTTTTATTTACAAACAAAACCTGAGATCAAAACGTTTAAGCCCTTTAGTACAAGAATCATCCATATTCAGACTATGTGTCAATAACAATGAACCAACCAATATGGCAGCACCTGGTGTTTCGAAAAAAGTTTCATTGTTTGTTTCTTTAATACTTATATAAATCAAAAGTAAAGATGTTCTAATTAATGGGAAAACTTTGTCAGTTTGTATTGGGTGTTATAGAAGATACTCTCCTATGGAAGCACTGGCCAAGGTCACAAGAAGAGAACATACATTTTCCTTCACATTTCTGTTATTACATAAAGTAATGATTCCGAAGATTAGATTAAAAATACAATTAAAGATAACACATCTACCAGAACTATCCATAAAACACAGATGGACCTTCCAAATAAATTATGAATGCACGAATTAACAATAAAAAAAGCCTAATTTATCAATTGGTAAGCTTATTTGACAAGATTTGAAATACAACTTTAATCGATGCTCACAGATTTCGCCCTAATGAATAATTAATTATCTTTTTCATTTGAAAGTAAGGATTTGAAGATAAACTTTAAGTTTTAATTGGACGTAACATTGAACACTATACATTTTGAAACCTGGATTAGTTCTCTGAATAAAGTATGAGTGAATTTAATGTGAGTAGTTGTCAGACTAATCCCCGTTCGTTATGGGCAAGTGGCTGATATTTAGAGTCCAATACTGACTTTAATATTGGACTCTTGGCCACTTGCCAGTACCAATATGTTTGATATTGGTACGCAAAAAACAAAGGGTGACATCACATCTGTATTTTAAGATCGGATAAAAACTGTAGCCTCTATCGTGGATACAACAAATGTGGACGGACCGACGGACGAACCGACGGCAATATACGTCCACATTTCCATGTGGGCGTATAAAAATTATTAAAATCCAATCAAAACTGTAGTCTGTAGAGTGAGCACAAGCAAAGTTACTCGCATTTTTCCGAAATCGCGCTAAGTCGGACACTGTATCTTATGGAAGGGAATAGCTGCCATAATTAGATGCAATGAAGAAGTGTCTAATTCCATTGTAATTAGTCAAATGACATGTGTAATAAAACAAAATACCTTAATATCAAAAGACTGCGACTGCTTTTGTTAAAGTAAACTGTTTTAAAACAAAAGTTGTATGTTTAACGGCAAGATCACTCTTGTTTTTGTAGAATATAATATTACTAAAAACTTTTTACATTAGATGTATGTCACAAACCCCCCTTCATAAAACACTGGTTATTTGTCGCCTGCAGTTTCTCTTTTAACATTTCACTTTTGTCATATCTATTTTGTCGTATCTTTTACGTTCATCACATGACCATCACGTGACCAAAAAATAGAAATCATTTAAGAACTGCTCCCAGTGGAATTTATAGTCTTGTTCTTCATGACAGACGGTAAATGAATTTTCGCCACCAATTCCATGATAATAATGATGATTGGGTCAACAATTTATTATGCATAACATTTTCGATTTCCCATTTAAGTTCGCTTATTTAAGCCTTTGCTTAAACTGTCTCTTTGCTAAAGCCCCTTTCCAGGTTAAGAATTGTTTTTCTTTTCTTTATTTTTTTTTTTTGGTATTTATCTATTTCAGTAGTTTTCAACCTTGGGGATGTCGGAAAACTTTTAGGTCACGCGAACAACATATAATCGCAAAAAAAACAAAAAAACTGTTGTGTATGTGAACATGTTTTGGTTTGAGATTTAATGCAAGGCCTTTAAAGCCAATATTTGAAATGAACTAGGAGACGCGAACTTTTCATTAACCAAAAGATAGCTTGCCAGGCAAGGTAATATACGCCCACTGGCAGCATTTATTTCAAATAAAAACTTTTCAGTAAGGTTACAATAAGTGGAATGAAATATTCAACCTTCCAACCTATTTTTTTCTAGGGTATCTAGTTTCATTAAAAACTGTCAAGAATTGTACCTAATAACAACTCATTAAAAATTTTTCGGTATTTTTATGATTTGCAATAGGGTTCACCCTTAATAATATTTTGATATTTTTAATTTTCAATAAGGCTCATCCTTGGTTGATATTAAACAATTTCAGCAAGTTTTGTCAAAGATAGCTTGCCAGGCAAGGTAATATACGCCCACTGGCAGCATTTATTTCAAATAAAAACTTTTCAGTAAGATTACAAAAGTGGAATGAAATATTCAACCTTCCACCATATATTTTTTTCTAGGGTCTCTAGTTTCATTAAAAACTGTCAAGAATTGTACCTAACTCAACTCATTAAATATTTTTCGGTATTTTTATGATTTGCAATAGGGTTCACCCTTAATAATATTTTGATATTTTTAATTCTTAATAAGGCTCATTCTTGGTTGATATTAAACAATTTCAGCGAGTTTTGTCAAAAATGAATGTTTAGAGTGTTCACAAGCCAAAAGTTGAAAGCGATTTTGAAAACAGGCCCAATAACTGACACTAAATATTTTTCGATTTATCTGATTTTCAATAGGGTTTATCCTTGTGAGAAAACAAATACTAAAGCCAAGCTTCATCAAAATCCATTCAAAATTGTTCTTTCTAGAGTGTTTACGAGTTAAATTGAACGCGTTTTCAAAAACAAGGGCAATAACTTGTACTAAATATTTTTCGATTTTCAATAGAGTTCATCCTTGGGAGACAACAAATACTCCAGCCAAGTTACATCAAAATCCATTAAAAATTGTTCTTTCTAGAGTGTTTACAAGCTACAATTGAACGCGTTTTCAAGAACAAGGGCTATAACTGACACTAAATATATTTCTATTTATTTGATTTATAATAGGGTTCATCCTTGGGTAAAAACAAATACTCAAGCCAAAGTTAATCAAAATCCATTAAGAATAGTTCTTTCTAGAGTGTTTACAAGCTAAAATTGAATGCGTTTTCAAGAACAAGGGCAGTAACTCATACTAAAAAAATTTTCCATTTCGCTTTTCAATAGGGTTCATCCTTGAGTTATAACACACACTCACACCAAGTTTCATCGAAATCCATCAAGAATTGTGCCATGTAGAGTGTTTACGAGACAAAAATCGAACGCGTTTAAAAGAACAAGGGCAATAATTCATATTAGATATATTTTGATAATTTTAATTTTCAATTAGGCTCATCCCTATATCCAACAATTTCAGTGAGTTTTGTCAACATTGGTCATGAATTGTACCTTCTAGAGTATTTATTAAAAAGTTAAACCTGTTTTCAAACACAAGGGCAATAACTGACACTAAATATATTTCGATTTATTTGATTTTCAATATGGTTCATCCTTGGGTAAAAACAAATACTCAAGCCAAGTTTTATCAAAATCCATTAAGAATTGTTCTTTCTAGAGTGCTTACAAGCTAAAATTGAACGCGTTTTCAAACACAAGGGCAATAACTGATACTAAATATTTTCGATTTAACTGAATTTCAATAGGGTTCATCCTTAGGTGATTACAAATACTCATGCCAAGTTATGTCAAAATCGCTCAAGAATTGTGACTTGTAGAGTGTTTACAAGGCAAAAATCCAACATATTTTATAGAACAAAGGCAATAATTCCTATTAAATATATTTCGATATATGCTATTTTCAAAAGGGTTCATTCTTGGGTGATATTAAACAATTTCAGCAAGTTTCGTCAAAATCGGTCAATAACTGTGCTTTGTAGACTGTTTACAAGCTAAAAATTGAACGCGTTTTCAAAAACAAGGGCAATAACTGATATTAAATTTTTTTCGATTTGACTGGTTTTCAATAGGCTTCATCCTTGGGTGATAACAAATACTCAGGCCAAGTTTCATTAAAATCCATTAAAAATTGTTCTCTCAAGAATGCTTACAAGCTAAAATTGAACGCGTTTTCAAGAACAAGGGCAATAACTCATACTAAATGTTTTTCGATTTCGCTGATTTTCGAAAGGGTTTATCCTTGAGTTATAACATACTCTCACACCAAGTTTCATCAAAATCGGTCAAGAATTGCACGTTGTAGAGTGTTTACGAGCCATTCAAGAACAAGGGCACGAACTCATACTAATTTTTTTCCGATTTCGCTGATTTTCAATAGGGTTCATCCTTGCGTGATCATAAACACTCATATTAAGTTTCATCTAAATCCGTCAAGAATTACACCGTGTAGAGTGTTTACGAGCAATTGTGGACGGACGGACGGACCGACGGACCGACGGACGGACGGACGGAGGGGATGGGGTGACGACAATATACGCCCCCCATTTCATGTGGGCGTATAAAAATGGGGACATTGCTTGAAAAGGTTGAATTCCACTGATCTATTTAGACACATCTGATTTTTAGGTCGCGGAGTTTCTGAGACAAGCTGCATCCCACCTCACTTCAAATTCCGATGATTTGCCTGTGCCAGAAAACCCCCCCCCCCCCACAAAAAGCTTTGATCTACTACTGGTACTGCTGCCACCAAAAAATCGGCTCCTCTCCATTCCACTACTACTATAAGGCCTCGGTACTAGACGAGCACTAGCCTTATAAAGAGAAAACAGGCGACACATTTCTTGACGGATAGTATTATTAGTTGACTCCTTATCGGTGGTTTGTGACTGGTTTTCTGGGTCAGACAAAACCTCGGAATTTGAAGTGAGGTGGGATGCAGCTTGTTTCAGTAGCTCCACGACCTTGCTTATGTTGTCTGCTAAGTACAAGTATCTAAATTAAGGGTCTTGATTATCTCTTGAAGCGGTGAACTATATTTTATTTCCGAATGATGTGTCCAAATAGATAAATGCCAAAAAAATACAGAAAAGCAAAAAATATTCTGGAAAGGGGCTTTAGCAGCGAGAAAGTTTAAGCAAAGGCTTCAACAATCGAACTTAAATGAGAAATCGAAAATGTTATGCATAATAAATTGTTGACCCAAATAAAGAATCATTATTATTATCATGGAAATTGGTGGCGAAAATTCATTCACCGTCTGTCATGAAGAACAAGACTATAAATTCCACTGGGAGCAGTTCTTAAATGATTTTTATTTTTTGGTCACGTGATGGTCATGTGATGAACGTAAAAGATACGACAAAATAGATATGACAAAAGTGAAATGTAATTGGAGAAACTGCACGCGACAAATAACCAATGTGTTATGGAGGGGGGTTTGTGACATACATCTAATGTAAAATGTATTTAGTAATATTATATTCTACAAAAAACAAGAGTGATCTTACCGTTAAACATAAAACTTTTGTTTTAAAACAATTTACTTTAACAAAAGTTGTCATATGTTTTTTTATATTAATGTATCTTATTTTATCACACATGTCATTTGACGTATTACAATGGAATTAAACACTTCTTCATTGCATCTAATTATGGCAGCTATTCCCTTCCATAGTATCTCCGCTAAAAATTATCCGATCATCACCAAAATCAATACAGTTCCTCTTTGTGATGCCATGAACTCACATACCAAAAATTATTAAAATCCAGTCAAAACTGTAGTCTGTAGAGTGAGCACAAACAAATGTGAACAGACGACAAACAGACAGACAGACAGACAGAAAGTTGATCACAATATACGCCCTACATTTCATGTGAGGGCGTATAAAAATGATTCGTATGATCGAAAGTTTCTAAATGTAGCATTTAGCAACTACCTTGAGTTAGCTTAGTACAACAAGGTCGTGAAAAAACGATCGTCTTATTTTGCCTAAAGTTGAATTTTGAGGGTTTTTTTTGGCATCGTGAAACTTTTTTATTAAAAAAAAATTGAATATGAACTGAAGTCATGTCAACCTTAAACATTACTTAAACTAAATATTTTTAGAAAATGTAAATTATCTATGAAATTGAACAACTGAAACTGGCGAAATAAAACGTTCACCGTCACTCGCGATGACGTTCGATCAACGCATGCGTTAAACAAATTGGACATCTCAAACTGGTGGACATCTCAATCTGCTACACTGGCATATTAGTTTGACTGCTGTTATAAAGACAATGTTGTTAAAAGGGGAGTTTTCAAAACTTCAGTAGGTATTATCATTTAATCTTGTTTATAGGCGAACAATCGAGTAGGAAAATCTGATTCGAATAATCGCAAAAACGGCTTCGAATACTACTAATCGATTATTCGTGTGAGCACTATAATGTATTATACGTGTTCTGAGCAATGCTGTGAAGACAACAATTCAGTGAAATGGAGGATATTTAGGGACCTTGCCCACCAACTGCTAATGATATATCTGCTGAAATGGTGAAATCAATCATACTCGGAAAATCTGATGAACCGAGTCTGGACATAGATCCTGTCTCCTCGTCTATTCTAAAAAATGTTTATTGTAAATGCCATAAAGGTTGTGAAACAATGACACTTTCTGATTTGAGGGATTTGATGTGTCTTGTTTGTCTTTTAAAATGTAAAAATTAATAGTTTACATTCAAATATTCAGTCATATTAAAGCTGCTACAATGAATGTATTCAGTGATGATTATTTCCCTTTATGTAACATAGAAATATACATTTCTATAAATTGAATCGGCTACAAGCTTTTATGCAAGAAAATATTGCAAGTTGTCCTGATAAGCCTATTTGATTGCATTTATGGCCAAATATTTTATCATAATATTTTTTTAGACGGAAATTTGTTTCTTTTATTGCGCGTTCTGTGGATTTTAGCATTTTAGGAAATCAGGTATTTTTATGAACTGATTTTGCCCAGTGGAATCTATATGATATATCCAACTAATCCTGAAAATTTCATGCTTTCCCAATTTACAGATGGTTTTTCATAGCTAGGTGAAAATCATGATATGTGAAGGGAATAAGACAAAAGTGCAACCTTTAAAACCTGAAAATGAAGTTGTGGCACTTTCTGAAAGTGGGAACATTATTTTTTAGTATGCTACAACATATATGAAGAGATTCCAGGTTAGAAAAAGTAGTCTCCAGGTTGTGCTACAAAAAGTCATTTTTAAGAACATTTTACGGTCACAGACCACGGCCTATAAGTTTCCTTAAAGGGGCACAGGCTTGATTTGTTTCGGACAATCATCCGACAGCCTCAAACACATGAAATCTTTTGTTTAGCTAATCAGACATAGTCTACAGAGCTTACCTTTGAAATTTGAGCCTTCAAATCCATGGGTATACATATTTATCCGTGTTTGAAAATCATAATGTCTTAAGATATTATGAACGTCCCGCCATATTGGAAAATCAACGAGTTATAAATAGACTACTACGCAGGCCCACACTGATAAAACAAATAGAAAGTACATGTAATAACCATTGTAGATTTTGTCAACAGGACACACAATTTTCAGACTCTGAAGACCAGTCGGGTACAGCACGGAAAAAAATAAAAAGTGAAATTTTTGAGGTATATTTCAAGGTATTTTGCGATTTTCTTAGAGCTTGAGTATTTCTGAGGACTGTTTAAATATAACAAAGGCCCAAAACGACCCCTAAAAATCAAGATTGTGCCCCTTTAAATCTGTCAAGAATTATACCTAATAACAAGGCAATAACTCATAAAAGATTGTCAATATCTTTTATTGTCAAAAGGATTCACTCTTTGGTGATAACAAACAATTTCAAAGATAGCTTGCCAGGCAAGGTAATATACGCTCACTGGCAGCATTGAATTTAATTATATCTAGAATTGCTTACACTTATGAATGTATTTCGACAGCCTTAAAATATTATGTAGGCTAAATTAGCAATGACCTACATCTAGACAATATATTGAATATCATTTGACCTAGTTTTCAAAGTCATGAAATAATTAGGTCACACCTTCTGTAACGGTTAAAGATGGTGAAAATATGAAAATTATAAATTTTTGCTGTATTTAAGTACACATATCTCTATGAATTGTTTAAGTAAGCCAAATTAAAAAAAATATCTACTCCTAGACCACATATTGAATATTATTTGACCCAATTTTCAAGGTCATAGATTATGTGGGTCACACCTTCCGTAGCCTTTAAAGTGACATAATTTTGAAAAAATCAATTTAAATAATTAGAAAGAAAATACGAAATTTAAAAATCGGTCTCCAACAAAAGGTAGATAATGTTTCAATGTATCTATGTGCTAAATTTCATCGAAATCAGTCTATGAATAGTGTCTGAATTTCGGATTTAAGAATTGTAACGAAAATTCAAAATGGCGGCCGATATGGCAGCTTGACTTAATTATTTAGGTCAAATTACTATTGACAAGTTATTTATAAAACAGTTTTCTACTAGCTGTTATAGAACGGAAGTTACATAATTACGTCATTTGACTCTGAACGGAAAGTCAAATTTTTTTTTTCAAAATATTTCTAAAAATTATAATCATATCGCCTATCAACTGGTAAAGTTGTCTAATTTTACCATTTATATTAAACGAAAAATCACAGTCTGAAATTTTTGCCGATGACCCTTGAATATTAAATTGCAAATCGTTGGTAAAAGATTTAACCAAATTGCATAAAACCTATAATGTTAGTTGACAAATACATTGAAGTTTTCAAATCTGAACAACCGATTGAAGTCGAACTGAAAATAAACTTGCTAAAGCAAAAAAACCTCAATTTCCTTTTCTCACTTCTGGTCAGAGATAGAACTTCCGGTTTTGTTTTATTTGATAATAGAAATCATTCTAAGATCAACTGTAGATTTAGAATTTCTGTACCTTTTACCAGTTTGTCTACAAACTCATCCAAGAATCACAAAAAATAATAAAATGAAATAAAATAATCCGAACAATTTCAATATAGTTTCCATTGCACCCACAATAACAATTTTTACACAATTTTACTTATTCAAGGGCAATTACTCATTAACTGTTACTTGACCACTGCCTTATCAATTTCAATGCTCATACCAAGTTTCATCAAAATCCATTGAAAATTGTAGCCTCTATTGCACCCACAATAAAATTTTGATTTATTGATTATATTACTAAATCAAGGGCAATAACACACAAACCATTCTTCGAAAAAATAGTCATATTGGCACTTGACCAGCATTTTATCAATTTCAATCCTTACAATAAGTTTTATCGAAATCCATTACATATTGCAGCTTCTATTGCACTCACAATAAAATTTTGACGCGATTTTACTAAGTCAAGGGCAATTACTCTGTTTATCGAAAAATTGTCAAATTCGAACTTGACCACCGCCTTATCAATTCCAATTCACATACCATGTTTCATTCAAATCCAGTGAAAATTGTAGCTTCTATTGTGTCTACAACAAATATAGAGGCAGGGGCAATAACTCAAAATCCGTTTTTCGAAAAATCGTACTTGACCGCCGTCTTATCAATTCCAATGCTCATACCAAGTTTCATTAAGATCCATATAAATTGTAGCCTCTATAGTATCTACAACAAATGTTGATGGACCGACAAACCGACAGACAACAATATACATCCACATATTCATGTTCATTAAATGTTCATTCATGTGGGCATATAACAAAATTGATCAACACCCGTAAGGAATTGTGCCTTGGAAAACAAGCCAAAAACTGAACGCATTTTAAAGAAAACAGGAAATAATTTACATTAAATATTTTGTGACATTTGTTGTTTTCTTTCATTTTTGTTCATCCTTGAATGATAATTAAAAATTTCAGCAAATTCTGTCAAAATCTGTAAAGCATATTGCCTTCTAAAGTGGTTAAGAGCTAAAAATTTGACTTTTTTTCAAAAACAGAGCAATAACTGATATTAAAGGGTTAATAGGCGTTAGAATACACTCGACCTACGGCTTATATTTGTGTTTCATATTGACTATTAGTTAAATAAGTATGCATCCCACACTTTACCAAATTTTAAAAAGCCACAATAAAAATATATTCGGAATTTAAAAAAAAAAAGGGAGCCATCGACGATTCCATTCAGTTTGAGAATAAAAGCGTCTGGTAAATCAACGCTAAAACATCATTGTGGAATTCAACAATAGGGGTCAAGGACGCATGAAAACTCACATGTAAGAGTTACTTCCCTTTATATTTACACGATTTAAAAATCGCTTGATGGATGGCTCAAGCGTTTTATGATTAACTACTTTATTTTGGGGATTTATCGGATTTTAGAGGGATTTTGATGTATAGGTAAGTCCACTGATGGGTATATAATCTGTTATGTCCAAATTTGAGTGAACTTAAAATTTTATGTTCGTTCTAACGCCTATTCTGATTTTAAATAGGGTTTATCCCAAGTTGAATACAAATACTCAAGCCAAGTTTTGTCAAAATCAGTCAAGAATCGAACGCATTTTAAAGAACAGGGCAATAATTTATATATAATATATTTTGATTTTTTTTATTTCCAATAAGGTTCATCCTTGGGTGAAATTAAACTATTTCCGCAAGCTTTGTCAAAATCGTTTAATAATTGTGCCTTGTAGAGAGTTAACAAGCCAAAAAATTTGAATGCGTTTTCAAAAGATAGCTTGCCTGGCAAGGTAATATACGCCCACTGGCAGCATTTATTTTGAATAAAAAATTTTCAGTAAGGTAACAATAAGTGGAATGAAATATTCAACCTTCCACCATATATTTTTTTCTAGGGTCTCTAGTTTCATTAAGAACTGTCAAGAATTGTACCTAATAACAACTCATTAAATATTTTTCGGTATTTTTATGTTTTGCAATAGGGTTCACCCTTAATAATATTTTGATATTTTTAATTCTGAATAAGGCTCATCCTTAGTTGATATTAAACAATTTCAGCGAGTTTTGTCAAAAATGAATGTTTAGAGTGTTCACAAGCCAAAAGTTGAAAGCGTTTTTGAAAACAGGCGCAATAACTGACACTAAATATTTTTCGATTTATCTGATTTTCAATAGGGTTTATCCTTGTGAGAAAACAAATACTAAAGCCAAGTTTCATCAAAATCCATTCAAAATTGTTCTTTCTAGAGAGTTAACGAGTTAAATTGAACGCGTTTTCAAAAACAAGGGCAATAACTTGTACTAAATATTTTTCAATTTTCAATAGGGTTCATCCTTGGGAGAAAACAAATACTCAAGCCAAGTTTCATCAAAATCCATTAAAAATTGTTCTTTCTAGAGTGTTAACAAGCTAAAATTGAACGCGCTTTCAAGAACAAGGGCTATAACTGACACTAAATATATTTCTATTTATTTGATTTATAATAGGGTTCATCCTTGGGTAAAAACAAATACTTAAACCAAGTTTAATCAAAATCCATTAAGAATTGTTCCTACTAGAGTATTTACAAGCTAAAATTGAACGCGTTTTCAAGAACAAGAGCAGTAACTCATACCAAAAATTTTTTCGATTTCGCTGATTTTCAATAGGGTTCATCCTTGAGTTACAACACACTCTCACACCAAGTTTCATCGAAATCCATCAAGAATTGTGCCATGTAGAGTGTTTACGAGACAAAAATCGAACGCGTTTAAAAGAACAAGGGCAATAATTCATATTAGATATATTTTGATATTTTCAATTTTCAATTAGGCTCATCCCTTGCGATATCCAACAATTTCAGTGAGTTTTGTCAACATTGGTCATGAATTGTACCTTCTAGAGTGTTTATTAGCCAAAAAGTTAAACCCGTTTTCAAACACAAGGGCAATAACTGACACTAAATATATTTCGATTAATTTGATTTTCAATAAGGTTCATCATTGGGTAAAAACAAATACTTAAGCCAAGTTTTATCAAAATCCATTAAGAATTGTTCTTTCTACAGTGCTTACAAGCTCAAATTGAACGCGTTTTCAAACACAAGGGCAATAACTGATACTAAATATTTTTCGATTTAACTGAATTTCAATAGGGTTCATCCTTAGGTGATTACAAATACTCATGCCAAGTTATGTCAAAATCGCTCAAGAATTGTGACTTGTAGAGTGTTTACAAGGCAAAAATCCAACACATTTTATAGAACAAGGGCAATAATTCCTACTAAATATATTTCGATATGTGCTATTTTCAAAACGGTTCATTCTTGGGTGATATTAAACAATTTCAGCAAGTTTCGTCAAAATCGGTCAATAACTGTGCTTTCTAGAGTGTTTACAAGCTAAAAATGAACGCGTTTTCAAAAACAAGGGCAATAACTGATATTAATTTTTTTTCGATTTGACTGGTTTTCAATAGGCTTCATCCTTGGGTGATAACAAATACTCAGGCCAAGTTTCATTAAAATCCATTAAAAATTGTTCTCTCAAGAGTGTTTACAAGCTTAAATTGAACGCGTTTTTAAGAACAAGGGCAATAACTCATACTAAATGTTTTTCGATTTCGCTGATTTTCGATAGGGTTTATCCTTGAGTTATAACCTACTCTCACACCAAGTTTCATCAAAATCGGTCAAGAATTGCACGTTGTAGAGTGTTTACGAGCCATTCAAGAACAAGGGCACGAACTCATACTAATTTTTTTCCGATTTCGCTGATTTTCAATAGGGTTCATCCTTGCGTGATCATAAACACTCATATTAAGTTTCATCTAAATCCGTCAAGAATTACACCGTGTAGAGTGTTTACGAGCAATTGTGGACGGACGGACCGACGGACGGACGGACCGATGTGGGTGACGACAATATACGCCCCCCATTTCATGTGGGCGTATAAAAAAGGGGCAATAACTGTCTATTTAACTGGTTTTCAATAGGCTTCATATCAATTCATATTAAATATTTTGTGATATTTCTTATTTCAACAGGGTTCATCCTTGGGTGATTATTAACAATTCCAGAAAGTTTTGTCAAAATCTGTACAGCATTGTGCCTTCTAGAGGGTTTACAAACCAAACTTTTGATGTGTTTTTAAAAACATGGGCAATAACTGATACTAAATATTTTACTATTTATCTGATTTTCAATACGGTTCATCCTTTGGTGATTACAAATACTCATGCCAAGTTTCAGCAAAATTGCTCAAGAATCGTAGGTTGTACAAGGCAAAAATTGAACGCATTTTATAGAATAAGGGCAATAATTGATATTAAATATATTTTGATATTTTCGATTTTCAATAGGGTTTATCCTTCAGTGAAATTAAACAATTTCAGCAAGTTTTGGCAAAATTGGTCAAGAATTGTCCTTGTAGGGTGTTTACAAGCCAAAAATTGAACGCGTTTTCAAAAACAAGGGCAATAACTGATACTAAATTTTTATCAATTTAACTGATTTTCAATAGGGTTCATCCTTGGGTGATAACAAATACTCAAGCCAAGTTTAATCAAAATCCATGCAGAATTGTTCCTTCAGGAGTGTTTACAAGCTAAAATTAAACGCGTTTTCAAGAACAAGGGCAATAACTCATACTAAATATTTTTCGATTTCGCTGATTTTCAATAGAGTTCATCCTTGAGTTATAACATACTCCCACACCAAGTTACATCAAAATCAGTCAAGAATTGCACATTGTAGAGGGTTTACGAGCCATTCAAGAACAGGGGGAAGAACTCAATTTTTTTTCTGATTTGCTGATTTTCAATAGGGTTCATTCTTGCATGATCATAAACACTCATATCAAGTTTCATCGAAATCTGTCAAGTTTTGCGCCTTGTAGAGTGTTTACGAGCAATGGTGGATGGACGGATGGATGTGGGTGAGGACAATATACGCTCCGCATTTCATGTGGGCATATAAAAATTGCAACAAAAATTCATTATGGCGGCCAATATGGCAGTTGGAGCTTTATTTTTTAAGTCATATTGATTACTATTTACAAGTTATTAATTAAACAGTTTGCACTTTTCACCTAGCTGTTATAGACCGGAAGTTCCGTAATTATGTCATTTGAGGCCAAACCAGATATTGAAATTTTTTTTTCCAAATTTTCTTAAAATTGGAATCATATTGCCTTTCAACTGGTGAAGTTTTAAATTTCTACTATTTATATTAAGCGAGAAATCAGGGTTTTAATTTTTTTCCGATGACCATTAAATTTTAAATTGCAAATCGTGGGTAGAAGATTGAACCAAATTGCATAAAACCTATAATTGTGAGTTGACAAATACTTTGAAGTTTTCAAATATGAAAATCTGATGGAAATTGAACGGACAATAAAGATGCAAGTGCAAAAAAACCTCTAATTGCGGTTCTCACTTCCCGTCGGAGAAAGAACTTCCGGTTTTGTTTTATTTGATAATAGTTATTATTCTAAGGTCACCTATGAAGTCAAAATGTCTGACCTATTACCAGTTTGTCTGCAAACTCTTCCGAGAATCGCAAAAAAAATAACATAATACTCCGAACGATTTCAATACGTTCTCGACTGAATCGTCAAAATACGTAACAAATTCGGAATCAGTTAAACAATAATGTATTTCTCACGAGTGTTTCTTTTTTTCTTTAAATTTAAACTTTAACAGCTAGTCTAGCCATAGTGATAATTTCATTTATATATTATTTACAGTTCAATACAATGTAGAGTGTTGGTTCTTAAAGGAATAATAAGCTTTATGTCAATAATACAATTTTCCGGTAAAAAGGCATGTTATAATTACGTCGAAACTATAAAATGACACATATTCACCGTCAAAATTAAATATTACGCGATTTTCGGCTGAAATTGTCATATTATGGGGGCCGAGATTATGACGTCACGTCGTAGATAGAAAGGTAAACAAACATGGCTGCTGACATTCAGTCCGATCAATTTGCCGAGTTCAAGTCAGCAGACAATACGATTTGCAGACAATAACTAGAAAATTAGTTGGCAGACGATAGCCCGCTGACTGGTTGTATTAAATGGAACTACAAAGGGTGCTATGCCTACACTGTGGTGAATATTAAGTCCTATGGGTCTAAAAGTTGCAAAACTGTGGTAAGGGTGGTATTAATGTCAACAAACATGGACTTTTGTCATTTATTACATGCTAGAGTATGGTTGTTTCTGATGGAATTTTCGGATTAAAAGCAGGAATTCTGAGATACTACACCTAGTAAGATCAAAAGGATATTCATTTATATTAATATTCATCCTAGTATAAAAGTGGCAAAACTGTGGTAAGGGTGGTATTAATGTCAACAAACATAGACTTTTGTCTATATTTATCCTAGTCTTAAAGTGGCAAAACAGTGCTACGGGTGGTTTTGATGTTGACAAAAATGACTTATGGCTTGGTTATAATTTTGTCTGATAGATTTTTCGGATTAAAGCAGGAATTTCGAGATACTACCACTAGTAGAATCGAAAGGATATTCATTTATATTTATATTTATCCTAATCTTAGAGTGGCAAAACAGTGGTACGGGTGGTCGTGTCTTGGTGATAATTTTGTCTGATAGAATTTTCGGATTAAAGCAGAAATTCCGAGATACTACACCTAGTAGAATCTAAAGTATATTCATTTATATTAATATTTATCCTAGTCTTAAAGTGGCAAAACAGTGGTACAGGTGGTTTTGATGTTGACAAACATGACTTATGGCTTGGTTATAATTGGGGGGGGGGGATGTGTCTGATAGAATTTTCGGATTAAAAGCTGGAATTTCGAGATACTACACCTAGTAGAATCAAAAGGATATTCATTTATATTAATATTTATCCTAGTATTAAAGTGGCAAAACTGTATTAAGGGTGGTATTAATGTCAACAAACATAGACTTTTGTTTTTATTACATGCTAGAGTATGTTTGTTTCTGATGGAATTTTCGGATTAAAAGCAGGAATTCCAAGATACTACACCTGGTAGAATCTAATGGTTATTCATTTATATTAATATTTATCCTAGTCTTAAAGTGACAAAAACAGTGGTACGGGTGGTATTGATGTCGACAAACATGACTTATGGCTTGGGTATAATTGGAGAAGGGGGGGGGGGTGTCTGATAGAATTAAAAGCAGGAATTCCGGGATACTACCTCTAGTAGAATCGAAAGGATATTCATTTATATTAATATTTATCCTAGTTTAAAAGAGGCAAAACAGTGGTTAGGGTGATAGTGGTGTCAACAAACATTGCTTTTTTACAAGCTTGATAAGGGTGGTTTCTTGTGGAATTTTCGGATTAAAAGCGGGAATTCCGAGATACTACACCTCGTAGAATCGAAAGGATTTTCATTTATCTTAATGTTTATCGTAATATAAAAGTGCCAAAAAAGTGGTAAGGGTAGTAGAGGTGTCAACAAACATTGCTTTTTTACAAGGTTGTTAAGGGTTGTTTGTGGTGAAATTTTCAGTTTAAAAGCAGGTAAGGGTGGTTTTTATGTCGACAAACATGACTTATGGCTCTGTTATATCTGGGGGAGGGGGGGGGGGTCTTATGGAATTTTCGGATTAAAAGCAGCAATTCTAAGATACTACACCTAGTAGAATTTAAAGGATATTCGTTTATCTTTATGTTTATTCTAGTCCCAAAGTGGCAAAACAGTGGTAAGGGTGGCTTTGATGTTGACAAACACGATTTACGAATGCTTATAAGTAGCTTATTGTAGGAGATGGGGTGGGGTAGCTTCTGATGGAATTTTCGGGTTAAAAGCAGGAATTCCGAGATACTACACCTAGAAGAATTTAAAGTACCGGTACATGAACTTATCTTAATGTTTATTATAGCCTAAAAGTGGCAAAACGATGGTAAGAGTGTTTTTGCATCCTTTATTTTCACCGTTATCTTTACATGCGACATCTTCAATGCGGTCTGTATGCATGGTGCCTATGTTTGTTTAATCGCAAAGAAAATTTAGTTTGGAGTCCGAAGTGATTTTTCTACCTTGTAATTGCTCGATAAATGAATAATGAACGCTTTCCATAGTTTCTCTTGTCCTGTAGAAATAGAATTCCATTTATATCCAGTAATTTCTATAAAATTTACGTTCGTGTACACTATGTGTTGTTATAACATGATTTGTGTCCCTTGAAGGAATACTTTTCCATGTATCGCTGTCGTTGATTGGTTGAAATGTGAGTATGAGTCAAAAAGTAATAATTTATTATAGACTGCGGGCTATCGTCTGCCCACTAATTTTCTAGTTATTGTCTGCAAATCGTATTGTCTGCTGACTTGAACTCGGCACTTGAACTTGCTGTACATACTTCCTTGCAGAATACAATTTTATAGGGTTTAGGGTGTTAAATAGCAATGATTTCATGTTTATCAGATAGCACATACTTCCTTTAATAGGATAAACCCAAAAAAACATTTTTGAAAATTTGTCTCTTACTTCCTTTTGTCAGAGTTGGGCAGTATATTAATGACTCACCTCAGTCTGTGCATTTCGTATTTCGCGTTTTTTTATCGTTTTTGTAGACGGCCAATACTTCCACCCTTTGTGAGTAGTTTCCTGTGGACACAAACGGTAGGAAAATCTGTGTCTTTCAGCCACTAACCACCGGGTGCAATCTCAGGACTAAAGGCAAAGCGGTTTTGTTTACCTACTTCGAAGTTGGCCGGTAGAAAAATGTCTTTCACAGACGACTTTATTTGTTGAGAAATGAAACGTATCCACTGTCGAACCTGTACCGATGTTGTTGGGCTCTTTTGTAGATTCTTAGTGGGATCTGGTATTCGTTAATAGCTTACATCTTTATTTCTCTACTTATTGTTAAGGCATACCCGAACTTGACATTCCGCCATTTTGATATTCTATCTACGACGTGACGTCATGCCACGTGACTTTTCTTACAAAGATGGCGGCCCCCAGGTATTGTTATTTATTGATTTTAATTTGAAATATTAGACAAAATAAAATAGTAACAAAAAAAAAAACTTTACAATATGTCCATTTCAGTCAAGCCTATCACCAATTTACAAAGCTTATTATCCCTTTAACGTTGAAAACGCCGGATGTGAGGTCTAATCTTCGATCGATGTGTAAAAGTTTGATGTCATCTTCACTAACAATTCTAGTCCAACCAGCTGTAAATGGGTACGGATAATCCTGGAAAGATCAATGCCAAGAGGTTTGGCCAAGGACCAGCTAGTAGAAAGGATCCCTGTCACGGCAGACTTGTAAACTTAAGTTGTAAAATATAGTTGTCTCTTTATTTTCTTTCAATCTCAAATCAAACAGTGAGTTTTTCTCCTTCAGCTGCATGATATGATGAGAGGAACTAAGGGAGCTCAGGCCCCTCTTTTGCAGATTTTAAATAAGATTTTTATAAGTCAAACAACGGATTTGCTTCACAATGTTTTCTCCATATCATAGACATACATGTGTACAGGTCATGAGATAAAAAAACGGGCGATTTTCCTTGAAAAATTAGGAGATTGGGTGAAAAACCGGAAGATTTTTTCAAAGCGTGTAAATTTGTGAATTTTGAAAACATAGATTATAAGGTTGTTCCCAACCATCTAAATTAAATGTTCCTTTTTCCAAAATTGTAATTCATGACTTCTCTCCGATATTAAATGCACAGAATGAATGGAAAAAAACGCTAATTCCAGCATGGCAGACAGGACAAAAAGCTAACCGTCTCATATTTCAAGTCCATTCAGAAAAAATATTTAAAGTCTACGGTGTCTGGTATGCGCCATCAAATTTACAATATGCAATTTTTCTAATATAGTACCTGGGAGAAAAGTCTTGAATTAAACATTTAACTTTTCACCACGGCAAAAAAGTCTTGAATTAAACATTTCATATTTTGACTTGGTAATACCAAGAAATCAGTCCTTCTATGTAAGGGAAAATCTGGTTATAATGTGAATGCAGAAAAGTGTGTTAGTAAGCCAGATGATTTCAATAATATTGTAGATCTCAGCACCACTTGAAATTTGGTGCTTCAATGACAATGATGACAAAAATTGACCTATAAATACAGGCCTCCACATTTAGTTGAGCAGCAGCACATGCATCCACAGACAATCGTGTTGTTGTCTCAATAATAATCGAAGAGCAAAGAGACGTATCCCCAGAAACTCATTAAAGTGATCTACCAGGAGTTCGCAAAACTGTTTCCAAAGGTTCCATATGTCTTCCAATGCGTAGGGAGTGGCTACTTCAATTGTTTTGGATCCTACCCAAACATCATACACAAATGTCACATGGCCTGATATATTCCCACCAATAAGTTCCATTACATGTGCGATTTATAGCTGCTATACATCAGAGATTTTAGCTTTAAAGAACTAGGTTTCTCTGTATTTATCACGGTGCAGTCACTCTAGTCTAGTCTGGAAATATGCCTCTGAACAGTTTAAGTATATTAAATTAAATTGTAGACTAAGCAAGCCACATAAGGAAGTTTATTTCACATCTTAGTAGTCACTACACTTAATTCTACATCAAAATCATAATTCATATATAAGCCTCAGTATTCTAGGTCGGCTGCCACGCTTCTGTCTCTATCTCTTTTCCCCTTCATCCATGTAACTCATTTCATCAAACAGTGCTCTGAAAACAAATTTATTAGGAATGCATGTGTAAAAATTAAGTTTTGACGAATTTTCCAAAGATAGTAGAGATGTTTGTTCCCCAAAGCTGTTATTCCACATTCTACCTGGGTTAAAACACTGATATAACTCCGTTCACACTCTAGAGTTTTCTGTCTTAGCTGAAAATGACACCATCTCAGGATATGTTGAGTTTCCATGTCCTATAAAATAAAGAAAGGACATTTTATCCATCATCGTCTTAATAATAAAATAATTGTGCACACAAAACAAATTTCTTTAAAATAAATACTTTTTGAAGGAAATATGTTTAGACAGAAAAGATCATTTCCATTAAAAAAAAAAAAAAAAAAAATCGAATTAAAATGCATACCTTATCAAAGCTGGCTCAGGAACAGGTCAATTTCAAGTGGGAATGTATAGACTCTTGTACAAAAGACTCAGATTGCCCTGAAAGCTCGCCAGCTTCTTTAATGGAGTTGCCATGGTGGCATCTGTTCAATTGAAAACATCGTGTTGCTCCTCTTCCTGCTCATTTTCATCTAAAGTCTGATAACAAAAATATATGCCATTTAATATGTTCAAGTAAATTTTTATTAAAATTAGTTTGTAGAAATCCCCTTTTTTTCCATATCCTTTTCCAAAACCCAGGATTTTCCTACTTTATCTTATTATTTAAATGCATCTTAAACAACAACAAAAAAAGATGGCAGATGGGCCATGATGAGAAAAGTTTTCTCATTTTAGAGTTTGATAATCGCTTATATACTTACTATACAAATGGCCCATTTCGGTCAATGAAGTGCTCACTGCACAGCAGTCTATTCTTGTTCCACTTTTTAACAAAGTACGACATTTACAGATCTATATCCATTTCAGCGTCTTGTTTTGTGGAAATTGATGTAGAGTTTATTTCTTCCAACAATTATGTTCCCTCTGAATATTCCCTTACAAACACACCAATATTTCAGTGACTTTTTCGGAGTCTACATTTTTACCAATGTTTCTAAGGACGCGATTTATAGTCCCCAGAAGTTTAGGAATATTGTCATAGTCTTCAAAGTACCTGACCTACTTTTCATTAAGCAATACTGGCAAATGAAAGTTTAGCCTGTTTTGACTAGGTTGAAGAGGATGAGTTTGCTTGTATTTGACATTGTCCTGGTTGCCATATTGGGTACAACAGAAGTTATTGTGGGACTTTGCTTTGAGCAAAGTCCCAGTTTGTTTTCGAAATGTCTTCAGTACTACAGTAGTTGCAGCAACCATTCAACTTTCCTAGACCTTCTGTAGTGGCAACGTTGTTAATGAATATAAATTGGAACATTTTAGCAAAACCGGAAGTGCTGCATTGCAACATGCATAAAAAGTCGGTCAGTGGCTCTAGAAGTCGCAATGTTTGATCGATTTTCTTCGGGTTTGCATTTTTGAAAACAAGATAGCAGATAAAAACATTTCGAAATTCGAAATTTCATAGCACACATTTTTTTGCCGTATTTTGCAATTTTTACAACTTTGCTATTTTAAGACCAATTGATCTGAAAATGTGGGTGCCTTCAAGTGTCACGAATATGAAAACATTGGCAGAGTCAAAATTTTTGCTTCATTTCCGGTTTCAGCGTAAAAAGGGTTTAAACTTCCGGTTGACCTACTTGTGCTGTAACTGATGTATCGCAACAAAATTTATGTCAATCTTAATTAAATTAGAAGACAAAAAAAAAGAAAATAAAAAAATCCGAACCGGATGTGAAACTTTGGCCGCCATCTTGAAAAATCACTTTTTTGTAAAATCAAAATGGGGCCTCATAGTTAAGCCCGATTCGCGTTATGTTTGGTTATTTTGAAAGTTCGTTCGATTGCGAAAAAAAGTATGGGAGCCGATTTTTTAATTTCGATTTTGCTTTTTTGCAACATCCGGTTGAATTTTTTCAAAGTTTGAGGACTTATTTCTCGTGACCTTGACATTTGGTGACATTGACCTTTAGTAGGTCAAAGGTCATTGACATTGGCTACCAGTTGATACTTTGACCTTTGACGTCTAGAGCATAACCTACTTAATTTAGAGAATTAATTTTTTCAGATTCTTAAGGTGCTTTGTGTCCTTTTTCCAACGATATATAACAAAAGTTTGTAAAATGAAAATTGAAGTTTTTGATTTTTGAAAATAAAAGTACATTTTGCCGTATATACGTCTTTTTGAAATGTATGTGTGTATATATCGTGATCTATTGGATGTACAAACTTCAAATTTGTACCGTGAATATACATTTTGAAAGTGATTAGATTCACGCTAAAAAATGAGATGGGCGTGGCACATCTGGATAAACTTCCAATTTACCATTTATATCGGTCAGCGAAATCCGTCTGTGGGAAATAGCGTTTTTTAAAAAAAGTTTTTTGCACACAGATACCTCATTGCTTTGGCCAGTTTATCCCAGAAAATCAGATGATTCGGTCAGTTTCTTGCAATTTCTCTGCAATAGCAAACCGGTTGATTTTTTTTATATTTTGGAAGCCTTTTTCTCATGACTTTGACCTTTTGTGACCTTGACCTTTAGTACGTAAAATGTCATTAACCTTGCCTATCAGTTAATACTTTGACATTTGACCTCCGACGTCCACTGCCGGTTTTAAAGCTGCCAGAAAACAGCAAAATTCGCAACTTTAGACTGCTCTAAAGCGTGACCTAATTAATTTAGAAGTTTATTTTTTTGCAGATTCTGAAGGCACCTTTTGTCCTCTTTCTAGCGATGTACAACAAACGTTTTTAAAATGAAAATTTAATTTTTGCACTTTTAAAATTGACGTACATTTTGCTTTTTTGAAATGTATTTGTGTATATCTCGTGATCTATTAGATGTACAAGCTTGAAATTTGTACCGTGAATATATATTTTGAATGTGATTAGACTCACGCAAAAAAAAAATGAGATGGGCGTGGCACATACGGGTAAACTTTCAATTTACCAGTTATATCGGTCAGCGCTTTACAGCTGTAGGAAATAACGTTTTTCATAAAAGTACTTTGCACACAGATACCTCGTTGCTTTGGCCAGTTTATCCTAGAAAATCAGATGTTTCGGCTTGTTTGTTGCAATTTTGCAACGTTAGCAAAGTCCCACTCTGTGAAACGTGTGGCTCTAGTTTTCATTTAAACTATTAATCATTTTTTTAAACGTTAATTGGTGGCCTACTGGTCTAAACGTGTAACTGTTACAGCCTTAGTCATGATGTCATTTGATGGTATGAAAATAATGTTTATGTTTGGGCAAACCTTTGGGCAACATCAATCCTGTCACAAGTCTGTGCCATAATAAATTTATTTACCAGTCTCTTTAGTGATCCCTGATTCCATTAATACAGCTCTTCCCATGAGAAGTTGCTGAGAAATGCAGGGTCATGAGAATGCTATTTAAAGTAATGTTGCAAAGGGTAAATTTTTGTTTAAAATGCTGCACCTTCAAATACATTATCAATACAACTGATTTCATAATTAGCATGTTTTGCATTAAAATTTTCTAGAATTAGAGAAGTGGAGAGTCTGTTGCACTGATGCCGACAGTAAAACCCAACTGAATAGATTGAGAACCATATATGAGTTATATACACTTTATATGCCGCGTTTCGGGCTTGGTTTCCCTTAATCAAGTGAGCTTTTACACAGTTGTGATTCCTATTTATGCAAAAATGTCATGACATAATTTTGGATGTACATTTAAAGTTGGAGTTCATGTTTAAAAATGAGAGTCTCTATAAGTTCGGAGAATTATTAAAATGAGAAAAATTATTCAAAAATAATTTCATTGGTGTTGGTATCTTTTTCTATCTGTTCTGTGATTCTGGAAGGCATTGATGGTAGTGGTGAAATGAGGTTAAGATTAATATCAGCTAGGTTGAGCGCCATGGAGAGTATGTCTTGGACTTGGTCTGCTGTGGCTATTTTTGGTTTCGGGTAGTATTTTGATAATGGTATCTTTCTCAGTGTTTGGTGCTTGTATTTTTCGTTATCTTTGGGTCTCGCCCAAAAGCTGCCAATTTTTTTCAATGATTCGTGTATCTGTGTAGATTCTTATTCCTTTGTGGAGAGTGTAGATGGATCTACATTCCTCTCTTCTTTTCAGTTTCTTGGGTTTGTTGATTTCTGTGTCTTGATAGGTTCATCCATTTTCTTTCATTTTCTGATCTATTTTTCGTGTGTTGAGTGTGCTGTGATTTTCCTTGCGATGGTTTCTTCTTTTTTCATTGGTTTGCCAGTGTCTGGGTTGGTAAGATGTATTCTTTTAATGTGTTGGCGGTTTGATGATGTTGTGCTTAATTTTCTTCATTAAAACATGCAACAGCATATTAATTATAACCTTTATATTCAGATATAACTACATATATCTCAGATAGTAAAGAATATTCAGATTGAGAAGTATCAAAATAAATCATGCATAAATAATACATTGTGTGATGGATGTAAATACGTGTGTATAATTCTCATTTTGAAAAAATAAATCTCCATAGGGCAAGGTATATTTAACATTGTCAATAAAATTGGACCTTACATGTTTTATATAACAGTGCTTAAGAAATAAGAATAAAAGAAAGACCATGTTCCAAGGAATCCTCAATTTCGATCCACTGTTCGGTACTATTTCATTATTTCGAAATTTTTATCTTCATTTTTGATTTATTCATTAAATCTTATAAGATCTTAACAATTTTCACATGTTTGTAAATTCCAAACTAATAAATTTTTAGACAAAACAATTAAGTCTTCTGGGTGATTTCTTTAGAACTGCCTGAAACATTCTTGAAGTGTTAACATCAGATATTATCTTCTCACTACTTTTTCTTGGACTTTTCGGTTCCAATAATTTATAACCTTTGACACCAGGAGCTTGAAGAGACACACCGTCTGTCAGGTACAAATCAGTGACATGTTGCTTGGTTTCTGATGCTCTGTTCATACCATGAATTCTATTTGTTGTGGATTGATGAGCATGTCCAAAACATGATGGTATTTTTGAACAACTCTTTCTCTGAATTTTCTTTTGCCTTCCCTTTCAGTTTTTTTTTTCCCTATCAATTTCTTGGGACCAAGTAAAGTTTTTAGGGGCTGAGAAATAGAATACCATGTTTGAATTAAATTAAGGTTTAAAAAGAAGAGTTTGTAAGATGAACATCCTCGAATAAATATTTGTGACCGGTCCTGTGAAAATTCTGTACAAATAGTGCATTTCATTTGGCAATCAGAAAAAAAATATAATCGGAATAATCAGAGCACTATAATCAATTATATAATCGATTAATAATCGAAATATGTCAATATCAATATCAGTCAGGGCAGTTGAATAATTTTTTCCCAAGCAGACATTTTTTAAACGATGTTATGTTGATGTCAAAAATATGCTCCACTATTCAACTAAAGTATCCAACTGTAAACTGTTTTTCAATGCCATGAATACAAATAAATGCGACCTATCTGCGATCGCATTAATTTGTATCCGCATTTTTAAATACATATTTCCAAGTAAATTAAAGGAAAATAAAATCAAATGATTGACAAAAGGTAATACAGGTCAAGTATTTAAAAAATGCAACACCTATCGCGGATCGCATTAATTTGTACTTGCATTTTAGTCTCTATACCCCATGTCGCATTAATTTGTTGACGCATTAATTTCTAGACTTACAGTATTTACTTTTATTCATCAGAATTGAAACTAAAACTTTCTGAACATACTGTCATATATCACATCACAAAAACAAAACAATCTTATCTTCATATCTGCAGTAATTTAATATTTTTGTCAAAGGTACAAATGCCAATTTTTAGTTAACTTTCACTGACTATTTTGAATGACACCAATACTGAGAAAAATGTTTCCCGCGGCTATCCCCAATTGTCTATATATAGTAACTATTTCATATCCTAGTTTTAAGCAGAAAAGAACAATAAAACTTAATATATAATTACGCAAATTTTTTGGAAGGAATATTAAAATTTCAAAAGTAAATAACTTGCTAGTGACATTTAATTAAACTTTTTGTCAACTTTATAACTCTAAAAGAAGAATTCTCAATGACTAGCAAACTATCATTGTCAAGAATTCTATTTGTGAGGGCCGACACTTTCTTCGCCATGAACTGATGTTCGGAAATAATTATTATAAAATAGACTTGATATACAATAATATCTGTGAATAATGACCGATTCAAATTTAATAGCATAACTATAGCATCAAAGTAAAATTTACAAGTTACAAAGGTAAACGCATCTATTCACATTTAAAGATAGCAATGCGATGCATTGAAATACGCCCAAATGGCAGCCATACTACAGATACATATACTGTTAAAGATTTTTCTACGTTTAACGATATATCTCGGTTAAAAGTATCCTACAACACAAAAATCAGATCAACTTTAAATCCCCAATAACCCACATGCCAAATACAAACGTTACAGAAATAACATGATGGCGATTAGCAGTAAGGCATGCTAGTTTACTGGGAAATTTATCGCAGGAATTATTGATTGATGCACGACTTTCACAAAAGGTTTGCTTCTATTATAAAAGATACATTCACAATTTCAAGCCGGTCGTCGGCAGATGTCAAGTGTTCTGAAGTTAAAACTAAATAAAACTTAGGTCTAAAAAAGCCAACGTAAAATAAATTTTAGTAAGATAAAACCTTTATTAGGCCTACCGGTATTTAAATATTTTGTCGATATGAGGATATGGCCTTCCAACATAATGTAGGGTAGGAAATCCATTTCAGACTTTGACCTACTTAATCGGAGATTTTCTTTGGAAAGTCAGTCGAGAAGACTGTCGTCAAGATATTGACTCTCACTATTGTACATGTCATTATAACATTGTTTGATGAATGCACTGCATACTTTGATAATATAATAACACAAACACAAACCTTCATGAAATAAAAAAAAAAAGAAATTTAAGCTGTAGAAGTGACAAGATCGACATAATTTATTAAATTTTAGACCAAGGTTAAACTCGACAATCCAGTCCTTCTGATATCTATGCAATAGTAATTAGTCTGGGTGACAGAGACTACAATTCGCGGGTTTATTGAATTCACGTGTTCTGATTGGTTGTGACATCGAAAAAGGGGAGGTCTGTCGAATTGTCAATATTGTCGACTGGAAAATAAGTACAAGACTGTTACCCTGAAGTTTTATACTATATCTCGGCCAAAAATTGTCCGATCAGCACCAAAATCAATAGGGATCCTCTTTGTAATGTTATTAACCCATATAACAAAGATAGCTTGCCAGGCAAGGTAACATACGCCCACTGGCAGCATTGAATTTGAAAAATAAATAGAGCAATAACTCAAAAAACATTCACTGAATTAATATTGAAGTTAAGGGCAAGATCTCAAAAACTGTCATGGAAAATTGGCAAATTAGAACTTGACCACCATCTTATCTATTTCAATACCTCCAATTTTAAAATCTTTAAAAACCGAAGCATTTCGTTTTCCACAAAATTTTTAAAATTTTTTCTAAGTCCCACGGTACCCAAAAACCATTTGTAAAAAAAGAAACAAACCGAAATTTTTCAATTCTGATGCAACCAAGTTCATCAAAATTTTTAAAATTTAAAGAGGGGTTACTTCAAAAACGAAATTTTAAAGCAAAATTTTTAAAAACGGGGGACATAATTAAAACTTCTTGAAAAAATAAACCCCCCTTTTCCAAAGCCACAAAGTTTCTCCCAAGTCCCTGTTTGGGGGTTTATTGCATAGCACTACCTATTTTCAAATTTTTTTTCAACAAAATAAAACCGTTTTCCCCAAAACCTTCATCAATATATCTGAAACCCAAATTTCATTGGCGGCGACCAAAAACTTAATTTACCTAATTTCAATGGGTTTAAAAAATGCGAAACCAATATATTGGAGAAACTAAGAACGCGCTACGAACTCGCTTTAACGGCCATCGTTACGATATAGTACATGGCAAAAATAGACCAATTTCTAATCATTTTAACCAACCCGACCATTCCATTGAAGACTTGTTGATTATGCCAATTGAAAAGATACAACCTATGCCAAACATCAAGCCAAAACAAAGAAGATTACAACGCGAGAGTTATTGGATGGACCAACTTCAAACTGTATATCCAAATGGCCTTAATATCCAACATGATAATCAGATAATACCTTTTGTTACCACCTACAATCATACTGCCACTAATGCCTCCCTAATTGTCAAACGTCACTACCAAAGCCTTCAAAACCAATATCCTCATGTCTACAGCAAGAGACTTGTTACAGCGTACAAAAGAAATAAAAATCTCAGCAATATCCTAGTTCATGGTAGACTCAATCCCCAATAGCTTTAAATTACCTGACTTCCTTTATTCTGAATTCACTACATTTTACATTAATATTTCTTTATTTATTATAGGTACATAAAAATATTTGGCTTTTCTCTTTAGCTGATTATCGATATATCAGAAGAAAATTAATTCTTATATTTTCAACTATTTCAGATAAAGAAATTATATTACTTCAGATAATATTTCAGAGACATCCATAATTAACGCATCTAATTATCCTAACCTTTAACTTGCACCTTGCTTTATCATAAATCTTTACTTTGTGACCTAGGCCAGTGCTTTTATGAGACTATGTTCTCATCACCATCTAACACCAAGTTTCATCAAATCTATTAAAAAATTGTAGCTTATTTTGTACCCACAAATATTTTTAACGCAATTTTACTAAGTCAAGGGCAATAACCCAAAAACCATTTGTAAAAAAAGTCAGAAATTCAAACTCGACTAATGTCTTATCAATTCTGATGCTTACACCAAGTTCCATCAAAATCTTTTGAAAATTAAAGCTTCTTATTGCAACCACAACAGAATTTTAACGCAATTTTATCAAGTCAAGGGCAATAACTTAAAACAATTCATTAAAAAACTGTCAAATTCAAACTTGACTGAGGCCTAATCTATTCCAATGCTCACACCAAGTTTCATCAACGTCCTCTGAAAATTGGAGGATTTATTGCATAGAAACTAAAATTTTGACAAGATTTTTTTAAGTCAAGGGCAATAACTCAAAAACCGTTCATTCCATTTTCGAACTTGACCGAGATATCATCAATATATACATGTATACCAAGTTTCATTGAGATCGGATAAAAACTGTAGCTTCTATTGTGGATACAACTTGAATTTGACGCGTTTTTACTAAGTCAAGGGCAATAACTAAAAACCGTTCATGCGATAATTTCCATTTTCAAACTTGACCGAGATATCCTTAATATATAAATGTATACCAAGTTTCATTAAGATCGGATAAAAACTGTAGCCTCTATTGTGGATACAACCCAAATTTGACACGTTTTTACTAAGTCAAGGGCAATAACTCAAAAACCACTCATGCAATAATTTCCATTTTCGAACTTGACAGAGATATCCTTAATATATACATGTATACTGTTAACATATGTTATTCCATTACTTACTTGATTTATACAAACCTTTATTACCTCTTCTGTTATCTCTTACTTTCATTATTACTTACTTTTAGTTTGTTTACATTCTAGAACTTTCTGGAATGATATCATGTGACTTCCGTCTGCGAAGTTAGGTGAGGACGCCATTGGAGTGAAATAAAATATTAGTGTTAAAAATGGAGTAGTTATTAAGTTTAAAGAAAATGTCGGCAAGTAACAGAAACAGTTATAAGAATCCACCCTATTTTGGACCTGATACGGTGTATGTCACTTGGAAAAATGAGCTAAAAATATGGCGTCGGGTGACCGACTGGGACGCAAATAAGCAAGCACTAGCAATCACGCTGTCTTTGACTGGAAGAGCAAGAGAGAGGGCTGTCGAAATTCCAGCCGATAATCTGGATTCAGACCGTGGTGTTGATATTTTAATTGCTAAGTTAGATGACGTCTTTAAAAAAGAAGTTAAAGATGCAACATATGAGGCCTATTTAAGCTTTGAAAATTTTAGAAAAACAGACGATATGTCTATTGAAACCTACATTATTGAATTCGAAAGATTGAATACCAGACTGGTGAAATATCAAATGGATTTACCAGATGCTGTTTTGGCATTCAAACTCCTTGATAATACTGGACTCTCCACACAGGATCGTCAAATGGCACTGACTGCTGCTGCAGATTTCACATATTCTGATATGAAATCTGCTTTGAAGCGCATATTTGGAGGCAAATTTCCAGATGTTTCCACATCTAGTGTAAAATTGGAAGTGAATGCCACTGCAAGTACAAGGAAAATATCAAACTTCTGAGAGCAGGAATGATCAGACACTTGAAGATCCAGTTAAAGGAACTAACCCATTAGACAGATTTGGCAAACGTTCAAGATGTGCTATTTGTCAGTCTACATACCATTGGGCTAAGACTGTCATCCTTAAAGAAAGCAGATGCAATACTTGATTTAAAGAACGACAGTGCTACAATGTTTGGACATAACGTCAGACTAGATTTCACAGCAAGTGGACAATATTGTGTTGATTTATTGCCTCACATAAATGATGAACAATTTCATGATGTTTTGTTTAATTTTGGTGAATTGACCAATGAAGAAAAAAGAAAAGGCATTAATTAAAATTCACAGACAATTTGGTCATGCTTCTTATGATCGACTTCATAAACTTTTAGTTTCTTCAGGAATTTCTGATAAGAAACTGTTTGGAATATTGGAAAGAATTGTAGCTGTCTGTGAGATTTGTCTTCAAAGAAAGAAGCCACCTAATAAACCAAATGTTTCTCTTCCTTTAGCTGCCAAGTTTAATGAAACTGTAGCTGTAGACTTGCATGAAATAGAACATAATTTATGGTACTTACATATCATAGATGAATTCACCAGAATCAGTGCAGGGTGTATCTTGAAGTCCAAACAGTCTTCAGAATTTGTAAAGGCTTTTATTCAACATTGGATTGCTATTCATGGTGCCCCAAAGAAGTTGTTCTCTGATAACGGAGGAGAATTTAATAATGATGAAGTCAGAGACATGGCAGAGAATTTCAATATCGAATTGAAACTTACAGCAGCTTATTCTCCTTGGAGTAATGGTGTTACAGAAAGACATAACAAAACACTCACTGAGATTCTACTAAAACTTCATGATTCTGGAAATTGTGGATGGGACACAGCTTTGTGTTGGGCATTAATGGCAAAGAATTGCCTGATTAATAATCACGGTTACAGTCTCTACCAACTAGTCTATGGATGTAACCCTAATCTTCCTAGTGTGCTGCAAGATAGCTTACCAGCATTAGATGGATCTTCAACCAGTAGAACAGTTGCTGAACATTTGTGAACCCTTCACAATGCAAGAACAGAATTTACTAAAGCCGAGTGTTCTGATCGGATCAGACGTGCTTTAACTAGTAATGTAAGGACATTTAATGACACTGTTTTTAATACAGGTGACAAGGTATTTTATAAACGTCCTGATAGTGAAAAATGGAAAGGCCCTGGTATCATCATTGGAGTTGATACTTCTATTGTTTTTGTTCGCCATAGAGGAACTTATGTTCGAGTTCATAAAATTAGAGTCATCAAACAGCATGAGAATGATAAAGCGAGCAATGATCAAAATATTGATAGTGAGAATGGTGTTACAGTTGATAAGAAACTCGATAATGATTCTGAAAATGAAACTTCGTCTGTTAATCAGGATAATGATGATCATCATGCAGTTCATAATGATAATCATCCACCTCTGAAACTGAAAGCTGGACTGTTGATGTCGTTTAATGAAAAGGGTAGTCAAGTTACCAAAAAGGTTCGAATTTTGAGTCGCGCTGGAAAAGCTACTGGAAAACATAAATATTGGTATAACACAGAGATTTTGGAACCAATGGATGATTAAGAGCCTTTTGATTTATCTTTAGTGGAAAATCTTAAAGAACTTGATAATTTAGATGATGAACCGTTATGGTGCTGGATAATTTTTCTATACACAAGGCCAAGGAAAAGGAATTGCAAAGCTGGAAATATCATGATGTTTATAAGGAAACATTAGATAAGGGACAAAAGTGTGTAGCAACAAGTTGGATTGTGACAACAAAAGAAACATCAGATGGTTTTATTCCAAAGGCTCGTTTAGTAGCTCGTGGGTTTGAGGAAATAAGCGATAATTTGTCTAAAGATTCACCCACCTGCTCTAAAGAGGGGTTTAGAAAAACTTTAGCTATCATGGCTCTAAAAGGATGGACACCAAATTCAATGGATATTAAAACTGCATTTTTACAGGGACAATCTCTTAAACGAGATTTTTATATCAAGCCACCACCTGAAGCCAATTGTAACGGTATTTTATGGCATCTTCAAAAATGTGTTTATGGTTTGAGTGATGCTTCCTTGCACTGGTATGAAAAGGTTAAAAGTGTCATGAGCAATCTTGGTGCAAAAGTTTCAAAATCAGATCCGGCTATATTTTATTGGCATGATGACAAGGGCAATTTGGTGCGGTATTTTAGCAAGCCATGTTGATGATTTTTATGGGGTGGGACAAAACTTTTTTATAATACTATTTGTAAGATACGATTTCTTTTGTCTGTTGGCAAAGAAGAGAGTCAAGCTTTAAGATATTTAGGTATTGAATTATTTTGTGAAAGAAATGATATTATTTTACATCAAAAACAATATGCTGAGAGTATTGTACCAATAAAAATTGATAAGACCAGAGCTATGCAAAAACATATAGTTTCACGCAGATGACGTCACGTCAATCAGTCGACCTTCTAATGCTACTCTAGTTTTAGTGAATTTGATTCACGAAAAGTAGAGAAGTTAGATTTTTATAACAAGTGTTTTATCAATACATTCAAGGATAAGGAGGAACTGTAATCAACATCTATATAGTGATTATTCAAAGGATTTTTAAGTTCCAATTTGTGGTATGCCAGCAAAGGCTTTCTTTTTCAAAGATAGCCTTGTTTGGTGACGTCATCTACTTGACAACGTCGTTAACATTTTTGTACCTTGTGCTTTTTACTTCAAATTTGCACAATGAATGGCAGTATTTCGAAGGAACTGAACGATTTCCTGAGTAATTTCTCAGACTCTGACTTTGATAGCGACAGTGAAATAGACTTTCCACATCTAAATTCCAAAAGATCAAACTATTCAACTCCATCTCGACCGACTAAGACTTTATCGACATCGACCAGCATTTTAAGTCTGGAAAGGAAAAACTTTATTTTGAACCATCCAGATTTTAATTTTAACATTGCAGACTATACACATTATACTAAATCTATAGTTATTTCATTTAATAAGGAAGAAACGTACAGACTTATACTTCAGTTTTGTTCGAACCAGTATTCTTTATTCAAGGATGACTCCTTAAATGGCCAAATTTTCAAAATTTTTGATTCGTCCTTGTCTCCTTCTAATCAATTAAGTACTACGTTAACATTTTACAACAAGAAAAATAAACTCCATGTTCAGGGTACAGACTGTTCCAGATGGATCGAGATTGTGTTTTCTAAGTTTATTCCATCTAATCCTGAAATAAGTGACAATCTGGACAAGATTTCTGTGCCCAGTGTAAGCCAAAAGTTTTCTACTGTCGGAACTCAAACTTGTGAACTAAATACCAGTGTAAGTGTACAAACTGATTTTCCTTTCTGTACTTCAACTGAAAAATCAAAGTGCGAAGCCGCCATAGAGAAGATGTCAATTGAAATTTTGCGACTCTCGGATCAAATCAATGACTTAACCAAGAAACTTTCTGCAGTCTCAGGTCCGATACCAGTGCCAGTTCCCACTGTTAAACCTACTCAACCTATAAATTTTGATAAAGTTAATGAACTTATAAAGAAGCAAAACCTTAAGAAGTCAACTAAAGCCATTAAGAAAACTCATGATTTTACAACTCGGCCCATTCAAAGATCCATCGCGTTTGCCGAAACCTTAGCCATTGGAAGTTCTCTCGTGAAGTCCCTTTCTTCGTTACGACTTTCGGACAACTTAGGACAATTATGTGTCATCGATACCAACAGTGGATCGACAATTAGCGAACTTAAACCGAGATTATTACAATTACTTGGTGAAGCTACGTCTATCAAAAACATTGTGCTCTCTGTCGGCGGAAATGACATAAGCAAGAAATTAGCAACTTTTCAACAATGTGTAAATGACTATGACTATATATAAGAATTTATTGAAGGAACTACTAACTAACTATAACAATATTAATATATTTGTATGTTCTGTAATCCCTCGAATTAACCCTTTTAATTTCCAAATGCGGTGCCAAAAATTTAACTATTTTCTACGGCAGTTTTGTCATGACAATAGATGTCAGTATATTAATATTTACGATTCTTTCATTTGTAGGTCCCCTCGTGAAGTTTTGGTGCAAGATGGTGTTCATTTAAATAATTTTGGAACTAATATTTTATCTCATATCATTGTAGAGTCGGTTGTCAGACAGAACAGAAAATCTTTTATTTATCCTTTAAGGTATAACCCACAGGCATTAAATTGTATTTTAAATTCACTTTCAGCAACAGCCAGACGTCTATCTTACTAATTGTTTTAAACCATATAATATGTATAACTTTTTAAAAGAGTGGTGTCTTCATATTGGTCACTTAAATGTTTGCCATGCGGTAAATAAAAAGACTCAAATTTGCCAACTTATTTCAAATTTTGACATTTTTGGTTTATCTGAAACTCACCTAAAGTCGTTTGTACTAACTAAATATTTCAGTACTCCAGGTTTTCACTTGCCATTTCGAAAAGATAAGTGTAATAATAGTTCAGCTGGACTTCTACTTTTTGTTAAAGAACATTTATATTGTAGGAGACGGGAAGATTTAGAATCGCTTGATATAGAAGCAATTTGGATTGAAATAAATCTCACTAAACATAAACCCTTATTAATATGTTGCATTTATAGGCACCCGAATTCTAATAAATGCTGGTTAGACTCATTTGCTAAAATGACTGAAAAGGTTTGGAACGAAAATAAAGAAATTATTGTGTTAGGTGATATTAATATTGATGTGTCAAATGGAAAAAATTCAAATTGGAATAATTTACTGTCTTTATATAGTTTAAAACAAATTATAAAAGTTCCTACTCGAGTAACTAAAGCATCTTCCACTATCATTGATCATGTTATTGTTTCGAATGAAAGTAATATAACTGAAGTTAATGTCCCGGTATATGGTTTATCTGATCACTACCCAACTTGTATTACCTGGAATATAAAAGGCGCACATATTCCAAAACCTAAGCATGTTTATATTTACTACCTGAGTATGAAACATTTTGATGTAGGTTTATTTAATAATGATCTTGCAACAGCCCCTTTTGATAAAATTTATACTAAATCTGACCCCAATATTGCGTTAGAATCTTGGTATAATATTATCCAGCCAATAATTGATACCCATGCACCATTTAAGTTAAAACGTGACAAAAATGAAATAAAGTCACCCTGGTTAGACTCTGAAATTTTAAAATTAATGCGCATAAGAGACGGTTTGAAAAAGAAAGGTAAAGATGATGAATATCGGAAGTGTAGAAATTTGGTCATTAAAATGATCGATAAAGCCAAAAAGCAGTTTAACATAAACTTGCTTCAGATCAGAAAAACTCAAAACATATCTGGAAAGTTATCAACTCCTTAACTAATAAGGCTAATAATTCAACTAATCTGATTCCTTTAGAACCTGAGGTAGTCAATGATCATTTTTCAAAGATTGCATCCAAATTGATTAATCAAAAGCATGTTCATAGAAATATTGATAAAAGTTATTTCGTAAATAAAATAGAAGAATTTGTCACTTCTAAGTTAAATTCTAATGAAGAATGTTCGATTCCCTACATTAACAAATATAAAGTTTTTAAGCAGTTGTCTTCGTTAAATGCAACCAATAGTGCTGGTTTAGATAAATTAAATCCCCTATTTCTCAAATATGGTGCTTTTACGTTAAGTGGTCCTTTGACACATATATATAATCTATGCATTGATGCAAATATATTTCCTGAAAAATTCAAAGAAGCAAAAGTTTTACCACTGTATAAATCCGGCGCTAAATCTGATCCTAATAATTATAGACCAATTTCTGTATTATCTAGTGTATCTAAACCACTTGAAAGACATTATTCAAAACTTATAAATAATTTCTTAAATAATAATAAGTTATTGTATTCGCACCAATCTGGTTTTAGGTCTAATAGTTCTTGTCAAACAGCTCTGACTAACATAATTAAAACGTTTATGATGCAGTAAATAATAATCTTATGGTTGGTTCTATTTTCTTTGATTTTACAAAAGCATTTGATTTGATTTCCCATGAGATAATTATTGAAAAACTAAAACTATACAATATTTCGAATGCATTAATAACCTTCATAAATTGTTACTTGTCGAATCGTACTCAGCGTTGTTACGTCAATGGAACTCTTTCGTCTTCTCGCAGTATAAAGTATGGAGTACCACAAGGATCAATTTAAGGTCCCTTGTTGTTTAATCTTTATATTAATGATTTGCCATTGCATATTCACTCTAACTGTGATCTTTTTGCGGATGATACTACGATTTATACTTCTGGTAAATCGGTTACTGACATAAAAATTTTTTCACCAACTATAGGCTTACTTGCTGATGGCTATCTTAACAATTGTGTTTCTCCATGATTTAATGATTTAAGTAATTTATTAATTTTATTTTTGCCTTTCTCACAGGTATATCACCACCAACAATTCTATTTTGGCCTAACTTGAACCATTTTGAAAATCTAAATTATTACTGTCGGGGGATGAGTAAACATCCTTAAAGCTGGTCTTGAGCATGGACAAACCCTACCTCCACCTCCATAGAAAATAAGAACATAAAATGGAGTACTGTTGGGTAGCCCGCTCGCAGCACATGCACTGACGCTTTTGCAATCCTTTTTTTTTTTTTTATATGTATGTTTTGATTTCTGATCGTCTAATGCAGATGTACTTGTCTATTCCTTGGTTTTTGTGGTCATGTACTTGATCGCAGAATGATGAATCTGTCCATTTTATACACATGTACTTGTGTATTTTAAAACTAATTGTACATTGAAATTATATATGGTTTTTGCTGTCATGTACTTGATCACCGGAAGATAAATCTGTCCATTATTTACACATGTAATTGTGTATTTTAAAATAAATTGTACGTTGAAATAATACGTGATTTTCTGCGGTCATGTGCATGGCCGCTGGAACTATATATTACATCCATTTTATAAACAAATTGTAGGTTGAAAATCTGTCCATTTCATTTCATGTACTTGTGTATTTTTAAACAAATTGTACGTGGAGTATTGTACATTTATTTTGTGGTCATGTACTTGATCGCCGTAACATATATCTGTCCATTTGATACACATGTACTAGTGTATTTTTAGTATTTCAGACGAATTGTATATTGAGATATTATGTATTTTCGATTTTTTCTTTTCCCAATGTATTGCCCCATGGGTTGAATGTGAGACAGGACCATGTCCTTGTGTATTGGGCCTAATTCTGACCATGTAAAATAAAGAGTTTATTATTATAAGCAGATCTGTTTGAATAGATTTATTAAGGTCTAAAATTGGTCAAATTTTATGGATAGCCAGACAAAGTAGACCTGACATAATCTATGAAGCATGTGTCTTAGCTTCCAACCTCAAATATGCTAAAGTCAGTGATATTCTATAAGCTAACAAGATAATTAAGAAAATTAAGTCAGAAAATTTGATGTTTAAATTTAAATATTTAGGACATGGTCCAAAAGAATTAGTTGTATATTCAGATGCCTCTCTTGGAAATTTAAGCAATGGGGGTACACAGGGTGGACATATCATTTTTCTTAAAGGAGATAGGGGAGAAATTTCTCCTATTTGTTGGTCTTCTAAACGAATAAGGAGAATAGTACGTAGCACTTTGTCTGGAGAAGCATTAGCCATGTCTGATGGCATTGACAGTGCAGTATTTATCTCAAATATGTTTTTTAGAATTAAAGGGTGAAGAATTACCTTTAATCTGTGTAACAGATAATAAATCATTGTATGATGCTATTCACTCAACTAAACATGTTACTGAAAAACGCCTGCGTCTTGAAATATCCGGTATAAAAGAAATGATAGATAATGATGTTGTAAAACAAATTATTTGGTCTGAGACAAGTAAACAGTTGGCTGACTGTCTCACTAAGAAAGGGGCATCTTCATTACTGTTGTTAAAAACTCTTGAACAAGGGCATCTGTATTTGAATTAATTAAAAACCTTGGCTTCATACAATTTATGTTATACAGAGACAAACAAAAATTATAACAAGAGTTATATCATATTTTTATTTTTCTTAATACAGTGGAGATTGTTATTCCATTACTTACTTGATTTATACAAACCTTTATTACCTCTTCTGATATCTCTTACTTTCATTATAACTTACTTTTAGTTTGTTTACATTCTAGAACTTTCTGGAATGATGTCATGTGACTTCCGTCCGCGAAGTTAGGTGAGGACGCCATTGGAGTGAAATAAAATATTAGTGTTATTAAGTTTAACATATACCAAGTTTCATTAAGATAAAAACTGTAGCCTCTATTGTGGATACAACCCAAATTTGACACGTTTTTACTAAGTCAAGTGTAATAACTCAAAAACCGCTCATGCGATTATTTCTATTTTCGAACTTGACCGAGATATCATCAATATTTACATGTATACCAAGTTTCATTAAGATCGGATAAAAACTGTAGCCTCTATTGTAGATACAACCCAAATTTGACGCGTTTTTACTAAGTTAAGGGCATTAACTCAAAAACCGTTCATGCGATAATTTCCATTTTCGAACTTGACCGAGATATCATCAATATATACATGTATACCAAGTTTCATTAAGATCGGATAAAAACTGTAGCCTCTATTGTGGATACAACAAATGTGGACGGACCGACGGATGGACAGGGGCGACGGCAATATACGTCCACATTTCCATGTGGGCGTATAAAAATAAAAAAGATCCATTGAGAATTGTAGACTGTAGAGTGAGTACAAGAAAAATGTGAACAGACACACACACACAGACAGACAGACAGGGGTGATCACAATATACGACCAAAATACATTTTGGGCGTATAAAAAGTTATTTTTCATTTAGAACTTATCACCTCTTAGGGCATATATCCACTGGTTAGGGCTTAAGAGGTGCACATGACGCTTCTTTTTTAGAATTATTAGATTAATCGCTTCGGGAATTTAAACGACCCATAATCCATTGTCGGCGATAATCGTGACATCACTACCGGTGTCAGTATCCTGCAATTATGGGCAATCCCGTTCCTACTGTTTATTATTTTCTTCGCTTATTCTCTTCATAGCTCTATAAGTAGTTACCTAAGTAATTCTTTTCTTTTGTTGACACCTGTTTCGGTTTTTTTACGCCCCAGAAAAATATCCACATTATTAAATTTAAAAAATATTTATTTTAATGAAACGAAATAGGAAAGAAGCCTTTATCCGGTTTCCAATGACAGTTACATGAAGGTTAAAAGACTGGACAACGACGCCGAGGTTTGTTTTGTGATAAATGTACAGCTGGCATAAAATTTGCATTATATTTATTCTCTGCCTTTCTGCACTAGAAAAAGCCATTGTGCATAAATATTGCAACTTAAATCATATGGCTATTTTTTCTTAATGAAGCACGCAAATAATGGATGTAAGCATTTTGGTAAAAAAATTAATTGTAATATTTGTAATAAAGATTCACATTAGTAGAAAATTGAGACAATTCATTGTAGAAATAATTTTTTTTTAATTGAAATTTTGTTACAGACAGGACACTATGGTAACAGATGGGAAGAACTTTAAATCCAATTTTCACATATTACATTTGGTCAGATCATTCAAGATGTATATTTTGGTATATATATATTGGAGATACCTTATTTAACACACTAATGTTATACCTTGAGGGTATATAAACATTTCAATGTAATCTGTGATAGATGGGACAATATTTCATTTATAAGATTAAAGATAGCTTGCCAGGCAAGGTAACATACGCCCACTGGCAGCATTGAATTTGAAAAATAAATAGAGCAATAACTCAAAAAACATTCACTGAATTAATATTGAAGTTAAGGGCAAAAACTAAAAAACTGTTCATGGAAATTTGTCAAATTAGAACTAATAATAATAATAATTATAAACTCTTTATTTTACATGGGTCAGAATGGTCCTGTCTCACATTCAGCCCATGGGGCAATACATTGGAAAAAAAAAAAAAGAAGAAAAGAAAAAAATCGAAAATACATAATATCTCAATATACAATTTGTCTGAAATACTTGACCACCATCTTATCTATTTCAATACCAAGTTTCATCAAATCTATTAAAAAATTGTAGCTTATTTTGCAAGCACAAATATTTTTGACGCAATTTTACTAAGTCAAGGGCAATAGCCCAAAAACCATTTCTTAAAAAGTCAGAAATTCAAACTTGACTAATGTCTTATCAATTCTGATGCTTACACCAAGTTCCATCAAAATCCTTTGAAAATCACAACCACAATAGAATTTTGACGCAATTTTACTAAGTCAAAGGCAATAACTTAAAACAATTCATTGAAAAACTGTCAAATTCAAACTTGACTGAGGCCTAATCAATTCCAATTCTCACACCAAGTTTCATCAACATCTTCTGAAAATTGGAGGATTTATTTTATCGAAACTAAAATTTTGACAAGATTTTTTTAAGTCAAGGGCAATTACTCAAAAACCTTTCATGCGATAATTTCCATTTTCGAACTTGACCGAGATATCATCAATATATACATGTATACCAAGTTTCATCAAGATCGGATAAAAACTGTAGCTTCTATTATGAATACAACCCGAATTTGACGCGTTTTTACTAAGTCAAGGGCAATAACTAAAAAACCGTTCATGCAATAATTTCCATTTTCGAACTTGATCGAGATATCCTTAATATATACATGTATACCAAGTTTCATTAAGATCGGATAAAAACTGAAGCCTCTATTGTGGATACAACCCAAATTTCACATGTTTTTACTAAGTCAAGGGCAATAACTCAAAAACCGCTCATGCGATTATTTCTATTTTCGAACTTGACCGAGATATCATCAATATATACATGTATACCAAGTTTCATTAAGATCGGATAAAAACTGTAGCCTCTATTATGGATACAACCCAAATTTGACGAGTTTTTACTTAGTCAAGGGCAATAACTCAAAGTTTCATTAAGATGGGATAAAAACTGTAGCCTCTATCGTGGATACAACAAATGTGGACGGACCGACGGACAGGGGCGACGGCAATATACGTCCGCATTTCCATGTGGGCGTATAAAAATGTCTTGACTTCTTCTCTAATAAATCAGGCGCCATATGAAGTTGATAACTGTATTTATTGGTTTAATTCCTCAAACGTCAGATTGTTTTAACATTGCAACAAAAATATATATGTTTTCTTTGTTCGACAAAACTTTTCAAGATAGAATAAATTACCTGATATGAAAACTGTTACAAAATGGATGAATTTATGATTACTCAGCATCCTATGTTTTCAAAATTATAAATCTACACACATTGAAAAAAAATCTATCGATTTTTCTTCCTATCTCCTGATATTTTAAGGCAAATCTCTCGATTTTTTTTCATGACCTGTAATAGGTACAGATATTTTGACTTAGGTGACCTTTTAGGTAATTACTATTATCAAATAAAACAAAACCGGTAGTTCTTTCTCCCACTGAAGTGAGAACTGGAAATTGAGTTTTTGCTCTTACATCTTTATTGTCTGTTCGATTTTGATTGAATTTTCATATTTGAAAACTTCAAAAGCATTTGTCAACTAACAATTATAGGTTTTATGCAATTCAGGTAAATCCTCTACCTACGATTTGCAATTTGAAATTTAAGGGTCTTCAGAAAAAATTCAAACCCTGATTTCTCGCTTAATTTAAATAGTGGAATTTCAAAACTTCACCAGTTGAAAGGTAATGATTCTAATTTTAACAAAATTTAGAGAGAAAAAATATTTCAACTTCCAGTTTGGCCTCAAATGACGTAACCTCTGCTCTATAACAGCTTGGTGAAAAGTGCAAACTATTTCATAAATAACTTGTAATCGATATGACCTAAAATATTAGCTCCAGCTGCTATTTTGGCCACCATTTAGAATTTGGGTAGGCAAATGACTGGGGATTCAGAATATTTAAAGCCAAAATGTTCTGAATACTTGGTGTAACTTTCGATAGAAAACTCTCATGGTAACCTCACATTAACCCTTTCCATGCATTTGATTTATTTAATCCTCATTAAAATAACGTCATTTTTTGCAGAAGACGCTTTTAGGTGTCAACCCATTCACAAGTCTAAATGACACGAACACGCTCTCAAATGTTATTGTAAACACAAATGTATAGACATGAGGTATAAGGAATTACCTTTGTTTTATCCACCCGTTGGTTGATCTAGATCAAACTAATTATAATAATTTATGAAAGGTTGAAAGTTACATCAGCTTCTTGTAAGGAAGGTAAACAATATGGCGGCGCCTTTACAAGATTTTTTCATGATCTTATAATCCAATTGGATTGATGATAATACCGATAGTTTGATAGAAGATGATTCTAATTCTGAATTTGACGAAGACAGTGGTTCCGATGTATGTGAAACAGTATATTAGAAGAGAATGACATTCCAAGTTTGCAAGCTCTGATTCCGAGAACAACCAGATCCCATCACGCCTAATGTAAAGAAGAAACTACACACCTGATTTATAAATGGGAAGATGTCACTTCAAATGATCATGGACCTAGAGGCATAAGATTTTGTCCTGAATGTGAACCAGGCCCCAGAAATATTGAAGAAGCCAATTTTATGGATGGTGCAGAACCTATCAAGTTATTTATAAGTGAAAAGATTGTTGACAATTATTATAGTTATTGAAAAAAAAGGTATGCAGGTGAAAAGGTTGATCATACAGAATTGAAACCTTGTTTACGAGAGTGGAAGGACACAAATCATGATGAAATTTATTTGTGTTTTGGGATCATCATAAACATGGGTATTATTCGTCTACCATCGCTCCAGTCCTACTGGTCAACAGAATGGATTTCTAGTGTGCCTTTTTTTGTAATTCTACGAAGAGAGACAGATTTTTATTACTGTATCATACAATATATCAAAGTATTTCTGCAGATGAATCTATGATTGGTTTTAAAGGGAGGTTAAGTTTTCATCAGTACATTAGAAAAAGCCAAAATGGGGAATATAAGCAAGAACTCTAGCAGATAGTGTTACCAGGTACATGTTGAATATTAATGTATATTTTGGTTGAAACAGAAGATAATAAAGAGGAAAATTTATCAAAGACGTCCATTCTACTTATCTAGCAAGGCTCGATAGACTTTTATATATACCTGATAAGCTTGAGTCAAAAAAAAAAAAAGAGTTTGTAAGGCCCAAGGCATTCGTTCTGAAACCATTTACTGTTGTATTACACCTCCATTGCATCCAGCTCCATGTTTTGGGTCATATCATACAAAGGTTAGGATAAATAAAATGTAAAGTATTTAAGATGTAGAGATATTCCCACTCTTTCATGCTGAGTGTTATTGTTAATTTAATATTATTATGTTGTTATTTATAGCTCATATGATATGGTTTGTTAATCTTTTTTTAAATAACTTAGTGATGGGCTTTGATGATGTTGATTTTGATGCATAGTTAAATATTGCCTACATATTGCCTATTTTCATTGACTTAAATAAACATTAGAAACAAGGAATTTCACATTAAATGTTTGCAAATAACAATTCATGGTCAAGATATACTTTTTATATTATAATACAATATGGTACCCACATTCCATAGTTTAAAAAACACTGATACAATATTGTGGTAAATATGGTTGTTTTCAACAATTATCTGTTGTATTGAAATTTGAATAAACAATTCACTATTGCTGTGCTTTGCGACATTTCCTTATCTGTTCAGTATAATCTTTTTAATTTTGCACTAAAAAATCAATATGCATGGTAGGACAGTAGAAAAACCAGCATACAGAATAAGACAAGATAAAATGACAGTATACAGACCAGCATACACAATAGGACAAAGCATTGGACAGGACAGTAGAAAGATGAGAATACACAATAGGACAAGACATGGTACGGAACAGGACATGGTACAGAACAGGACATAAAACACTAGAATGAACAGAATGCAATACAGGACAGTAAATAAGAAAAGACAGTAAAAAGACCAAAGAATGCATTATATAATACTAGCAGAAGCTTAACTGATTTAAGAAAATGCCATTATTACTTTAAATAGATGAACTTAATTACCTGAAATATTTCTCTAATATCTGTCTTGGCATTCATGTTATGAAGGGCTTGAAGTATCTGGTCATGAGATAACCCTGAATCTTCTTGAAAAGCTTGTAATAATGAATCAATCTGAAAAAGAAAGCAATAGTTATTACTCTACCATTTAATGTTCAGACAACAACTTTGGTTATCATAAGGATTTTTCTACCAGATCATTTCACTTTGTGAGAGGTATACTTGTTCTAATAAACAAATTTCATCAGGTGTCCACCAATGGTTGAAAACTAGTTTCTATTCCATTTACAATATACAATATTAAAATAAATAGAGTAAATATTTAATGAGGAATTATGAACATATATAAAGCTGTTCTTTTTTGGATTTTTATCCTTGCAGCATATTGTAGTGGCAGCCATTTGTCTCAATCTTGTACTGAATACAACACTTACCAGACATTTATACTCTTTATGTATGGCTCTATATTCTTCACTATCTTGTATACTTCCATCAAAGACTAAAATATGAGAAAAATAAGCTTAAAAGAAATAATCAAATACTCACAAAGATATTTTACCTCTTAGGATGACTAGAAATGTTTAAATTTAAAGTCTTGATTTAAATCGAAGATTTTGTTCAAAGAAAAAGTTAATAAATAGAGTGAAAATGGATTGAAAATCCCTATGTTACATCAAGGAAAATATGACATTCAGCATTGCCTTAATCTCCACTTTTCAAGAGTTTTGTTTTGTAGTCATTGCGCGTCAAGCGATTTCAAAATTTGTTTGGTAGCTGCAGACCTTATTTATGGACCGATTAACCTCGGGTTTCCTTTTTAATTTTATTTATAACAAAATTTATCGGATAGAATAAAAAAAAATATTGAAAACTGATAATTTTTATAGACAAAAAAATTTTCATGAAAAAATTCAAAATCTGGCGCTTATTATCAGGATCGATCTGAAATTTACAGGATATAGAGAGAAGGCCACAACAAATAAAAATATCTCATCAAAATTTTTGAATCACTTCCAGTTTGTGCTTGGGGACTTCCGGTTTCTCGAATTACTTAGGGCAACCCTGCTTCTGGTGTAATTCACAAATGTAGACAAAAACAGTACAAATTATCTAACATAAGTAATTTTTATCACCTAAGAAAAAAAATACCACATGAAAGTCATGTATGCGCTGTTAACAGAGTTGCGCATTAAGTCGGCTAAATTTTATCTGATTTTTATTTTGGTGTCTATAAAAACCTTGTTACTTTATCTAAATAATGTTGGAATTTTGATTTTCGAATTTAAATTTTTTTTATTCCTGTTTGAATTTTTTTGAAAATTCAAAAGTCTTTATTAAGTGACCTTCATTGACATTGAAATTTTCAATGTAGAATGTCCTTGACCTAAGCTATCCATAGGTATGCTTATATTGGTTGCCAAACTTTAACTTCCGGTTTTATAGGCATCAAAAAATTAACATTTATGTCATCTTTGGACGACTGTATCACAATCTCTAGCGTACGCAAAGAGTTGAGTTTTACAAATGATCAATGCTCATTTGGTTCTATTTTTAACGATATATGACAATAATTCATAATCATATTTTTTAAAATATTGGTTTTATTTTTCGAAGGAGAATCTAACTCTTTATGTTTATATTCCCCATCAATATGGATTTTAAAATATAAAAGAACTTGATTTTCTCTATATAACAATATGACATGGATAGTTTAATACAAAATTATAAATTGTTTAATTTTCAAAGTTAAACGACAATTTCTATTATTCTGCTAAAATAAGAGATTTTTTGGTTACCATGATTGACAGGTGTTAAAAGAGGGTAATAGAATAATGATAATAAAACTGTTGATTTGAACTTTTCACACAGAGCTCATTGAGCCATACATTACAAATTAATCTCATGTAATTTTTTGAAATTTGAATTGATATTATTGCAATGTACATGTCCTTAGTTTTCTAACAATATCTTAATTTTAGTTATAGACCATAAACTGTTGAAAAAACAGAAAATAAGCGATTTTAACATTTTTTTAGTTCCAGCTTTAACCCTTCCTGAGCTAATCCCAACTATAGTCGGTGACGTCAGGCTTTACTGCAGAGCGATTCCCGACTATAGTCGGGTTAGCGGTTACATCAATTTAACGCACCCGTTTGAGTACTGTTGATCTATAAATATAATAATATACGGGCCACATGTTTACATGTAATTATGATGGAATAGCCAAAACAAATGGCGTCTGATCGGCCTAAAATCGCGAAGTGTTTGAGGCTGAATCAAGCCCTTGATTACGTCTTGGACACCAACACCGAGGATTCCAGCAATAGCATTTAACAAAAACTTACACAAAGTGTGAAGTACATAACAGCCTACTCTAAATGATACAAATGGCATGTACAGACCATCTCAAAAATTGATATAGACCCCAATAATTACGAAAAAAAATTCGAATTTAATTTTGCCCCATTCAATGCCATTTTGTTACCATAGTAACGACAATTTTTCATTTCAAACAAATCCTTCAAACACACATACACTTTATAACTAGTATGCGTGGGCAGTTTCAAAGAACTGCTAATAACAGCAAACTTTCTGAAGAGGATTGAATAACCCCTTCCAAATTTCTGAAATTGGTCTAGGACTGCCTTAGCTCAGCATGGAATTTCACATCAATATCTCTAGCTCAGGAAGGGTTAAAACAATATATAAATCAATATGTATAAATAAAATTTTCAAAAATATTTTGAAATAAAATAACATCCTAATTAAACAGATATAAATCTTACAACAGGAGTTAAAAAGATTATGTAACAGGTCATAAAGTCAAATTGTGTTGATTGGTAAAGAAATGTTAAATTCTCATTTATTTCTCAAAAGGTTAGACTATACAACCATACCATAACATTATATTAGATTAAATACCCTCAAGATTAAATAAATCTATTTTCTGCCTCTCTATGTTGAAGCTTTTGTTTCTTTATTATGTACAATTTAACAATGTATGTATGTATAAAGTTGAGGTTGTATTAGGTACTATTAGGTATTAGGTTCTTTTTAATTTCCTGTTAATTATTTTCTTTAATTTAAAAACATCGAAATTGAAATATTAAAGGTTAAAAGTTTCAAAAGGTTTGAAATCCATGGCATAATGGATCGTTGCCACGCTCTGAATTCTTCACAGTTCTAGTATACATTTGTAATTTATTAATTTTTAAATTTTGTCCTATCTACAAATGGGATGCCGATAATAATTTACTTTTTAATCTGCAAGTTAATAGAAGACTGGAGCTTTTTATAAAGCATGAATTTCAACTTTCGAACATGATGTTAGTATATTTTGACCAGAAATTTTACAATGCGATTTCTGGAAGACTTAAAAGAGGGGTTGAATTAATAATAAATCCTGCATTTGGGAAATGGAGATTTATGTGCTGACATAAATAATACATTATAAACAGCTTTCTCGGATGAACATTTGTTTATGTAGGATGAACTGGAAATATAATATTAATAGGGGAAGAGAGGGCACTATGGGCCACAATATTTATATCTTTTGTACAGTGTACTAGAATAGTAAGCTTTAGCTGTTCCCTGTCTTTTAAGATGGATGACATGTTTCTCTATGTGGTAAAGTGATAAAAGAACATTACCAGGGTATTTGAAAAAAATGTTTTTTAGACAAGGCCCATTTTACCCACATAAATGGAGGTTATATGAGCCAATCAAAAACTGCATCCTGACATGACCTACAGTGTTTGTTTTCATTCAATAATGAGATCAGATAAACGTAAACCCACTTTATGTCTTCAAGTATGATTTCCCTTAAAGATAAAATATCAAAAGAACATATATAACTTTATTAAACAACTCTTAAAACAATCTGGCAAAACAAAATTCATTGGGAATGAACATATTAAAAGGAAATGATTATAAATATTGAGAAATTTAATTCATTTTGGCACTTTCATGTTACTAAATTCAACATATAATTAATCCATTCATGTTTATGGGAAACAATAAACCAGTTAATGTTAAGGTCTCCCAACAGGATTCCATCTAAAAGTCCTCTATGATGGTGCTCTAGGTCATCACAAATCTTTTGCTGTGTTGGCTGTGCGGTGGTATTCCTTTATGTCATATGTCATCGATTTCTTTATCCATATTGGATAAAAGATTTGTGAGGTTGTCACCGGAGCTGATGTTGATGGTATCAGTATCTACTTCAAACGTAGGTGAAGAATCTGGTTGGCTAGTATCGGCTTCTACTTCAAAATCTGATTTGCTACTATCGGTATCTGCTTCAAACGTAGGTGGACAGTCTGGTTCGTTAGATGAACTTTCTGCTGTTTTTCAGGTTCTGGCTTCAAATGGAGGAACCATGGTGGAGGTTTTTCAGGAATACATGTGGGATATGTTTCTACTCTGAATTGTTGGTCGCTGAATTTTTCTTGATTTTTTTCAAAATGTTTCCTGAGGCTAAGATTTCTTTTGAGACTGGTTTTGTCTACATTGTGTATCTTTCTTCTGTGCCGGTCGAGATTGCTTCTTACGGTAAAATACCGTCTGCAATCTGGGCATTGGAATAAAGTCTTGTCTTCCATAGTTTTGTTTCTATTTCTTCTTAGGTAAGTTTAAGTTTGATCATTTAAACCTCCCTGTTTGGTTGTTGCTAAGTCTTGTATGAAGGAGTCTTCGTGACGTAAACATAGGTTAAGAGAACGTGCATAGCACCGTAACCTGTGGAAAAGTGCGCTTGAATTGAGAAATGGTTGCCTATAGGCGTATCCGTGGATCATCTAATATCGCTGAGGTGGTTATGGAATCGCTTGCGGCAGGTGTTACTGGTTTGGCTGATGTATTGTTTTACACATGTCGAGCATGTAATTATATAAATTACAAAAGGTGTGAGACAGTTGAGATGTTCTAGGATTCTGTAGATTTTTCCATTAATTTTTTATGTTATCATGTACTTTCATTAGGTGGCGGCAAAGAGTGCAGTTGGACCTGCATTTTTTGCAGCCTTTGTTCGATGGTTCTTTGGTTTTGATGTCGGACCGTATTAGTAGGTCTCGTATATTGCAATTTCTTTTGTAACATATTAATAGGTTGTTGTTTAAGATTCTTTGAGTGTCCACATTGTTGTTTAAGATGACCGAAGTTTCTTTGATGATTTTTTGGTGTCTAAATCCGGGAATATATTTGGTACAGAAGATCGTGGCTGATGATTTCTTGTCTAGTACTTTATAGGTTAATAATTCTTCTCTTGTGAAGGAAGGTGCTTCGGCAAAGCTAGTTAAGATGATTTGGAGGGGGTATCCTCTTCTTAAAAAATTGTTACGGCATGTAGATAATGATGATTCTTGTGCTTCTAGGGTGCTGAGAATTCTGCATATCCGGAGTGCTTGACTGTATGGTAGATTTTCAATGAGGTGTTTGGGATGGCAGCTATAGTATTGTAAATAAAAAAAGCTATCCGTTGGTTTCTGGTATAATATACAGTAACGTCTAAGAAATTTGTTTCGTTGTTACTATATTCTAGCGAGACTTTGATGTTGTGTTTATGTTTCTTTACCAAATCCATGAAGTCATTTAGACTCTCGACTGGCCATATGAAGAATACATCATCTATGTATCTTCACCAAACTAGAGGTTAGATAGGAGCTAATATTAAAATCTCTTCTTCCAATTAATCCATAAAAATACAGGCAATGTTAGGTGCTGATTTCGTTCCCATGGCTATTCCAGAGTTTTGAAGATAAAAATTGTCGTTGAATCGGAAGCAATTTTTGGTTAAGATGAAGCTAAGCATCCGTAATAAAATCCATGTATCTTTGTAAAGCATTTCTGCAGGATATGATAGGCTCATTAAAAGGTATGGATGTGTATTTTTCACTCTGTTCAGCCTGTTTTCCCTGAAATTGATTTGACGGTTGGTAGGGTTTGCTACAAAATCAGATTCCTTTCAAGTACCTTTCAAGACAGTGATGCAGCTTATGATATTGCACCACTAGAAGATTTCAACTACACATTGTGCAGTGAGTAGTCTATAAAAAGGAAAGAAAGCGGCCACTCTAAACCTCTGTATAAGGTGATTCTGTGGCTGGATGAGAGCTTAGGAAGCCTCTAGCTGGGATCCCACCGGATACTCTGAAGGATTAGACAGGACGTTAAAACTATAGGAGTTAATATCCCTCTAACCAGAGAAAAGACTTCTGTGTAAAAGTAAAAACTTTTAATTGGTCAAACGTTTCGGGTCAGGGGGACCCTTCATCAGTGACAAAAAATTAAGCATTTCGTCGCTGCGCTTCCAAATCCTCGTAAGTCAGATTTTGGTCAAAATCATTTTTTTGTTTTGAAATATTCTTCTAATATTACTAATATTACATTGACTCAAAATATCATAATCCTAGTCCGAATTGGAAATATGTGTTTTTGGCACGTGAATTAATCTCGTATATCTATTGGTTCCAAATCATATCACACAAAGTTGGATTACTGAACGTTGTCATTGATATTCCCAAAATGTAAAAAAGGTGAGTATTTATAAAATATTTGAATAGTAATCTAGTAAAGGACCACTATCAGACATTTCTGAATCCAGAAAGCAGAATTATGACTTTATACTGCTCTATAAAAATTAATGCTAGGCCAACATGATATAAATTGAGTTATCTCCCTTGAAACAGCAGACAGTTTGCCTAGACTCAGGTATTTTTGAGACATACGCTATTTTGAGATTTATTTTCAAAACAAACCTAATCCATACATATGACTTACGGTAACTTGACATGTACATCAATACATAAACTTATTTTTTCTTTCAGACCGCTTCTTTCAAGGGGCCAAATAATCTTTAACTTGGCAATATCAAAGATTAAACAATCTCATTCAGATTCGATAGCTGATAAATCTGATGATGTTTCTGTCAAGAGCTTTCCTCTTCCTATTACTAAAGGTGCTAATAAAACTATACAACAGGATATTTCAGGTGACATTCCTACGCATACCTCACACATTAATGATGAATTAATATTTCTGGATTATCCTGGCGACATAAGTGATTTGGGAGATATCAGTGTTAATGAAGTATCAGAAATTGATATTTTATTACACCATTTAATGATTTTTTTTTGATTTTTTAACACCCAATGATGAGGAATGTATTGATATACAGGATATCCCTGTTAAATCGAAAAACAATGTCACACTATTTCAAATAGCTGAAACATTAAACGGTAATGCTTTGTCAGAAGCAAGACATGAATTTAATGTTGGTTCGGAAGATGATCTTGATATTCTAGATGACACAGTTGATAATAATGATCAGATAGAGATCCGGATTGGAAGCCAGCTGGTTCTAATAGTGGTGAAGAAGATAGTTCAAGTGATAATGGAAATGATAGCGAATTACATGTAACAGCAGCTATGGGCCTACCTGAAAAAGTGGGTGATGTAGGTAAAAGACAGGGTATTGAATGGGAACGAAAGGTAAAAGGTTGAGAATGGAAGGCAAAGGGTACAAAGGTCTAGTGAAAATTGATGGTCATTATGAATTTAGCTCTGAGAGAAGTGTACTAAAACCATTTACATGTAAAGATAGCTGTAGAAAGAGACATAAAATGTGTCATGATTTTACGGACGAGGATCATTTAAATATTAAATATGGATTCTGGGAACACATGACATGGGAAGAGAAGAAGATGTATGTTATTGGCCTTGTAGATATAATAGATGTTAAAGAAAGAAAAACAAATGGTTACAGTAGAAGAAATAAATCTCTGAAGTATCATTTAAAACTGAAGAATTGCCGACTTGTTGTATGTAAAACAATGTTTCTCAATACACTTGTTCTCGGGAACAGCAAGTATATGATTAGTTAAATGACCGTGATGACAAAGGTATACCTATTAAACATCAAGCAGTAAGAACACCTGAAAAAAATGTGAAAAGAGAGGGTGCAGAAATTTTTTCTCAATACAATTCCCAAACTACCCTCCCATTATTGTAGATCATCTTTAACCAAGCATTATTTAGAGCCTGTGTTCTCAAGTTGTACAAAGTCTACACAGAAAACTGTGCCACAAATAATTATAGAATATGTGGACGTAAGCTGTTTTTCCAAATATTTGATGAGTTTAATTTATCGCTGTATTCACCAAAGAAAGACCAATGTGACACTTGCTTGGGCTTCGAAACAAAAAATATCTCTGAGGAAGTGTATCAAAGGCATGTAAGAAAAAAGGATGAAGCCAGAGTTGAGAAAGATCGTGACAAAGCTCGAGCTTTAGAAGATAAAATCAGTAATTGTGTTAACTGTTGATTTACAATCCTTATTGATGTGCCCTAAACTTGAGGCAAGTGCCATTTATTATAAAACCAAGCTCAGATGCCACAATTACACAATTTATAATGTTTGTAATGAAGATGTTCAATGTTATTTTTGGCAGGAAAGTGAGGGGGACTTATGTGCCAGTTCAATTGCATCTTGTTTAGTTGATTATTTAGAGAAAGTAATTGATGAAAATATCAAAGAAGTAATTATTTTTAGCGATGGTTGTTCAAACCAAAACCGTAATGTGACCTTAGCTCAAGCTCTACTTCATTTAGCCATCAGAAAGAAAATTACTATAATTCAGAAAATTCTTGAACGTGGCCAGACTCAGATGGAAGTGGATTCAGTGCACAGTGTTATAGAGAGAGCTGTAAAGAAGAAACCTATCTATTCTCCTCAGAATTATGTGGATATAATAAGAGAAGCTCAAAAAATTTTTCCATACTCAGTTAAATTTGTCTCTCACGATTTCTTCAATACAACCAGGTATGAAGGTGGGAGATCCAGTTTTTACTGATCTTAGAGCTATCCGTTATCGATCCAATGGCACAATAGAATACAAACTAGTGTTCTCCAATGAATATGAATGTTTACCTAGGAGATCAAAATCTGCTGAATCTGCCAAGAATGATTTTCCCACTCTACATCCAAAACCATTGCCCATTCGTAAAACTAAGTTTAATCACCTACAAGAATTGAAGATAGCTTGCCAGGCAAGGTAACATACGCCCACACATAGCATTGTTAAATCATTTTTCCTATGATTTTTAGCATATATATATACAAACAAAATGTAGGAATGTGTAATAATTTTATTAACAATAATATTGGTAAACATGCCTTGTCCCTTCCATGTCATTTATTGACCAAAACCTGAAAGATTTATTTTATATAAATGTACTGTACAAAAGTACAATACCCATTTGAAGTTTCAAGTTAAAAATTCATGACATTATTTTTTGAAGTTGATTATATTCCTATCATAGAGAATACAGGTTTTTCATTTTCTCTTGTCAAATTTTCAATCTTAGTATCAGAAGTAATGATAAAAATAAATCTATTACTTATTTATTTTATGTATTAATCTAATTTCTTAAATTAAGTTTCAAATTATTAAGAAAGATATGCCGCTTTTGGTGTTTTGTGCATATGGCATGTTTGATACATTTACATTTTCATGTTTTTTAATTAATTTTCAAATGAAGTATATTTTGTTAATTGTAAAAGTGAGTATTTAACTCTTTCAGCTAAAAACTATTTTAGCATTTTATACTTCTCATATATATTATAGCATCTGCTATTTTCAAATTTAATTATAAATGGAGAACAAGAACATTAACTCTGATCAGTGCTGTGTATAGTTGAAATAATATAAACATTTTTATGATTATAAACCAATGATTTGACAACCAATTTTTCCTAATAGGCACTAAACTCATATAACATAAATGCTTATCAAAGATTTAAAAGTATCTTTTCTTCTGTACTTTGATTTTGAATTTGTATCAAAGAATGAAATTGAACCATGAATATTTTGAACATTTTCATCATTTAGGAATAAATGTCTATAATTCTTATATGAATTATAGAAAGGTTAAACTTAGATTGATTTGATGTCAGGTCTTAAAGACACAGACATCATTAGATTTCAGGGTCAATTCAAAAGAATTGACATTAGAGTATTAATGGTCAAGTCATGAAGACTGACATTACAAAACATTTAATTTACTGGTTAATTTGCATTATAATGCATTAATGTATCTTTAATTGTATTTCTGTAGTTAATAATATATCGATCACTTACTTTCAGAGATTTATTTTTTAATTCTAAATCAGAATTCATACAAACACATACACCACAATCATAAGAATTGGGCTGTATAGATGTATTTTTTTTCAAATATAGTTTTCCAAGAAGACACTGTGTCATCTTCTAAACCTTCTAGAAAACTTTTTACCTTCAACATTACATTTTGCCCACGTACAAAACTGTAAATGGAATCAAAATATTTAATAGTTTTACTATTTAAATAAACAATTAGTAAACTCCAATGATTATCATTATGAACATTAATAGATTTTGTGGCTTGTACATTTCTAAGGCATTTTCTAAATTAGTTTTTATTGTAATAAAGAAAAATGTATCCAAAGATAATATATTATTTCCAAGCCTAGTTTCTTTTTCTTCCAAAATTTTCAAATAAAAGTTAATTATTTGATCATTTACCCATTCACGTCTATTTAACGTGTTAATGTCAGATTGCTTTATAATATATCCAAATCCTCTACAAATGATCGTATCGGGTGGCAATGAGGATTCAGGTGGATTAGTTTTTTTATTTGTTTTTTTAGATGTTGATTTTTCTTTGTCAGTTTCTTTCTTAAAACTTGTAAAAGTTTTCTGTGTGTGTTGTTTAATGGGAGGAATTGGTATATACCTCTTTTCAGTTATGTTAGTATTATCCTCTTTTGGCTTGATTATTTTTTCAGAGCTAACAGTGATATTAATCACGTTATGATCTGAATAATAATTTTCAAATGTACTACACTGAGTATACATATCTGGTATATTACTAAATATTAAGTCAATTATAGTTCCTGCTTCAGTTGTAGGAACATTAATTTTTTGCTCAAATGTTTTCAAGCATTTTTCAATTTGTTTACATTCTTCAGACTTTGATTGGATATTCAAATCTCCAAGTATTACATTAAATGTGTTTAGATCCATTTTGGAACTTACTGTATTTAAAGCAGATAAAAGACATTTAACAGATACTTTAGAAGGTTTATAAAGCCTAAAATTTGCAAATTCTTTATTTTATTTTCGTTTTCAACATCCATACTAATCAAAGACAATTCCACATTATTTGAATTAATAGTTTGAACTTTAACATTTCTTGATTCAAAAATGTCAGTTCTTATATAAATTGCCATTCCATGCAATGCTTTATTATTTTCCGTGGTGGAATCATTTCTAAATAATTTAAAACCCGGAATATCATATATTCCATTTTGTTTTAGTTTTAATCTACTTTCAGAGATTATTATTACAGATGAATTTATAAATACTGGGTGTAATTTCACATGTTCAAAATATTTCTGCAATGATCTTGCATTTTGATATGAAATTACGATTTTACTTTGAGAACAAACTGGAAAATCATCAGTTTGAAATTTTAGATTTCTTTCATTTCTTAATGAATTCATTTCTTCTTTAACTCCATTGAAACTTTTATTTTATCTTCTGCTAAATTGATTATATGTAACCCTTCTAGGGTTTTAACTCGACTTAAACCATCATAGTGGATATGAGCCATTTTACGACCATCAAAATCTACAAGGACTTCATCTAATGTGTCACCTTGTGAACGGTGAATAGCTTTAGCTGCTGAAGGTCTCAATGGTATTTGATTTCTCATTAACTCTGCACTTTTATATTTTCCAATTCTGATTTGTCTAGAAATTGGCTTAATTGGTGTCCAAGAGGGCATTACGTTTGAATGGTAATTAGCTTTTAGATCTTTTCTTGTAGATTTACCAATATTTTCATTACTAAATTCTACCCAAACAATAGTTCTAGATTTATCAGTTTCAATTAATTTTATGGTACAATCAGCACCATTTGTTAGACCATCTTCAGTTCTTACATTAATACACAGTTCACATTTCATACCAACAACTAAAGATAATTGTGTATGTAACTGCATTGTTTTTCTTGGATCATCTGGTATATTTTCTAACAAAGCCTTTTCAACAGCTTTGACTTCAGAGCCAATAACACTGTCTTTGGCTCTTATTACATATTTTTCATCAGTCATTTTTTCAAATATACTGGCATTAAATTAAATTGCTGATAAAAAGATGTTGCACATTATAAGGATAGTTCTTACTGTTAGTAGAAATTATTCTACTTTTTAAAATGTCCATATCTTTTTCAGTTTCATTTTCATAATTGTATTCTCTTAATCTATTCAAAAGTTCAGCAAACAATTTACTGTCCTTTTGCCTCATTATTTCTGTTAATTCAAACATTTCAAAATTATCTTTCCATAAATTAGTTGCCAGGGGACCATAATTTTTATTCAAATCTTCAAATATATAACCATCAAAAACCGGCTCTAATTGAAAGAGGTCCCCAATTACAATTACATGAATGCCTCCAAATAACAAAGAGGATCCTTTTAAATCTTGCAATCGTTTATTAACAAAACTAAACATTGCATTACCAACCATAGATATTTCCATGCCTCCAAATAACAAAGAGGATCCTTTTAAATCTTGCAATCGTTTATTAACAAAACTAAACATTGCATTACCAACCATAGATATTTCAATGCCTCCAAATAACAAAGAGGATCCTTTTAAATCTTGCAATCATTTATTAACAAAACTAAACATTGCATTAGCAACCATAGATATTTCAATGCCTCCAAATAACAAAGAGGATCCTTTTAAATCTTGCAATCGTTTATTAACAAAACTAAACATTGCATTACCAACCATAGATATTTCATCTATAAATAATACTTTTAAGCCACCAAGGGTTGCCCTTAGGGTGTTTAATCGACTACAATCTAAAGGTTTATATTCCAAAGATTGATTAACTGGTACTTTTAAAGCATTATGAATTGTATTTCCTTTTATATTAAAAGCTGCTTTTCCAGTAGGGGCTATCAGCAACTGCTTTATAGTTTGGTAATCATCACCAGCTTTTGAGGAATAAAACCTCAACAAACTTTGATAAATTGCCATTGTTACGAAACTTTTACCAACTCCAGCCCCACCACTCAGAAATCTGAATAGTTGGGTATCTGTAGTTTTTATTATATTGATAGTATCATAAACAAACCTTGCTTGCTTTTGATTTAAAGAACTCATCAACTGAAGATATTCAGTTTCAGGCATTTCATATAATGTTAATTCATTGTCTTTATCAGCTTTAGGTACCCCAAGGTCAGGTCCTATATCATATTCAAATTTTAATGGTTCTTTTTTCTTTTTTAGATTTTCTATTTCAATATTCTCTTCAGATTCATCATCTTTATTTACCTGTTGTGTACCTGGAGCTTGTTCGTCCCAGATACTTTCAGATTCAATTTCTGAATTCATAGCAGCTTCGACTTCAAATCTATTATTTTCATATTGTTGTTGAAATATTGAAATATTTTCTTTTACTGAATCATACCTTTCAGCAAAAGTTTCACAATTGCCAATAAGGTCTATTTCTTCATCTCTTCAAGGAGAGTACAGCATTAATAGTTCCCGGAAATGTTTTTATGGGTCTTTATCAACATTAAAACTTACATATCTAATCACTCTAGGATTGCTTCTTATTTTTTTTATTTCTTTCTTCAATTTCAACATCAGAATTATGATCATCCTGATTTTCTTTCAACATTCCACTTTCATCTGTTTTAGATGAACGTTTAATAAATTTATTTATTCTATCATAATATGCAACATACTCAGCTAAGAATACTTTTTCTAACTTTAAATTTCTCTTTTTATATCTTTCAAGTAAATTAGAAGATTGAATATTATCATCACCGTCTTCAAGCTTTTCTAATTCTTCTTTAGATTTTAAAAGTTGCACTCTTTCTTCCGGTGGGGAAGTATTAATGAATACAACTTCTCTTGAGGATTTCCTCATAGGTAGTTGCAAAATTATGTACACAGCTTCTTGTGCACTTATTTCAACATTGTTCAAAAACTTATTACCAATTATCTTCACTTGTTCATTTATGACATAATTGCCCTTTCGTACTTCTTGACAAGCTTTTCTTAATACATCACTTATTCCTCTTTGTGATTTTGCTATGTAAGATGTACATAGCACAAGCATATACATCAAGCACAAATTGGAAGTTGTGATTTGCTTGCCAAGCTTTCATTAAAAATACATTATAGGAATTAATTCTTAATTCATTAGGATTTCTTTTCAAAAATACAGTTGGTCTTGTAACTGAAGACTTAATTGCCAAGATATATTCATCATGACTGAAGAAATCATCGAAGGAAATGTCCTCACCTTCAATCATATCATCCATGATTTCTTTTAATTTCTTGTAATTTGCTTTATGTTTATTAATTTCACTTGGTTTAGTGTTTTCTTCAAATGGTTTTAAAATAATTGTTTTTATCATGGGAGGTTGGGGAAACCCAAACCTACATATCTTTTGAGTTTTTTTCTTGCATGTATGGGAATGCTTATGAGTTTGGTAAGAAATTAATCTTTTTAAGTTTTCATCATCAGCTTCTTTACTACATGTCATTACATGATCAATGAATTTACAAACTTCTTCATCTTTACTTTGCCCATAAATTGGAGCATTTTCAATCCATAATAATGTATGAATGTGTGGAGATCCTCTATGTTGGAATTCCACTCTATAAAAGTAATCAATTACTTTACCAATAGGTGAATTTTCTTTTTTTAGTATTTCTTTAAATAATAGATTTACTTGGTAATCAAAATGTCTGGTACAGGTTACAGGGTCAGATGACACCAGTCTACATTTTGTCTCCCAATTAAAATTTTCTATTTCCTCATCAGTGTATTCTTTACTATCTAGTACTTTTCCAAGTATTCTTAATAAATGTTTCCAATTGGTTTCTGCAGCGGAAAAGCTACAAAAAAACGTTGCTGGACCCAATTGTCTTATCATGGCAAAAAGATGACTTTTTGCTTTTTTAAAATAAGGAGGCGAACCTCTTAGAGTTTTAAGGATCATATATCCTTCATCAAAATTAATTAATTTATTAACAAAAGTTGGATTTCTTATATCACATGCTGTTAATTTCTTTCCTTGTGTTTTATTTTTTCTGACAGCAATTTGTGCATTGCCAATCATAATTTTCATTTGTAGTTTTTTTAATTTAAAAAATATGTTTTCAGGAACATTAGCAACTCTCCTGTCGCTTCTTCTTAATTCAGATTTACATAGTTCACTATAGTAAACCTTAGTTTTTCGTTCATCATTAGATTTTCTTGCATTTCCATAAAATATGTTTGGAAATGCCAATTCCTCAGAGTTTTTATCCATAAATATACTCATCGGAATATTTCCTTCACCAGGAGCAAATGAATGAATTTTTTCCTTTTCATTATTTTCAATTAAGTCAGGAGCAGTGAAAAGTGTATCTTTCGTGCTCCCAACATTTTCGTCTTCATCTTCACTCCAATCATCATTGGATTTTTTATCATTTTTTTCTATTATTGATTCTTCATTATCACTTTCCTCATTTTCAGAGGAAATTAATTGTGTAGTTTCACTTAATTCATTTGCATTTGGCCAGTTTTCATTAAATACAATACCTTCATTTGCATAAAGTTTTCCATTTTTCTGCAGCCATTCTGCAGCTTCCATTATTTTATAGGGTCTTATATTTTCAGTCATTACAGCATGATTATATTTAAGTTGCCTTTTTAATTGAGCAGCAATGGTCATAGTGTCATCTGTTGCTCGAGGCAACATTTTTACAGTATCCGTTACATTTGCTGGTACGTTGACAACATTACCTCTTATTTTTAATTGTTTGCCACGAGGAGCAGCATAAATTTTCATAAATGGTAATCTTGGCGACAATAAACGCCATTCTAATGGATGTAATTCTAAATTTTTAGGTTTAGCAGGAAATGAGAAAAAAGACTTTGAAGTTCAAGTGTTTATATTTTTAAAACTTTTTCATATGTGACTTTAAATCCTATTGATGATTTGATCATAATTATATAAACTTGAATGTGTTAAAATTTGACAGCTCTATCTTTAAAACTCTAGTTGTACTAGTAGTAGAAGTAACATTGTCAATTGAACAACATAGCATGTATTATTAGTATTGACTTCTATATAGCAGAATTTATTATTTCTTGCAATGATTCATTGACTAAGTTTGTTCTTTTATTTACTCATATTAATACCACAGATTCGGGTTTTTTTTAACCATTTTTAAGAAATAAGTTCATTGAAATGAGAAAATTACGCAAAAAAACTAAGTAAATACGGTAAATGTCCCATGCGTAGAAATTCGTAGACTCGTATATCACGCATTGAACATTTTCCTATGTCAATGCCGACTAGTCCGATCGTGTCTACATTATTGTCCAAGTGCGCATGCTCAATAATAGATGGCGCTGCGTAAAACATGCGCAATACAAAATTTATCTCATTATATATTCATTGCCCTCAATTTTATTCTATTGAACTCGGTCATTCCAAATATGGTATTACTCGTGTGTTTTGCAGTCGGCTTCTGTCGGTGATTACCGGAGCTAGCATTAATAATCAGAGTTATCTCCCTTTAACGGAAATAGCCACGATCACCAGCTTTCAACCGGTATCAACAACATGGCTTCCAATACATTGTCGGAGAAGTTATGGACATTTAAAATACGTCTATTTTCGTATTATTTTTAAACAATAATCATTTTCTGGTCGTTGTTAGGAAGATAAAAACATGATTTTCGGTAACTAAATAAATGTTTTTGAGAAATAAAATGGATTGATCGTATTAAGAAGATATTAAATAAGTGGCAACTATGAAAATGTCATTTTTGATTTTTTTAAAATTTTTGTCCAATTCTCGTGTACTGTTTAGCCATAAAACGTGCCTACCACACAGCTCGGCAAGGCAGGGGCGCTTATCCCTGTAAGACCATTAAAAGGAATATTATCTTGCAGATATCTAAGATATTCAAATATTTCAAAATATTTCAAGATAATATGTCTTCTGCCTACCGCAGAGCTTGGCAAGGCAGGGGCGCTACTCCCTGTAAGACCATTTAAAGAAATACAGTCTTCTGCCTATCCCAACAGCTAGGCAAGGCAGGGGCGCTACTCCCTGTAAGACCATTCAATGGAATTCTGTCTTCTGCCTACCACACAGCTCGGCAAGGCAGAGGAGGCTATAACCATATTTAAGGGTAATAAATATTCTTAAGATACTGACTTGCAAAATTGATTATTTCTTTTCTAAAAAGAAAAATCAACATAAACATGGATGACCAATAAACATTTTGAAATAGAATTAAGATCTAAATAAAGTGAACTTTACCTGTAGAGAGAAAAAACACCAGTGAATTCTTGATTTTTGAAGCATAAAAGACTGTATGAATTGAAACTCCACAGCAAATCAGAAATGATCTAAGTTAAGCTTCTATCCTGGCTACAAGCCGAAATTGATGGGTTTTCGGTACGTCGAGTGTAGACTGACAGAGATGGGGGAAACCTTAATATACATCCAAACAAGCCGAAATTGATCGGTTATTACTCAGTCAAGGACGGACAGAGGGACGGACTGATGTACAGACAGAGGGAATGACAAACAGAAGGATGGACTGATGAACAGATAGAGGGAGGGGATAGAGGGAAGGAGGGATAGAGGGAGGGGGATAGAGGGAGGGAGGGGGAGGGAGGGGGATAGAGGGAGGGAGGGACAGACTGACGGTCGGACGGACAGAGGACCTAATATACATTCATATTGTTTTTACTATGTCAAGGACAGACAGTCAAGGGCAGACCGACAGATGGACGGGGGCAACGGTAGTATGCATAACATCCATATTGCTTTAACTAAGTCAAGGGCAATAACTCAAAACCCGTTCATTTGATAATTTCCATACATGCATACCAAGTTTCATTAAGATTGGATAAAAACTTTAGCCTGTATCGTGGATAAATTTGACACGTTTTTACTAAGTCAAGGGCAATAACTCAAAATCCGTTCATTCGATAATTTCCATTTTCGAACTTGACAGAGATATCATCAATATATACATGTATACCAAGTTTCATTAAGATCGAATAAAAACTGTAGCCTCTATCGTGGATACAACCCAAATTTGACGCGTTTTTACTAAGTCAAGGGCAATAACTCAAAAACTGATCATGCGATAATTTTCATTTTTGAACTTGACAGAGATATCATCAATATATACATGTATACCAAGTTTCATTAAGATCGAATAAAAACTGTAGCCTCTATTGTGGATACAACCCAAATTTGACGCGTTTTTACTAAGTCAAGTGAAATAACTCAAAAACCGTTCATGCGATAATTTCCATTTTCGAACTTGACCGAGATATCATCTATATATACATGTATACCAAGTTTCATTAAGATCGGATAAAAACTGTAGCCTCTATTGTGGATACAACCCAAATTTGACGAGTTTTTACTTAGTCAAGGGCAATAACTCAAAAACCGCTCATGCGATTATTTCTATTTTCAAACTTGACCCAGATATCATCAATATATACATGTATACCAAGTTTCATTAAGATCGGATAAAAACTGTAGCCTCTATTGTGGATACAAACTATGGACGGACAGACACACATTTCCATGTGGGCGTATAAAAATGGTCATACCCAGAGATTATCAATCATTTTATGACAATCTACATCATGATTGAATTGACATTTTTTGGCGATTATGAAACAGTATACTGACCTCATCTCCGTTATAAACCAATGAAATATAAATTATTTAGAATTTAGAATGTTTTACCGCTGATTGTATTAAAAAAAAAATATTGAAATTTTCATTAATATGTTAATGAATTGTGTTAAATGTGTAATGTTCATTTATTAGTTATCTTTCTTACAAATTTTGGTACTTTCAGTCCGATTCTCTTTGTTATTTCATACATTACTGAAATTTTACACTCATTTAAACATGATTAAATAAGTGCATTTAACAGGATGAAAGATCATGTTAATTTTTCTCAAATTACCATATCTCAAATTGTGCATTGTTATTAGAGATACGAATAGTCGTATGTCGCATAATCTGATGATCGTGATCCAAAAAAAAATTATATCTCCGTTTTCAAAAAAGCGTCTTGGATTTCAACAGGTTCAATGAAAGGTACATAACTGTGTGTTATCAAGGCCTGTTTTTGTAAAAACAAGAAACAAATAGAGTAATAAGTTTGGTCGTAAATCAGTTTTTTGTTCCCCTTGAAAAGTTATAAAAATCAAGATATGAGGTTTTGGAAGCACAGCGACCATTTGCTTCACATTTATAACCAGTTTGACCTAACAAAATAATTTTGAAAAATTTTAAATATTTGAGAAGAATTTGAAATAAGTAGGAATTAATTGGAATGAAATTAAAAATGGCAGTTGTACTGTGGAATAAAAAGGAATGTTTAGGAATAAAATTATATAGGATTGTATCAAAATGGCTATAAATCGAGCTTAAAACGATTGTTAACAAAATTTAAAAGAAAATTAGTATATTAGAACATTAATAATAATATGTGATTCCGAAGAAAAAATGTCTCGTAGGTTAGGGGTGGCTGTTTCTTCTTCAGCTTCTTCATCATAGTTGTATATGGGGTGTGGATTGCTGATCGGTTCAAGATGACATGACATGAAATCCTCATCTGAATAAACACATGTCTTAGATAATTGTAAACAAGTTATAATATTATTAATTCTTTTCTAACATAACTGATCTATTTTTTTTTCCTGACGATTATTTACAAAATACTGTACAAGAATCAAGGGCTGATCTCTTTCTTCTTTTCACTCTGACTGACTGACTGGTAGGTATGGTGTCTGCTTTGGTAATCAAAACCATATCGCGGACGTTGAGTAAGGAGCAACCTGCTCCTATGGCTTCTTCTATATCTTTACTCATCGTTCTTCTTCTATATCTTCCTTCTTCTTCTGTATCTTGATTCTTCATTCTTCTTCTGTAACTGTCTTCTTTCTTCTTATAGAGAGTGATGTGCACTTATGGCTTCATCTGTCCTTCGATGTGCTCTTTAAACTTCTTCTGTCCTTCTTCTGTGATTCTTCTTGACGTTTTACCGAAGACTGAGTCCACGTTCGACGTCATACCTACAGATGAGCAGGACGCTCTTCTGATGTGCTACCTACAGATGAGCAGGACGCTCTTCTGATGTGCTACCTAGGTGATCATTCCTATTTCTTTTAAGAAATAATAAACTGCTTCACAAATTGACGACATACCCTCTCCCGTAAGTGACAGAATGTTTTTCAGTTTATAGTCCAGCTTACGTTTATTCAATTAATCTTCCCTTAATTGCTCACAATGGATTAACAGATGTTCTGCGGTACCAGCTTCACCGCAGGGACATAGCTTCAGTTCGTATTTGTGATTTCTTACCTCACCCATCATTCTCAGACGAGCGACCGATCGACAGATCTGTCGATTGGGATGGTGCAAAATTACTTTACTGCTAATGCTATCGTTTAGTCTGAAGCGAAACGTATCAGCATCCACGAGAGTTGCCTCCCATGCAGATTTGATGCTTTTACCGATCATGCTCCGGACTTCTGATAAGCTGTAGTCTATCGGCTCAATTTCCGTTAAATCTAGTCCTTGTTTTGCGAGTACATCTGCAATCTCATTTCCTTGTTTGCCAACATGAGACGGGATCCATGCCAGCTCGATTGATTTGCCTTGACTATGTATTAATGAGCACGCTTGCCTGATTTCATCCACTAGCCCCGATTGGGAACTCGAAGAGTCGTTGACAATCGACATCAGACTGCTAAGCGAGTCGCTTAATACTACATAATTCGGATTTTGGTGGCCTGCGGAATATTGCACCGCATAGAGGATTGCAAGCATCTCTGAGGTATACACGGAACAGTTATTAGGTAGTCGCTTGATTATTTTTGTACTGCTCGAAGGGATATAAATCCTCAACCTGGTCGTACTATTTTCCGGGTTATGTGAACCATCAATGTAGATACGGGTGCTTTCTGACCACCTAGCGATCATCCTAGCGATGCAGGGATCATCCCGTTTCTTATCCAATCTCGTAGCGAGAGAGGTGTCGACAAGAGGAGGCGTGATCGTCCAAGGAGCAATCTGGGGGAGAGCAAACTCTCTGATAGGCAACCTATCTAGCCCATATTTTCGAACAGATTCCCGAACTGCCTGACCAAAGCTTATATTCTTTTTGGCTTGCCTGAACCTCGTGATCTCGAGGTAGGTGGGAGATGATTCTCCAAGGTGCTTGATTTTTGTCCAGTATCTTAGAGCTTTCTCCTCTCTGCGGAGTTTGAGAGGGACCTCACCAACATCTTGGAAACACCGAAGACGATTTGTTATCATCGTTTCGAGGATTTTGCATAACATGGATGTAAGGCTAACGGGTCTGTAAGACTCCGTTTCTGCGGAATCTTTACCAGCCTTTAGGATAGGTATAATGGATGCCGTTTTTCATTTTGTCGGTAAGTTGGCCATTGTTCCAAGATTCATTGAATAGTTCCAGAAGGATTTTTGAAGCTTCGGAAGGCAATTTCTTCAACATCGAATACTTGACATCATCCTCCCCCGCTGCACTGTCCTTTCTGAACAAGAGAGCTTTCTGAAGTTCATCAGCTGTTAAGGGGAGATTCAGTGGGTTGTTTTCATCTATGTGCATCAACACACTGGATTGACCCTACTCGCGTCAGCAAAGCTCTCAGCCATTAAGTCTGCCTTCTGTTTGTCGCTCTCTCCAACTCTGTCCCCATATTTTACAACTGGGATTTTGTGTGAAGATTTAGTGCCATTCATTGATCTGATTTTGGCCCAGACATCCTTGATCTGGGTGTGCTGGTTTAGTGTTTGACAGAATTCGTGCCAGTGGCTGGTGCGAGCCTCGTTGATGACTTTCTTAGCGTTCTCTGTAGTTTCCAAATAAGCCTGTTTTGTATCAGGGGTGAGGTTTTGTTGGACACGACGTAGTGCTTTCTTTCGTAATTTCACTGCGTGATGGCAAGCATCCGACCACCAGGGCTTCGGACAAGCCCTGTTTTTTCAAGAGGTTCGCGGGATATCTTCCTCGGCTGCCTCCATGAGGACCATGGTGACATTTTTGGCGTAGACATCAACATCCTTGTTTTGTGTGACTTTACGTCCCACTGCGAACAGTTTTCAGTAAATTTTATCCAATCTGCCTTTGCCATTTGCCATTTTTGTTTGCAGTGGATTTCTTCCCTTCTTAATGGACCCTTATAAGTAATATCTATTACTAGATGATGACTTCCAAGGGTCTCGGTCGAACTAACTTGCCAGTTGCAATGTGAAGCTATATTTGTCGAAGGGATAGTAAGATCTAAATGAGACATTCCTCCACTGGAGTTATGGATCAAAGTAGGCCTCCCATTGTTCAATAAGCACATGTCGTTATCCTCTATGAATTCGAGTAGTCCCTCTCCTCGACCATCTTGCTTTTTCGATCCCCATGCGGCGTGTTTTGAATTGAAGTCACCACAGAACAGGACATTCCGATGTGATATTTGTTCACGTAGGTTTTGATATGAGCTTGGTTCAATGACATTCTTTATGTGAACTAGGTCTATCCAGTCTAGAGCAGAGATACCTGGGCAAGGTTGGATCATCTACTCCAGGATAGAGCTTGGTTTCCTGGAAACAGAGAACGTAGTACCGGGCAGTACTAAGAGATTTCCTCAACTCAACGAGCCTGGCCCGAAGGCCATTAAGGTTATGCTGCAGGATTTTAAGACTGTGATCCATTGCGACAGATATATAGATGCTAGTCTTTTCCTGTTCCATTCGAAGTAATTTATTCGTCCTGCCAGTCGTGCCCAGGAGTTAAGCAAGTATTGGTGTCACATTGTTCAGATCGAACATATTTTTCCATTAACTCCTCCTCTCCTTCGCTCACTTCTGGACAGGAATCTGACTCTGAATCTGAAGCCGTTGTGTTTGAAATAGACGGCTTCAGTTTAGCATCAGTCCTAATTTGGAGTTGATGACATTGAGAGGATACGACCTTCTAACCGTTCTGACATACTTAAAAGCTGATCTGCATTTAGTTGTGTCTTCTACAGAGGCATCAGGAGACGATTCAGGACTTCCTCGTGCATCCTTTTTCCGTTTTCTAGAGACGTCTGTTTGGCTACTAGCGTTGATGGAGAAAGTTCGAGTAATAGCCTGAATGATCTTCGGACTAACTACCCTTTGTCTGATTTAGCAATGGTCGTTTTCTTTTCTTACCGGAAGCATTTCATTTAATGTGAAACTCTCTGCGTAATGCTTCAGGTATTGTCTCAGCAAACTCCCACTTTGTTGATCCATCTTTTAGTTTAACTTTGTATTCAGTATCACCATAAAATAATGTAGGATTAACTTTTTTTACTGTCAGTTATTGTATTATATAATTATGTACTTACTGCCACTGATTGAATGGCAATAATCTCTTTCAATATATACTTCACTTTAATCTATTAATCTATATGTCATCATTGTTTGCATCGCATCGCTCAGATGATCGCTTTAACTCATATGGACGCTAGGTGGTCGGAGAGCACCCGTATTTACACTAATGGTTCACATAACCCGGAAAATAGTACGACCGGGTTGGGGATTTATATCCCTTCGAGCAGTACAAGAATAATCAAGTGACAACCCAATAACTGTTCCGTGTATACCTCAGAGATGCTTGCAATCCTCTATGCGGTGCAATATTCCGCAGGCCACCAAAATCCGAATTATGTAGTATTAAGCGACTCGCTTAGCAGTCTGATGTCAATTGTCAACGACTCTTCGAGTTCCCAATCTGGGCTAGTGGATGAAATCAGGCAAGTGTGCTCATTAATGCATAGTCAAGGCAAATCAATCGAACTGGCATGGATCCCGTCTCATGTTGGCATACAAGGAAATGAGATTGCAGATGAACTCGCAAAACAAGGACTAGATCTAACGGAAATTGAGCCGATAGACTACAGCTTATCAGAAGTCTGGAGCATGATCGAAAAAAGCATCAAATCTTCATGGGAGGCAACTCTCGTGGATGCTGATACGTTTCGCTTCAGACTAAACGATAGCATTAGCAGAAAAGTAATTTTGCACCATCCTAATCGACAGATCTGTCGATCGGTCGCTCGTCTGAGAATGATGGGTGAGGTAAGAAATCACAAATACGAACTGAAGCTATGTCCCTGCGGTGAAGCTGGTACCGCAGAACATCTGTTAATCCATTGTGAGCAATTAAGGGAAGAGAGACAAACGCTGCTCTATTTATTGAATAAACGTAAGCTGGACTATAATCTGAAAAACATTCTGTCACATACGGGAGAGGGTATGTCGTCAATTTGTGAAGCAGTTTATTATTTCTTAAAAGAAATAGGAATGATCACCTAGGAAGCACATCAGAAGAGCATCCTGCTCATCTGTAGGTATGACGTTGAACGTGGACTCAGTCTTCGGTAAAACGTCAAGAAGAACCACAGAAGAAGGACAAAAGAAGTTTAAAGAGCACATCGCTCTTTACAGAAGGACAGATGAAGCCATAAGAGCACGCCGCTCTCTATAAGAAGAAAGAAGAAAGTTACAGAAGGAGAATGAAGAATCAAGATACAGAAGAAGAACGAAGAAGGAAGATACAGAAGAAGAACGATGAGTAAAGTTATAAAGGAAGCCATAGGAGCAGGTCGCTCCTTACTCAACGTCCGCGATATGGTTTTGATTACCGAAGCAGACACCATACTTACTAGTCAGTCAGTCAGAGTGAAAAGAAGAGAGAGATCAGCCCCTGATTCTTGTACAGTGTGAAGAATTGATATATTATTACGTATTTCGACTTTGGCAAAAACGTATTGTAATCGTTCGGATTATTTTTTTTTTTTTTTTTTTTTGTAATTCTCGGATGAGTTTGCAGACAAACTGGTAAAAGGTACAAAAATTCTAAATCTACAGTTGATCTTAGAATAATTTCTATTATCAAATAAAATAAAATCGGAAGTCCTATCTCTGACCGGAAGTGAGATCCGGAAGTTGAGGTTTTTTTGCTTTAGCAAGTTTATTTTCAGTTCGATTTCGACCAAATTTTCAGATTTGAAAACTTCAATGTATTTGTCAACTAACAATTATAGGTTTTATGCAATTCGGTTAAATCTTTTACCTACCATTAGCAATTCGAAATTCAAGGGTCATCAGCAAAAATTTCAGACCGTGATTTCTTGTGTAATATAAATTGTAAAATTTTGAAACTTTACCAGTTGATAGGCGATATGATTATAATTTTTTTTGAAAAATTTAAAAAAAAAAATCTGACTTCTGGTTTATATTTTTTCAAAATTAGGTCATTTTAACGGCTACGGAAGGTGTGACCCACTTAATCTATGACATTGAAAATTAAGTCAAATAATATTCAATATATTGTCTACGAATAGGTATATTTTTTAATTTGGCTTACTTAAAAAATTCATAGAGATAAGTGTACTTAAATACAGCAAAAATTGATAATTTTCATATTTTCGCCATTTTTAACAGTTACGGAAGGTGTGACCCAATTATTTTATGAGGTCAAATGATATTCAATATATTGTCTAGATATAGGTCATTGCAAATTTAGCCTACATAATATTTTAAGGCTCTCGAAATACGTTCATAATTGTAAGCAATTCTAGTTAGAACTTCTTTACAATTATCTTAGACTTGTGTTTATTCAGATGAGGATTTCATGTCAATAATAAGAACTGGATAGAGTGTCACAATTGGTCTCGCTAAAGCTACACCCCCAGATCTTTATGAGAGACCGGTTGGTGATATTTTTTCTGGATTGCAGGTTGCGGGAACTTGCATATCTTGAGATTTCTTTTCCTGTTCCTTTTAGTATACTTCTTTCATGTTGCTGCTAACAGTGTTATGTTTGATGCGGATGTGCTTGTACAAGTTGAATGGTTGAATGTAGCATCGTCCGCATTGGTGACATTCATGTAGGTGATCCATCTTCTTGTAGTGGCTTATGATTTAAGTTTGTTCGTTTAATACTCCCGGTGACATAGTTGCTAAGTATTTGATAAAACTTTCTTCGTGACGTAAATGTAAATTTAGCCGAGTGGCTAAAGATAGTGACGACAGGTTTGTGCCCTGCTATTCTGAAGTGCAGACTCACAGGGGTATGCTTGTGATGTCTTATGTCACTCAGATGATTATGGAATCTTTTACGACAAGTGTCACTGGTTTGGCCGATGTACTGTTTGCACATGCAGTGCACTTGATGCAGTATAAAACGAAAGGAGTAAGGCAGTTCAGATGTTCCCAGATTTTGTAGTTGTGGTTATTGGTTGTTGAAAAATTGTATCGCATTCCGTAAGATATCGGCAAAGGGTGCAGTTGTTAGTGCATTTGAAACATCCTTTGTCTTGAGGTGGAGTTATTCTGATATATAAATTCTGTCTATAAATAATGAAACGTAATAATATGGAAATATTTTGTTGATAGTCCTTTATTGTCGGGTTTTACAGCACGGCAGTTGGAGTTACAAGTTTCATTAAAATTCATTGGAAATTGTATCTGAGCCAAAATATGCTAAAGGAGAGTATAGTGTATGTCTAAGTAATTCCATTTAATTTCCTTCTTGAAAATTTAATATGACTGATTTTAACTTCCATGTATTGTTCTGTGGTTAAATATATATTGAAAATAGTTTCTCATGATTCTGTCCATATTAAATATACTTTTTTGAAAAATATTCCAAGAATATTGATAAAAAATTGATAAATTTTGTAACATGACTCAACAACATAACAATATAACAACACAACGGCTGAAAACATTTTTTACTGTCAATATTTTTATGTTGGTATATCAAACTATAATGCTATGTCCATGTAATACATAAAAAATCATTTTAAAACCTTTTAAATATTTGATTAAAATTTCCACTTGCGTACGTTAGGCCGTCAGACCCATATTCCGAAATTGATCCGTAAAGATAGCTTGCCAGGCAAGGTAATATACGCCCACTGGCAGTATTTAATTCAAATAAAAACTTTTCCACATTAAGTGGAATTAATATTGAAGTTAAGGGCAAAAACTCAAAAACTGTTCATGGAAAATTGTCAAATTAGAACTTGACCACCATCTTATCTATTTCAATACTCATACCAAGTTTCATCAAATCTATTAAAAAATTGTACCTTATTTTGCACCCACAAATATTTTTGACGCAATTTTACTAAGTCAAGGGCAATAACCCAAAAACCATTTGTTAAAAAAAGTCAGAAATTCAAACTTGACTAATGTCTTATCAATTCTGATTCTTACACCAAGTTCCATCAAAATCCTTTGAAAATAAAAGCTTCTTATTGCAACCACAATAGAATTTTGACGCAATTTTACTAAGTCAAGGGCAATAACGTAAAACAATTCATTGAAAAACTGTCAAATTCAAACGTGACTGAGGACTAATCAATTCCAATGCTCACAACCAAGTTTCATCAACATCCTCTGAAAATTGGAGGATTTATTGCATCAAAACTAAAATTTTGACAAGATTTTTCTAAGTCAAGGGCAATAACTCAAAAACCGTTCATGCGATAATTTCCATTTTCGAACTTGACCAAGATATCATCAATATATACATGTATACCAAGTTTCATTAAGATCGGATAAAAACTGTAGCCTCTATTGTGGATACAACCCGAATTTGACGAGTTTTTACTAAGTCAAGGGCAATAACTCATAAACCGTTCATGCGATAATTTCCATTTTCGAACTTGACAGAGATATCCTTAATATATACATGTATACCAAGTTTCATTAAGTTCAGATAAAAACTGTAGCCTCTATCGTGGATACAACAAATGTGGACGGACGGGACGGACGGACAGGGGCGACGGCAATATACGTCCACATTTCCATGTGGGCGTATAAGACGTGCATGCAATAATTTCCATTTTCGAACTAGACTGAGATATCATCAATATATACATGTATACCAAGTTTCATTAAGATCGGATAAAAACTGTAGCCTCTATTGTGGATACAACCCAAATTTGACGCGTTTTTACTAAGTCAAGTGCAATAACTCAAAAACCGTTCATGCGATAATTTCCATTTTCGAACTTGACCGAGATATCATCAATATATACCTGTATACCAAGTTTCATTAAGATCGGATAAAAACTGTAGCTTCTATCGTGAATACAACCCAAATTTGACACGTTTTTACTAAGTCAAGGGCAATAACTCAAAATCCGTTCATTCGATAATTTCAATTTTCGAACTTGACCGAGATATCATCAATATATACATGTATACCAAGTTTCATTAAGATCGGATAAAAACTATAGCCTCTATTGTGGATACAACCCAAATTTGATGCGTTTTTACTAAGTCAAGGGCAATAACTCAAAAACCTTTCATGCGAAAATTTCCATTTTCGAACTTGACCGAGATATCATCAATATATACATGTATACCAAGTTTCATTAAGATCGGATAAAAACTGTAGCCTCTATTGTGGATACAACCCAAATTTGACGTGTTTTTACTAAGTCCAGGGCAATAACTCAAAATCCATTCTTTCGATAATTTCAATTTTCAAACTTGACCGAGATATCATCAATATATACATGTATACCAAGTTTCATTAAGATCGGATAAAAACTGTAGCCTCTATTGTGGATACAACCCAAATTTGACGCGTTTTTACTAAGTCAAGGGCAATAACTCAAAAACCTTTCATGCGAAAATTTCCATTTTCGAACTTGACCGAGATATCATCAATATATACATGTATACCAAGTTTCATTAAGATTGGATAAAAACTGTAGCCTCTATTGTGGATACAACCCAAATTTGAAGCGTTTTTACTAAGTCAAGTGCAATAACTCAAAAACCGTTCATGCGATAATTTCCATTTTCGAACTTGACCGAGATATCATCAATATATACATGTATACCAAGTTTCATTAAGATCGGATAAATACTGTAGCCTCTATCGTGGATACAACAAATGTCGACGGACCGATGGACCGACGGACAGGGGCGACGGCAATATACGTCCACATTTCCATGTGGGCGTATAAAAACCGTTCGTGCGATAATTTCCATTTTTGAACTTGACCGAGATATCATCAATATATACATGTATACCAAGTTTCTTTAGGATCGGATACAAACTGTAGCCTCTATCATGGATACAACAAATGTGGAATGGACGGACGGACGGACAGGGGCGATGGCAATATACGTCCACATTTCCATGTGGGCGTATAATAACTCATAATAAATGTTTTTTGATTTCGCTGATTTTCAATAGGGTTTATCCTGTAGTTATAACATACTCTCACACCAAGTTTCATCAAAATCAGGCAAGAATTGCACATTGTAGAGTGTTTACGAGCCATTCAAGAAAAAGGGCAAAAACTCATACTAAATTTTTTCCGATTTCACTGATTTTAAATAGGGTTCATCCTTGAGTGATCATAAACACTCATATAAAGTTTCAATTAAATCCGTCAAAAATTGCACCTTGTAGAGTGTTTACGAGCAATTGTGGACGGACGGATGTGGGTGACGACAATATACGCCCCCCATTTCATGTGGGCGTATAAAAATATAGTAAAAGTTAAGTGCATGAGATTTGTAATTTATCAGTTATTACATGACAGTTATTTTGTTCACAATATAATTCAATGCTAATGAATTTAAAGATGAATCTCTATGGGGTTGGTGTCAGTCAAGAACCTAACATACGAAAATTTTTGATTTTTTCTGAACCCTCGAAATATTTTCGTGTGTATTATGTGATCCACATAAAATAGAACACAGAGAACACTGACGTGGTAAAATTTGGTAGCAGACAGCAACAATGTTATGAAAATATAGTTGTCAGTCAGAAATCCTAACGTACGCATATACTAACGTACGAATAACGAGCGGAAGCCCGAAAGGCTATACGCCCACCAGCAGCAAATTTTTATTGGTGCGCAAAAAAGTCAGAAAGCCAGGAACCAATGATCGAAATTTCATGAAATTCGAATCCATCCAAGATCTCATCAATATGAACAAGCATACCAAGTTTCATTGAAATCCGATGAAAACTGTGGTCTCTATTGTGGCCACAAGCAATTGTGGACGGACGGACGGACAGACAGGGTCAACCGCAATATATGTCCACATTATATGTGAGCATATAAACATTGTAGCCTGTATCACACCCACAAGCTGAATTTGACGAATTCTCACTAAGAAAAGGGGCATAACTCACCAACCGTAAAAGTCAGAAAGCTGATTTTCGAAAGGAACCAAGATTTTATGATGACAAAGATACCTACCAAGTTTCGTAAAGATCAGAAAAAAATTGTGGCCTGTATCGCACCCACAAGCTGAATTTGACGAAGTTTCGCTAAAAAGAGGGCATAACTCACCAACCGTAAAAGTCAGAAAGTTGGTTTTCGACAGGAACTGAGATTATATGATGATAGAGACACATACCAAGTTTCGAAAAGATTGGACAAAAATTGTGGCCTGTATCGCGCCCACAAGCTGAATTTGACGAATTTTCGCTAAAAAAAGAGGGCATAACTCACCAACCGTAGAAGTCAGAAAGCTGGTTTTCGAAAGGAACAAAGATTTTATGATGACAGAGACACATACCAAGTTTCATTGTAATCCGATGAAAACTGTGGTCTCTATTGTGGCCACAAGCAATTATATATACATTATATGTGGCCGTATAACAAAATGAAGCTATTTTGATAGAAATAATAGGATAAATGAATAAAGATCAAATGGGTATAGTCGAAATGGAACGTTTAATTGATAAAACCCAAATTTTGGTTTAATACTACTGAAGCACCCGAAGGTCAAGGCTTTTATTTTTGGTGTCAAAATTTTTGACAGACGACAGAAATATGTGTACAGTTTATGGAAACAAGACAACAGTTATCTGGTAGATGTGGTATCATTTTCCGTATTTCAAAAACTGCGCCCAGACTTTTTGCTCTTACAGAGTACAACCAAACTAAACCAATGCCTTTGTGAAATTTGCACGGATATTCTGCTAAAACTTCAGTCCCTCCACCAAGTCCTGATCAGTGTCAAGAAATCTGATTTGAAAATCAAGGATAAATATGAGCTCACAGAGCTCACAATGTGTCCTAAAGCTACATCATCAAAGTATTGTTATCCCAAATGCATCAATCGTTTGTGTGGGACATGCGGAGTTCATCTTTTAAAAGCAAAGTTCGAGGCAATTACTGCAGAACATGGGGAATTGACAGTAAGATGGGTGAAATATGAGACCAGAAAATATGAACATACTGGGCAAACAAGGTCAAAGAAAGTTCAGTTGAACAAAAGTGGCTCTCTTTCTGATATGTTACACGAACTGTACAATTCTGTTGAAAGCCTCACAAAACATATTTTCACTGCAATGTGGCAACAAGAGATGTTCAGTTCGATACGATCCAAACTTCCACCAAACTGGACTGTATTTGTTTCAGACTTTGCTGAAAACTATGCCTGTCTTGCACAAAATGAAATTCAAAGTGCCCATTGGGCGATCAATCAAGTCACCATTCATCCCATTGTAGCCTACTACCTACTGATGCTACGTCACACATCACTCAAGAATCTATGGTATTTATTTCTGAAGATTTGACACATGATTGGCATGCAGTCCATCATTTTAAGGGATTAGCACTGAAACATTTAAGGGACACACATAAACACAATCTATATACTATAATCTATATTGTGGAATATACGGATGGCTGCAGTGGCCAATATAAATCTAAAGGCCCATTTTCAGATATAAGCTTTTCGAATCAGGACTTTGAATTGAATTATGAGCGCCACTTTTTTGGCTCTCGACATGGTAAACGGCCAAGTGTATCTGGTGTTGACCAGTTTTAAGCTTCTGGGACCACGTCTTTACAAGGCAGGAGATGCACATCCCTCCATTACACAAAATCTCAGACACTGCTTTTAGTTTTGTCTATTGTGCCCTTTGGTATTCTTATGGTTCTTTCAAATGTTACATGAAATAAAAGACTCATGGCATGCTTCCTTAGTTCCTATCAAATAGAATATAAAATCAACCTTATTCTTTTATTTTTTAGGTGGTAATAATTCTTGTCAAGTTGATAAAGAAGAACCAGTGTTAGATATTGAAGATCATTTAATTCAAGCAATTTTAACTTCTGATACATCAGCAATTGGGAAAGGTGAGGTTTCTTTTTTGATTGGAGATAAATCAATCAAAACCAGAAAAACTTGATTCTGGAATAATTGAACTTTCTTTGTCATAATTGTCTTTTACTTATCTCTTGTGTCTGTTCATATATATGCCTTGTCAAGACAAAAGATATTTCTGCAATACTAATTCAGTATTCAATATCTTGTTTTATTACACGTCATTTGACTTATTACAATAGAATAAGACACATCTTCATTGCATCTAATATTGGCAGCTATTCCTTTCCATAGATGAAGGGCTTTCTTCACAGATACAAAAAGAACTTACAACACATTTTATTGCTCTCTTGCTCAGATATCTTCTGAGAATTCTTAGAAAATTTTTATATTATCAATATTTTTAAATGAGTTTCATTTTTTTTATCAAAACTGTTATGGAGTTAAACCAGCCAAAAATATCTTATAGATTTGTCAGTCAAACCTAACATACGCAATTCTTATTCAAATGACACTATAAGGAGTGTCTGAATGAAAATTTCCAATTTTAACTTACCAGTATATAAAATCTGCCTTTTTCCTGACCCTCTTGTAAGAATAGGCATAATCAGCTAATAATCAAAGGTATTATAAAATAAATAAGAACACTCTCAGTTAATAAATCAAAATTTGCCTTGGAAAAAAAATGAACTTTATGTCATTCTAGATTTTATATTCAATATTTTTTGACTTTTAGTGCAAGTAAACTCTTTTCTGTGATCAGAAAAAAAGAAAATTTTGCAAAATTAGTAATATTTGAGGTTTTAATCATCAAAATAATGTGAAATATTGTCAGTCAATTCTAACGTACGCAAGTATTAATTTTTGAAACATTAAGCCTGATAAAAAAAATATGGATAAGAAAATTATATTGGTAATGTTATAAAATGAAAATTGAAGGGTTGTGTTGTGCATTTATGTCCAATTCAATCCAATTCAAGTTATTAAAAATATGAAGACGTCTGTTATGACCATTTAGCATATTTTGGCTCATCTTCTATTCTTTCTACAACAAATATTGAGGCAGGGGCAAAAACTAACAAACCGTTCATCAAAATTTCTGTTTTATCAATTCTAATGCCCATACAGAGTTTTATTCAAATCAATATAAAATTGTAGCTTCTATTGTGGTTTGAATAGTTTAAATACATTGCTATTTAGATTAGGGTAGATTTGATACAATAAGCCCCTCCCTTAATGCATGTACTTAAGCTTAATGACTGCTCCAGAGGAATTTTTTCTCGCCGCCATTGTTCTTGTTAGCCCCATTTGCAGAAACCAAGATATATTCATGTTCAGAAGCTTTAATATTGTTATTTTATATGAATGCTAAGGAGATACACTCTTCAGGTATATTATTAACTTTTCTGATAATAATTGAACTGTGACAATGTATTCTTAGCGTAATATTGAAATATAATCTGGTGTCATCGGATTGTGTATTTTTAACCGATATAATAAATATATCTACTATGTCCATTGATTTGTCTGAATTTCTCTGTTTAGTTTGTTGTCAATAAGCAGACAGTAATTATTGATTGATGATAATTGATAATATATTCAGTAAAATCTCCAAGAGCTTTCCATTCTTCAACTCTGGGTCACTCCATATAGTTTCTACAAGGAATGTTGACGGACCAACAAACCAAAGGACAGGGGTGATGATAATTAGCTAATCATTTACTTATGGACTGTGTATTATATACATTTCAGGTATCAGTCATCCTTATAATAAAGATATTAAACTAGGAAGATGTTGACTCTCATTTATGACTGATACTCAACTTACAGACAATTGAATTTCATCATACCTTTAGCCTATTTTACAACTTTTGTTTTTCATCAATATTATGCCAGTTCTAGAGTGCCCTATAGCTGGTTGTGATTGGAAATCCCAGGACCTGGATGCAGAATTTGCTGCTGCCTTGACTGCTGCTCTTCAGATTCATGACAGAACGGTTCACCGACCAGCGGCACAACCAGCAGTGCACAAGTTAAAGTTGGACCCACCTACTATAGCTGCAGGATGTGATCCAGACCAATGGTCAGCATTTACCAGGCAGTGGGATATGTATAAAACTGGAATGGCAATTACAGCGAATGTTTTGCCCACTGCTCTCTTCTACTGCTGTGACACTAGCCTCCGGACAGACATCATGTGTGACCTCCAAGGGGATGTAGCCTTCGGACAGACATCATGCGTGACCTCCAAGGTGATGTAGCAAACATGGAAGAGGCAGACCTTCTTAATGCTGGCTGTCAAAGATGAAAGCACATTGGTTCAACGCATTAAATTGAATAGGATGACACAAAGCCCTGGGTCCAATATCAGGACATTCTTGGCAAGTCTCAGAGGTCAGGCTTCACTCTGCCAGTATAAAGCCACATGTAAGGAACCTCGTTGCAATCACACATTTGATTATAGTGATGAGATCATCAAGGGCAATTTAGTGAGGGTATTGCTGACCTAGAAATTATGTCTGACCTTCTAGGTGACCCGAAGACAGACCGAACCCTTGAAGAGATCGTGTCATTTATTGCACAGAAGGAGCAGGGTAAAGTCACTAGAAGTGCAGTAGGAGATTCAGCTAGTGCCATGAGTGCAATAAACCAAAACCAAAAACAACCCCAAGCATCTGGAGTAAAATGCTGGGCATGTGATGGTCCATCTCAAGGACTGAAAAAAGATCGCAAGGCCAGATACTGTGAGGCATGGACAATCACATGTGCGAAATGCAGAGTTAAAGGCCATTACACAAAATCATGTAGCAAGTGCACTACCTGTGGAGCATGGGGCCACCGTGATGCCTCTTCTAGAACCTGCCCTCAGGGTAAGGGCCACAGAAACTAATTGGAGATCAACCAAAGATTCAGACCATGAGAAAGTTGGCTATGTCTATGACCAGCTGTGTACCACATCAGAACAACCTTTACCGCTTATGAAGTGTGAGCCTCTTCAACTCCATGTTGATCCTTATGCCAGACCAGTAGCCGTCCACAAGCCAGCACTTGTTCCAATCCACTGGCAGGATAAAGTTTATGCTGACCTAGAGAGGGATGTTCGTATTGGTGTACTGGAACGAGTCAGTCAAAACACACCTACAACTTGGTGCTCAAGGATGGTAGTAACAAGCAAAGCTAATGGTACTCCTAGGCGGACAGTTGACCTACAACCACAAAATAAACACTCTGTACGTCAAACACATCATGTCCCAAGTCCCTTTCATCTCGCTGACCTTGTCCCTCAAGGCATGAAAAAAACGGTGACAGATGCTTGGAATGGATACCACTCAGTGAAGAAGATCGACATTTTACAACTTTCATAACACCATGGGGGTGCTACAGGTACAAGGTGGCTCCACAAGGATTCATGGCCAGTCGTGATGCTTACAACTAATGCTTTGATGCTATTATATCCAATTTTGATAACAAGGTTAAATGTGTGGATGACACGTGTATGTGGGCCAATTCCATTGAAGAAGCTTTTTTTCAAGCATGTGAATGGCTGGACCTGTGTGCTCGCAATAGTATTACTTTGAACCCAAAGAAGTTCCAGTTTGCTCAAGATAAGGTTGATTTTGCAGGACTTACAATCACTGAAACAAACATACGACCAAGTACCAAGTTCTTAGATGCCATTTGCAACTTCCCAACACCAACTGACATAACTGGTGCATAAGCCTGGTTTGGACTAATTAACCAGGGGGCATATGCATTTGCCATGGCAAGACAGATGAAACCTTTTCGTGCTCTTCTGAAACCATCTATGACATTCTGCTGGACAAAAGAACTAGATGAAGTATTTCACCAATCCGAAGAGATCATCATACAGGAGATGAAGGAAGGTGTACGTCTTTTTGACCCAGCTCGTATGACATGCCTGGCTACTGACTGGTCAGTTGACGGAATTGGGTTCTTCTTGATGCAAAAGTACTGTCAGTGTTCCAGTAAAACTCCAACCTGCTGTAACGATGGCTGGAAACTATGTCTGGTTAGCAGCAGATTCACACATCCAGCTGAGAGTAGGTATGCCCCTATTGAAGGTGAGATTGCAAAGAATTGCCAACAGAATTGCGTCCTTATCACCGCTTTGCAGCCAGTTTATGCACTGTGGATGGTGTAGTTCTAATGGGCCAACAAATTGTTATACCGCCAGCGCTTTGCAAACCAGTACTCAATGCACTCCATGCAGCCCACCAAGGAGTCAGCTCAATGCGTGCAAGAGCCATGGACTCTGTGTATTGGCCTGAGATCACTGTAGATATCGCCAGGGTGAGAGACCAGTGTGTTCACTGTCACCAGATGGCCAAGTCAAACCCTCGGCAGCCACCATCTGACATCACTCCTCCAGACTACCCATTTCAGATGATTTGCAGTGACTACTTCACATATAACAGTAAAGACTACGTAGTTATTGTTGACAGGTATTCAAACTGGCCAATGGTATATAAATCTGAATCTGGTGCAGAGGGACTTGTTAAGCGATTACGTGAGACGTTCGTGACATTTGGCATCCCAGAAGAGTTAACATCTGATGGAGGCCCACAGTTCACAGCAGGGAAGACCCAAGAGTTTTTAAAGGCCTGGGGAGTTTGTCATAGACTTTCATCAGTTGCAAACCCACATGCTAACTGTAGAGCTGAGATGGCGGTGAAAACTGTGAAACGCATGCTTGTGGACAACATCAACGCAATTGGATCACTAGACGTGGATAAATTTCAGAGAGCATTACTGATATACAGAAACTCTATTGACCCAGAGACAAAAGCATCCCCAGCATTGATCCTATTTGGAAGACCCATTCGTGATGCAATTCCTATATTGATGGGTAGATACACTCCTCATGAAACATGGACAGAGTTGATGTCTCATCGAGAGATGGCACTAGCAAAACGGCATTCCAGGGAACATGAACGGTGGAATGAACACACTCTTCGCCTACCTCCGCTCCAAGTTGGAGATCATGTGTATATACAAAATTACGGCAATACCACCAATATGTTATACGTGTAGATGGCACAGGCAGTTACCATTCGAAACCGCCAGCACCTCCGAAAGTTCACTCCTTTCCAAAGTACCCCGACACACAGCAGTTTGATTGTACCTACTATGATACAACACCAGGAAGTAAAATTGAAATCCAGTACCACCATCACCACAGGTACACCAGATTCCTGTACCACCATCTCCACAGGTACCCAAGATTTCTGTATCATCATCGCCACTAAGAAGCCATATTCTACCAGCTACATTGAATGAATCACCTACCACAGCCACCACTCCGAAAAGAACAACTAAGATACTTCAGCAACCTCAACAACTAGATTCAGACTATTCATACCACCACAGCCCTGAACCAGATAGACCAGCTTTAACCCGTATACCACGCACTTTTTCTCGTCTTCAGCCTCACAATAAGGCTGGGGAAAAGGAGCTATTACCACCACACAGGCCCAGTCGTTGTGTCAGAACTGAATTAGAAACTGATGATTAAATGAACTATGATAAAAAGACATCATTAGTGATTCCACAGACTTTATTGGAAAATTATGATAGGACTATATGTTTTTGCTTTTTCTGTCTCCAGTTGATTTACAGAACATTCCTTAAGATGGACTTTTTCGTCTAGATTATTCTTAAATTGTTTTAAGTTTTCTTCGTATCCTCAAAAACTTGTCCCCGGGGGAGGAGATAGCTAATCATTTACTTATGTACTGTGTATTATATACATTTCAGGAATCAGTCATCCTTATAATAAAGATATTAAACTAGGAAGATGTTGACTCTCATTTAATAATATACATCCACATTATCAATGCCAAGAGGTTTGGCAAAGGGCCAGCTGGTAGAAACGATTCCTGTCACGGGGGACATACAAACCCAAGTTATATCCTTGTAAAATATTGTTGTTTTCTATTCGAGTGATGGAAATCAAAAGTTTTATGTAAAGTTATGATTAAACAATAATATTTTGGTGGTTAAAGTAAGTGAATATCTTAAGAGGAGAGTTTTAAATATCATATATGAATTTGACAGTATATTATCTAATTGAGTAGGTCTAAGCTTAGACAGCCTTAGTAATTCACAAAAACACAGTTATGGAAAACTTATTTTTTCTTAAAATCTAGGTTGGAATAGAGAGACAGATACCAGTAGTGAAAATCAACCTAAATTAGGCAAATAATGTTTCAAAGACCTTGTGGTTGTGAAGGATAAATTGACATGTTTTTTAAAAAAATTGTGAACTTCCATTTTTTTTGCGTGGCAAATAAAATTTGTCACGCTTTGTTTTTCGTTCGGATTATTTTTTTTTTTTTATTTTTTTTTTTTGGGAAGCTCGCTAGCCCAAACGGAAAAAGATAGACTATTTTTGTTTTCACCAATGGTTTTTATATGGGCTGGAATCAAAAATGAATATCTAACATGATATTTTCAAGATTTCAAGCTAGCTCGGGCCCTAATAGTCGGATCGGTCTGAAATTTACAGGATATAGATAGATAGGCAGCGCAATAAAAACTACATCATCAAAATTTTTTGATCACTTCCGGTTTGGGCGTGGGGACTTCCGGTTTTTTCGTCTCATGTCGGGCGACCCTGCTTCCCATGTAATTCAAGAATCTAAACAAAAACAGTATATTTAAGCTATACTAAATGATTTTAATCCCCTGAGATGAAGAAAAATTAAATTGAATGTTGCGCATGCGCAGTTTTCAAAAATGGCAAATTTTCTTAAAAATTTAATAAGTCCGCCAATTATTGACCGATTTTTATGATTTTGGTGTCTATCGAAACCTTGATACTTTATCTAAAAAATGTTGGGAACAGAATTTTGATTTTCGAATTTGAATTTTTTTTATGCCCGTTCGAATTTTTCAAAAATTTAAAACTCTATATCTCGTGACCTTGACCTTCAATGACCTTGACATTTGAGATGTAGAATGTCCTTGACCTCAGCTGTCTATAGATGTGCTGATATTGCATGACAAATATTAACTTCCGGTTTTATAGCCCACCAAAATCTGACTATTTTGCAATTTTGGACGGTTATATTACACTTTCGGGCTCTAATGTTCGGATCGATCTGAAATTTACAGGATATAGATAAATACGCAACACAATTAAAAATATATCATCAAAATTTTTTGATAACTTCCGGTTTGGGCGTGGGGACTTCCGGTTTTTTATCTCATTTCAGGCGACCCTACATCCCGTGTAATTCAAGAATGTAAGCAAAAACAGTATATATTAGCTATACAAAATAATTTGTATCCCCCGAGAAGAAAAAAATTCCAATTGCTAGTTGCGCATGCGCCATTTTTCCGAGAATGGCAAATTTTCTTTAAAATTTAATTAGTCCGTCATTTATTATTTATGCCCGTTTGAATTTTTTAAAAATTTGAAATTCTAAATCTTGTGACCTTCACCTTCAATGACCTTGAAATTTTCCATATAGAATGGCCTTGACATCAGCTGTCTATAGATCTAACAATATTGTTACGCTTGTTCCACAATTGGAGGCTGAAAAGTACCGGAATTGAAAGCTAGCAGGTTAGAAGTTTCAAAATGTTCGAAATCCATGGGATAACGCATAGTTGCCACGCTCGGAGCTGTTCACAGTTCTAGTTTTAATTTGTGATTATTTTTAGTTGACTTCTAATCTCATGGCAGTCTGTGGTCAAAGAGAGATAATTTGTTAACCCTAGCTTTGACATAGTTAGGAATTGTGGGTTGTAACATTACAGTTAAGTTATGTTACGAAAGCACAGCTGCAGGTTGTGGCGTTAGATTGAAAAATATCAAATATTTAAAATAAAGATCACAAGCTTCTAAATCTGAATATATAAGGAGGATTACTGGTTCCCATAGGAACATTATTAATAATATTAACAATTTTTTTATTTGTGGAACTGAGGAATTTGTCCTAAAAAACAACTTAAATGAAAGAAGGATACAGGTTTGGTAAAATGATTAAGTTATTTTCAATGGTTAGCTATAACATAAACAATAAGGATTTAATAAAGTTTTATGAATCCACATAAGGAGGGGTAATCTACCACGGACTAAGATATCATTTAGATTTTTATTTCGGGTATAGGCCAGCTGTATTGTTATATTGTACAAAGGGTATAATCTGGAAGTCAACTTGGATGTCTTAAAAACAATTAATAAAACCGTTTCAAAATACTTTAATCAACCCGATCACCACAGACCACCACATAAAAAACCTTAAAATTATTCCGATTGAACAGATTTAAGAACAACCTGGTACTGATTCAAAAAAACTTCTCCTCATTCGCGAAAACTATTGGATAAATAAATTTCAAACTATGCATCTTTTAGGAATGAACATCCCAGGAGTTTTATGTTTTAAACAGCTGTGTGATATGTGAATACAATTCACCTTGTAATCATAGGAAGCCAATTTGCAATATTGGCTGTGACCAATGTTGAGTTTAGGGTCTACAATTTAAAAAAAAAAATATTTCAGTTTTCAAATATTTTAAAGAATTACTAGAATATACTTTTAAGTATGATTGGCATCCTAATACACGCTTCCAGAAAAGATGGTGGGTCACTGCTGTGACGTCATGGGGGGCGGTGGGTGTTGAAAAAGCGTCAGGTCTGACGCGTGTCATTGAAAACACACTGTATGCCCAGGCCCTATAGCCTACTTGTACACTGAAACGTACGCTTTTCTGTAAACAATGGATCCAAACCGAGGCTCACAAGAGGTACGCTCACCGTTTTAAAGATATTTTAAGCCAATCGTAAGAATCAAACTATAATTATAGTGTTTTGCAAGCCCAGGGAAACTAGGCCTATCGTCGGCTGACTTGTTATTGTCATAAACTCATCATGGCGTCTACGGCTAGACATGAGTTAAGAGTCGCTTTGGCCTATAATATTGAAATGTGCTGAAACTGATAACTAGGAAGACTATACATCTATCACATCTACCAAAATATTACATATAAATGTGTAATACGATAAAATAATATTGCATTTCTCTCACACACACACACCACTTGGAGACGAATGCACTGAGTAGAACTAGGTCAAAGATAAACAAAGAAGGGGAATGGTAAATTCATCTTGTAATACTGCCGTCCCAAGTTTTATCATTCAGAACTAAATTAATATATCATTCCTGGCACTAAATTTAATCATGAGAACTTACCATTATGTCTAAATACAGAATAATCTATCGCAAACTTCAAATAAAACGTACAACAGCGTGTTCACAAAAATGGCTCCATCTATCTTTCACCCCTTATGACATCAGGAATTTCCGTCGAACAGCGCCACATTACTGGAAGCGTGTATAGGTTTAAACTTTAAACATTTGGGATTTAAAAAATTTAAAATTTTAAAAGGGAAAAAAATGGTTGCCCCAATAAAAAAAATTGGTTTAAATTTTTAAAAAACTAAAAATTTTTTAAAAACCTTTTAAATTGCAAAAATGAAACTTTGTGAAGTAAATAGTCAAGTAAATTTAAAGAAAGTTTACTTTTAAAGGGGCAATTGTCCTTTTGGCAAAATGGGGGAAAAACTTGGGATTTTTTTTAAATGAAATTTGTTTAAAAACCCTTAAAATTTAAAAGAAACGGAAAAAATTTTTCCCCCCTTTTAAAATTAAACTTTTTTGAATTTAACTGGTTCCGGAAACTTCTTCCCTTTTTGGAATCCGCTAACCTTTGAAACCTTTTTGTTTAACCAAAGGAAAAGCATTTTAAAACAAAAACACTCGAAATTTTTACTTTTTCCAAAGGCCAAATTTTAGGGGATTTTTAAATTTTTTGCTTCATAAAAAATTTAACCGAAAAGAAAATACCAGTTTTTAAATAAAAAATACACAATTAAATTTTTGTGGATGAAAATTTAAATTTTTTAGAAAAATTTTTAAAAATTTAAACCATTACTAAGGGTTAAAAACAAAAATAGAAAATCCCCCAGGCTTCGCGGGTTCTGCCCCAATGGGGTAGCATTTTTGCCATTTTTCCCCCTTTTAAAATTACCCCAAAAGTAAAACTATAAACCCTTTTTAACAAAAATTAAAATTTTTTACAAGAGTATAAAGTCGTTTTTTTCAAAGGGGTTTTTCCCCCTGGAAAAATTTTTATTAGAAAAAAACCCAAACGCATAAATTCAAAAAAACAATTTTTTAACCATGAAATTTCCCCCAAAAATTTTTAAATTTGATTTTAAAACGGGGAAAGGGAACCTGTACCATTTAAATTTTTAAAATATCCCAAAAAAAGAAATTTCGAAAACCCATCAAAATTTGTGGGGCCCCACGGTACCTTTAAGGTTTTAAAAAAAGAAAAAAAAAAAAACATTTCAAAACCCAAAATTTTATGAAACGCAAAATACCTTATATTTTAAATTTTAATGCAATAAAATTTAATGAAATAAAAAAACCCATGGTAATAAATTTGTGAAAATAAATTTTATTGGTTAAGAATTTTAAAAGAGTTTTAAAAGTTTTTTTCCCTGTTGGGTTTTTAAAAGGGGGTCAACCCCTTTTTTGTAGGGAAGTTTTTGGATAAAACCGACGGGGGGTTAAAATTCACCAAATGGGGCAAAAAGGGAATTATAGGCTTAATTTCTAAAATTAAACCCCTAAAAACCCCACCCAAAAAACGGAAAAAAAGGGGCCCAAAATCGAATTTATAAATTGAGTTGTTCAAAAAGTTTTTTTTAAATTGGGGGAAAACTTGGCATTCAGTGTGGCCCACTTTAAGGGTTGGCCAGCTAAAAATAAATTTTAAACCTTTTTTTACCAAACTTTTTTGAAAAAAAATTTTGGAATTTTAAAAAAGGGAGTACCCAAAAAGCACAATAATTCGTCAAATATATATTCGGCTCTTTTGGACGCCATATTGAATCCATACACAACACAAATATTATCTCGCGATAAGTTACGAGATTTGCTCGAAGTACAATTACACACGCCCATCATTGATTTTGTCCAACTGGAGTCACGGAAATTTACGGAAGTATTCTTATTACAGCCACTTACACAGTGTGCTTAATCAAAGATTGAAAACCGCACCTTCTATGAGGCGCCATGTGGGAATTAAATTATTTGACAAAATTATTTGAAATAAGCAGATTTTATGGAAATTAATGATCTTGTGCACTCGTGATTATTTGAAAACAATCAGTTTTTACCATTTTCATTGTATGCATACCAGTTATGATAGTTTTAAACAATGAATCGCTACTATTTTATTGTATTCATCTAATCAAACATGGTTAATGATTGTTTATCAAACAATCAAAATAAGAAAAATCATGGTTTACAAACCAGGAAATCGTCCAAATTACTTATTTGAAAGCAAATATACTACTTAAACTCATTGGAAATAATGAAATTTTCCAAACCATAAAATTTGTTGGAATGCATGGGATGGAAACAATCAAACACAAAATCATTGTTTCCAAACCAGTACTTCAAAACTTTGATTATTTCAAACCATGATAATCCGCACCTCATTCCTTGCATACCATATAACTGTTACGTATCTCATTTTGATTATTTGCATCCCAGCAAATTATAAAAGCATGGTTTTTCATACCACTGGTCTATTATAGATCAGTGGCAGTAGCCTATACCGTCTTTAGTTTTCCATTGCTATTATATAATATTATAGGTAAAATATACATGTAGTATGAAATTCGGACAGTGATTTGAATTCTCAAATGAAAATGGTAAAAACTGATTGTTTTCAAATAATCACGACTGCACAAGATCATTTATTTCCATAAAATCTGCTTATTTCAAATAATTTTGTCAAATTGTGATGTGAAAGGGCTTGGTCCGGGGTTCTGCTATATTACAACATAATATTCGCTTCGCAAAGGTTAATAATCACAAACAAGATCAAAAACATGTGGACATCTTGGTTTCTATCAATATAACTCAATTTTTCATATCCCTCTAGAGAACAATTGACAATTGCCTAGAGAGGCATGATTATCCAGTCTCACAAATGGAAATGGGAGGGTCTACTACTACTAATAACGTAACATTTAGCTGAAAATTGAAAAAGATTCCTAAAGGTTTGATCTTTATTTGAGAGCCACTGGAGCTGATACTAAGTCTGAAAAAGTGAAGTCAGCAATCTTTCTTCATGTTGTTGGAGAAGAATCTCTTGAGATTTATAACTTAGACAATGATGGTGATGAAAATAAACTCAACAAGAAAAGGTTGAAAATTATTGTAATCCTAGATCAAATATAACTTTTGAAAGTTAAGCTTACAAATTCTTCACTTGTGTTCAAAAACAGGATGAAAGTGTAGATCATTTTGTATCTGAATTTATGAACAAAGCGAAAACATGTGAATTTAGTGACCTCAAAGATGGACTAATTAGAGATAGAATTATTTGTGGCATTCCTAACAATAGTCTTAGACAAAGATTACTTAAAGAAGACCAATTAACCATGCAGAAATGTATTCAAATGTGTAGAGATTACGGTGGTACATATACGACATTCCTCTTTTTTTAGTTTTCAGTTAAAAAAAATTTCAGAAGGCTGGGTGAAAACCTAAAAAATAAAAACATAAAACTTATTTGGGATTTTGGGTTTTTATTTTGAGTTTTCACCCAGGTGGAAACTCAGTTAGTTTTTAGTTTTTATTTTTAGTTTTCACCCGAGGTGAAAACAGTTTTCACCCAGGTGGAAACTCATTTAGTTTTTATACGCCCACACATAAATGTGGGCGTATATTGTAGTCGCCCCTGTCTGTCCGTCTGTCTGTCTGTCCGTCTGCCCGTCTGCCTGTCCACAATTGTTGTGAACACGATAGAGACCACATTTCTTGATGGATTTTGACCAAATTTGGTGAGTGATGGGCCATCGCTATTTTTGGTTTCTGAGAATTATAATCAATATCAAAGCCAAAATTTTGAATGAAGTTTGGTATCTAGACCAAACTCAACCATAATGATTCCATCAATCCATTATACAATAAAGTTCCTGCGGCCCGAAATCATCCCTCCTATATATTCAGAAAGAAAGATATTCCACAAATACTGATAAAACTTAAAAAATGAAATGAATGGAGTTTTACGTCCTACTTTTCTGCACCTTATGGGTTAATGAAGACGGGCAACGCCATGCAATGTGCAATAAGGGACAGCGGCATTAGCCTACTCTTTTGCGATTTCCAACTGTCGAGGGATCTTTAACATGCACAGCCTGTAGCACACGGGGCCTCGGTTTATTGTCCCGTCCGAACAACTAGACGCTTTTTCCATGTCAGTCCCTCCGACCTTCATCACTGACAAGGGGAATCCGGGCTGAAAAGTCCGAAAGTTCATCTCGACCTTTGCCGGGATTGAATCCTAGACCTGATAAAACTTAAAAGACACCAACAGTTACATTTTTATGTTTAATAAATGATTTAGAAACTTACAGTAAAATTCTTTTAAAATTTAGTCAAAGACAGCTGACTAAGTAAGGCATATAATATATATTATATTTTATATACTATCAGGCAAAAGCTTTCGCCGACTTATTTTACCCGAAAACAACAAAAAAGGCGCTATTGGACAAATATTATGAAATTATGAAAAGAATTCATTTTCCTTGATTTTAAATGAAAATTCTTCGAACAAGAATCGATTTCTTTTCACTCACACAAAAAAACAAAAATTCCATTACACAGTCTTAACCCCATTTTTATACGCCCACACATAAATGTGTATATTGTAGTCGCCCCTGTCTGTCCGTCTGTCTGTCTGTCTGTCTGTCTGTCTGTCTGTCTGCCTGTCCACAATTGTTGTGAACACGATAGAGACCACATTTCTTGATGGATTTTGACCAAATTTGGTGAGTGTGTTTGTTATAACCCAAGGAAGAAGCCTATTGAAAATCAGACCAATCGAAAAATATTCAATGAGTTATTGCCCTTGTTTTTGAAAATTTGTTGTGAACACGATTAAGAGTGTGTTCCTTTATGGATTTTGATGAAATTTGGTGTGATTGCTTCTTATTACTTAAGGATGAAGCCTATTGAAAATCAGACAAATCGAAAAATAAATTGATGAGTTATTGCCCTTGTTCTTGAAAACACATTCTTTTTGTGTTCAAAAATGTGTTGTGGACATGATAGAGAGGTGGTTTCAGGATGGATTTTGACCAATTTCGGTGTGTGTGTTTGTAATCATCCAAGGATGAAGCCTTCTGCCCGCCCGTCTGTCTGTCTGTCCGTCTGTCTGTCCGCCTGCCTGTCCACAATTGTTGTGAACACGATAGAGACCACATTTCTTGTTGGATTTTAATGAAACTTGGAATGAGTCTTTGTAATGACCCAAGGATGAAGCCCATCGAAAATGAAACCAATCGAAAAATATTTACTATGAGTTATTGCCCTTGTCCTAAAATTCCTTGTGAACACGATAGGAAGCCGGGTTCTTGATGGAATTTGATGAAACTTGGTGTGAGTGTTTGTTATAACTCGAGGATAGACCCTCTTGAAAATCAGACTAATCAAAAAATATTTATTGAGTTATTGCCCTTGTTCTTTAAAACGTGTTAACTTTATCAGCCTCTGATTCTTTGTAGACTTGATAGAGATCTGGTTTCTTGATAGATTTTGACAAAGCATGATTTGAGCCTTTTACATTTAAAATATTGTATTTACTGATACCTCTTGTCCACCGCCCGAATAACAAAGACTGCCAATGGTGGGCGTATTACGATGGACCATCGCTATTTTTAGTTTTTATTTTGAGTTTTCACCCGAGGTGAAAACAGTTTTCACCCAGGTGGAAACTCATTTAGTTTTTATACGCCCACACATAAATGTGGGCGTATATTGTAGTCGCCTCTGTCTGTCCGTCTGTCTGTCTGTCTGTCTGTCCACAATTGTTGTGAACACGATAGAGACCACATTTCTTGATGGATTTTGACCAAATTTGGTGAGTGTCTTTGTTATAACCCAAGGAAGAAGCCTATTGAAAATCAGACCAATCGAAACATATCCAATGAGTTATTGCCCTTGTTTTTGAAAATTTCTTGTGAACACGATTTAGAGTGTGTTTCTTGATGGATTTTGATGAAATTTGGTGTGATTGCTTGTTATTACTTAAGGATGAAGCCTATTGAAAATCAGACAAATCGACAAATAAATTGATGAGTTATTGCCCTTGTTCTTGAAAACACATTCATCTGCCTGTCCACAATTGTTGTGAACACGATAGAGACCACATTTCTTGATGGATTTTGACCAAATTTGGTGAGTGTGTTTGTTATAACCCAAGGAAGTAGCCTATTGAAAATCAGACCAATCGAAAAATATTCAATGAGTTATTGCCCTTGTTTTTGAAAATTTGTTGTGAACACGATTAAGAGTGTGTTCCTTTATGGATTTTGATGAAATTTGGTGTGATTGCTTCTTATTACTTAAGGATGAAGCCTATTGAAAATCAAACAAATCGAAAAATAAATTGATGAGTTATTGCCCTTGTTCTTGAAAACACATTCTTTTTGCGTTCAAAAATGTGTTGTGGACATGATAGAGAGATGGTTTCTGGATGGATTTTGACCAATTTCGGTGTGTGTGTTTGTAATCATCCAAGGATGAAGCCTTCTGCCCGCCCGTCTGTCTGTCTGTCCCTCTGTCTGTCCGCCTGCCTGTTCACAATTGTTGTGAACACGATAGAGACAACATTTCTTGATGGATTTTAATGAAACTTGGAATGAGTCTTTGTAATGACCCAAGGATGAAGCCCATCGAAAATGAAACCAATCGAAAAATATTTACTATGAGTTATTGCCCTTGTCTTAAAATTCCTTGTGAACACGAAAGGAAGCCGGGTTCTTGATGGAATTTGATGAAACTTGGTGTGAGTGTTTGTTATAACTCGAGGATAGACCCTCTTGAAAATCAGACTAATCAAAAAATATTTATTGAGTTATTGACCTTGTTCTTTAAAACGTGTAAACTTTATCAACCTCTGATTCTTTGTAGACTTGATAGAGATCTGGTGTCTTGATAGATTTTGACAAAGCATGATTTGAGCCTTTTACATTTAAAATATTGTATTTACTGATACCTCTTGTCCACCGCCCGAATAACAAAGACTGCCGATGGTGGGCGTACTACGATGGACCATCGCTATTTTTAGTTTTTATTTTGAGTTTTCACCCGAGGTGAAAACAGTTTTCACCCAGGTGGAAACTCATTTAGTTTTTATACGCCCACACATAAATGTGGGCGTATATTGTAGTCGCCTCTGTCTGTCCGTCTGTCTGTCTGTCTGCCTGTCCACAATTGTTGTGAACACGATAGAGACCACATTTCTTGATGGATTTTGACCAAATTTGGTGAGTGTCTTTGTTATAACCCAAGGAAGAAGCCTATTGAAAATCAGACCAATCGAAACATATTCAATGAGTTATTGCCCTTGTTTTTGAAAATTTCTTGTGAACACGATTTAAAGTGTGTGTCTTAATGGATGTTGATGAAATTTGGTGTGATTGCTGGTTATTACTTAAGGATGAAGCCTATTGAAAATCAGACAAATCTAAAAATAAATTGATGAGTTATTGCCCTTGTTCTTGAAAACACATTCATCTGCCTGTCCACAATTGTTGTGAACACGATAGAGACCACATTTCTTGATGGATTTTGACCAAATTTGGTGAGTGTGTTTGTTATAACCCATGGAAGAAGCCTATTGAAAATCAGACCAATCGAAAAATATTCAATGAGTTATTGCCCTTGTTTTTGAAAATTTGTTGTGAACACGATTAAGAGTGTGTTTCTTGATGGATTTTGATGAAATTTGGTGTGATTGCTTGCTATTACTTAAGAATGAAGCCTATTGAAAATCAGACAAATCGAAAAATAAATTGATGAGTTATTGCCCTTGTTCTTGAAAACACATTCATTTTGCGTTCAAAAATGTGTTGTGGACATGATAGAGAGATTGTTTCTGGATGGATTTTGACCAATTTCGGTGTGTGTTTTTATAATCATCCAAGGATAAAGCCTTCTGCCCGCCTGTCTGTCTGTCTGTCTGTCCGTCTGCCTGTCCACAATTGTTGTGAACACGATAGAAACCACATTTCTTGATGGATTTTAATGAAACTTGGAATGAGTCTTTGTAATGACCCAAGGATGAAGCCTATCGAAAATGAAACCAATCGAAAAATATTTACTATGAGTTATTGCACTTGTCCTAAATTTCCTTGTGAACACGATAGGGAGCCTGGTTCTTGATGGAATCTGGTGAAACTTGGTGTGAGTGTTTGGACAAATATTATGATTAAATTATGAACAGAATTCATTTTCCTTGATTTATAATGAAAATGCCGAGATTTTATTCTTCGCACAAGAATCAATTTCATTTCACTCACACAAAAAAACAAAAATTCCATTGCAGAGTCTTAACCCGATTTTTATACGCCCACACATAAATGTGTATATTGTAGTCGCCCTTGTCTGTCCGTCTGTCTGTCTGTCTGCCTGTCCACAATTGTTTTGAACACGATAGAGACCACATTTCTTGATGGATTTTGACCAAATTTGGTGAGTGTGTTTGTTATAACCCAAGGAAGAAGCCTATTGAAAATCAGACCAATCGAAAAATATTCAATGAGTTATTGCCCTTGTTTTTGAAAATTTGTTGTGAACACGATTAAGAGTGTGTTTCTTTATGGATTTTGATGAAATTTGGTGTGATTGCTTCTTATTACTTAAGGATGAAGCCTATTGAAAATCAGACAAATCGAAAAATAAATTGATGAGTTATTGCCCATGTTCAGGAAAAAACATTCATTTTGCGTTCAAAAATGTGTTGTGGACATGATAGAGAGATGGTTTCTGGATGGATTTTGACCAATTTCGGTGTATGTGTTTGTAATCATCCAAGGATGAAGCCTTCTGCCCGCCTGTCTGTCTGTCTGTCCGTCTGTCTGTCCACAATTGTTGTGAACACGATAGAGATTACGATGGGCCATCGCTATTTTTAGTTTTTATTTTGAGTTTTCACCCAGGTGGAAACTCATTTATTTTTTTATTTTTTTTTTTTTCGGGGAAAAATTATTTGTAATAGTTTATATAAAAAAAAACTTATTGGACACGTGGTTTTTCATTGGACACGTGGTTTTCTGTTTATCATAAAACTTGAAAATGAATGTTACTGAGAGAACTGTGAGTAATTATGTTAAATTTGAATACTCTTCCTTTATTGGAGGCCTAGCAGACATAATTTTGTGTTTTTGGTAAGCACCCTTGTTATGTAGGTCTACTTCTAGGAGTGAGTAAAAGCCACCCCCATCCCTATTTTAAACAATCAGAGAAAGTCTAACATATGAGGAATATAGATCTAGTACATTAATAGTTTTGTATGTCCCCATCCCCTAACTTAAATTTACACTTCTGAACTTCTCGAGCTAAGGTTTTTCTCAGCTCCCCTCCCCCCCATTTTTTCGGAAATATTAATAAAATCTAAGCTAAATTAAGGGGTAAATGGTATGATTAATCATCAATCTTCTTCGTTATTCATATTTTCACGTCAAATTTTAAAAATTTCTCCAACGCCCATCTGAGGTCGTGCACGGCCAGATTATAACAATAATTTGTGGCTCATTATTTGGTTTGATTGTGGATTGTTCTTTTTCATGATGGTTTGTATTCATACATGACATCGAGTGTTTCATATTTCGGGATTTGAATGATGTTTTAGACAGCGATGTCGATATCATTAAAGAATACTTTATCTTGGGATTTTCTTATAGTGAGATTATAGCTTTCCTTTACTTTTATCATGGGAGAAAAATCAGTTACAGGCAATTTCAGAGAATTTTGCACACTCAAGGTCTAAATAGGCGAAAAGAAAAATCTGAACTAAATGCTGTAATTGATGTAATTAATTGTGAACTGCATGGCAGTGGAAAAAAAATTGGGATATCGCTCTATGCATCATAGAATTAGGCAAAAATATCATATCGAAACATCCAGGGAATCCGTTCGTATCCTCTTAAAAGAACTTGACCCAGTGGCCGTTAAATTTAGACAACAGAGAAAAATGCATAGGCGTCTATACAATGTCTGTGGTCCAAACCAATTATGGAACATAGACGGATGGGACAAACTGAAACCTGTGTGTGTCCACGGATGCATTGATGGCTTTTCGGGGAGATTGCTCTGGCTCGAAGCTTCGTCAAGCAACAAAAATCCATTTATTGTTTGCTCAATGTTTGAAGAGACTGTAAGAAGCATTGGTGGGATACCGTGCACTATTCGAGCGGACAGAGGACGGAGAATGTAAATATCGAGGCCATGCAAGTAGCTTTGAGTAGTCTGAGAGAGCTTTTGGGGAAAATTCCGACTTTACGGCATGGATGTGTGGATAGACCATTTTAAGTCCTGTGCTGGATTCATCGACAATTCGTTGGAACTCCATTTGGAGTGTATCAGATTTTTTTTCATTCAATTGTTAAGAAACGAATTGAAAAATATCGTGCAGGAGTGGAATACACATTACATAAGAAAATCAAGAGATAACGCTCCATTTGGAAGACCCGATGTTATGTTTTATTTGCCAGAACAATTTGGTGGAATAGATAGCTTAAAACCATTAAATATAGAAGAATTTGAAATTTTGCAAGAAACTTTGACATCTAAAATACCGGATTGCAAGAATTTATACGAAGAATTGTTTACGGTTGTCATGACCGAGAATGGCATGTTCCTTCCCAAAAATATTTCGGAAGCAGATGATATGCTCGTTTATCTTCTGGATAATATTGAAAGTGCTATGCCACCTGTTTGATGATAATTTTGTAACTGACCATACTGACTATATCCTATATTTTTGAAACTATGTATGCTTCATTATATCGATATTATCTCGGACGAGTTCGAATTTGAGTCACAGTTTTCAACCAAACCGTTAAAAACTTGGTATGCTTTATCATAAACCTTAAATTCTCGAATTGAATTAAATAGTGAGCGTATAAATAAGGCATACAATTTATTTATGATCATTATGTAAAATAGTAAAGACGCATATTTTTATTGGATCCAACTATGAACCTATTTTCTGTAAATAGATTAATGACATTAAGAAACACAATTATTATAATTATAATAATGAACGACTTCCATGAATAAAACTTCTAGATTGAATATCAACGTGTTAGTGTGGTTATCACATCATCATCAGCATGAAAAAAACTAGAATAGGTATAAATAGTAAACTGGGTAAACAAAATAATAAACTAATAAACTAAAAACAAAGGCATAGGGATAAAAGGAAGAAACCATCAATGGTAAGGTATGAAAGCCATAATGATAATAACCTTTGTCTGTGCTCTATTGGTGCTGTAGGATCTTAAGAAATTTGACTGCTTAATCCAATTGTCATTATGGGCTTCCTACTTAACTTTGGCGGTTTCCTCCAGACAAGGAAACTTAATAAGTATAAAAGTATAAAATATAATTCAACATAATGCAGCTATACATTAACATTTATGTATTTGTGTATCTTTGAAAGCTCAAGCTAGTTAAATTATGTCTCATAAAATTATCAATTAAACAGGGATATCTGTCCCCACAAAAGAAACATTTTACACACATTCATTCAGAAAGGAAAAGATAAATCGATACACAATAAGTCACATGTATGTAGCCGGGTCCTGGGGATGTCTCTTTTCCCCAAAAGATAAGGCTTGGGTTCGTTCAGAACAATTTTATTGTAGACCAAAACAAAAACCCTGTAAAACGATACAAAAAGATTAATAAACAATTATAAAAAATACATCAATATAAACAATAAAATACTCTATGTTAAGGGAAAATATACACTATCCATCTAAGGATATATCTTAAATACATGTATATGATAAATAACTAAAAAACTATATATAAATTACCTACCCGAAGTGGGGTTTAAATATTGGACATCAAATTGTTATTAATACTACATGTATAACTATATGTATATAACATCTTTAATGTAAACCTGAAAAGCGCATTATACAGAATAATACTACTAGCAATAGGTATAAACTATCTTATATACTAATAAATAATAAATGCTTGAATCTGATGAACTTAATATTATTTAAAATATATCATTTACACCCTTTCTTTCTAAACTTGGTAAAAACCCCTGACAATAACCCATAAGAAGAGAATACACATATACCTTTCACTAATTAATGAAGAATCAATTAGATGGCTGAATGATTGGCTGAATTATAAAAAATACAAATTCAACCCTGTCTCTTCCAAGATAAAATGGAGAATGTGGTATCCAATACACAAAGTAGTTAGGGTGAGGATGAAGACAGTTCACCCCAAAGGATAGACAGAAAGGTGAATCCCAGGTTAAAAATAGAATAAAAACAAAGGGTATTTACAGGTGATTGGCTTGTGCAGTGAAGTATAACATGACTAAGTCAAATAATAGACTGCTTAAAGAGACAGTTAAACTAGAAATATCACACTGTCACATACTCCCCTCCTTTGAAAAAAATGTCGTCCCGACATTTAACACAAAATATATACCAATAAGACTACTGAAACTAAAACAAACCTTTTTAATTAAAAATCACAAAATACTTTTAAACTTTCACAAACAATTTTCCTCCGATCTGCTGGTAACAAACAAAATTAATCAGAAGACAGATATCTGAAAAGAGATGATGGTGTCATGACTTCTGGAGTAGTTGTCATTTGCATAACATAATCTTCGTAACGAGATATAATCTTCTTTCACGTCCAGATCTTCTTGTCACAAGTGTTTCTTCCTCATCCGAGCTGACCGATTGTCCATCCTCAGCAGTGTCGACTACCGCTATTTCTGGTTAATCACTATCGCCAACTTCTTCTTCTTGAAAATGTTCTTCTGTAGAGCTAGCTGGTGGTGCGTCAAAATGCTCCTCTACAACAATAAAATCTTCCTCTCCACCTATGCTATCTGAATCCGATAAAGTGGTAACTGATGGTAATATCCTACGCCTTTCTTTGGTCGCTGATGATACCGGTGGTGGTAAACCCATGGGAATAGAACCGATAGGCAGCAGATTATTCCTGTGTAAAATACGAGTCTCACCGTGACCATCTTCTCTACTTACCTCATACACTGGTATATCATCATTCGGTTAGTTAATCAATTTATATACACTCTCTTCAAACTTATCTGCGATCTTATGCCTGCCTTCTTTAAATGCTAATCTTTTTACTAAGACTCTGTCTCCTATTTCAAGTACTGAATATTTTGCCTTTTTATCATAATGTTCTTTCTGTTGTTGCTGTGAATCTGTAATTTCCCTTGATGCTAGATGGTAAGATGTTTCCATACGTTGTCGCAAATCAGTTATATACTTACTAGAACTTTGATGTTGTTCCTGATTTACAAGTCCTAAAACAATATCCAAAGTAATGTATGGCTTAAGACCAAACATTAGATGAAATGGTGAAAACCCCGTGCTATCATGACATGTACTATTATAAGCATGAGTTAATGATGGTAAATATTGTTTCCAATCTGATTTCTGAGATGTTTCCAGAGTACCTAACATATTTAAAAGAGTACGATTGAACCGTTCACACATTCCATTTCCAGCTGGGTGATATGGAGTGGTCCTTGACTTACGCATTCCACTCAAGGCACATAACTCCTGAATGATCTTACACTCAAAACTCCCCCCTTTATCACTATGAATGCGTTTTGGAAAACCATAATGTACTATAAAATTGTCAAATAAAGCTTTTGCAGTTGTTTTCGCAGTGATGTTTCTAGTGGGAATGGCTTGAGCATAACGGGTAAAATGATCGGTGATTACTAATATGTTACTGATGTTTCCCTTACATTCTTCCAGGCAAAGATAGTCCATGCAAACAATTTCCATAGGCGCTGTGGATTTGATGTTAACTAAAGGGACACGAGTGTTGGTGGTAGACTTCCTCATAATACACCTTTGACATTTCTTCAAATAATCATCCACATCAGAAGACATCTTAGGCCAAAAAACTCTTTCCCGAAGCAGAGATAATGTTTTATCTCGTCCAAGATGTCCCATTCTGTCATGTACTCCTTGAAGAACTACAGTTCTCTCCCCTGATGGTATTACTAGTTGATGAATATTCTTTCCTGACGATAAAGATGTTCGGTACAAAATGTCATTCCTTATCAGTAGTCTATCAAACTGCTTATACAAAATTGCATCCAAATGTGATACTGGTGTTTTAGCTGGTTTCCTACCTGACTGGACAGCTTTAAATATTGGACCAATAACCGAATCTAACTGCTGTTTCGAAGACCAATCTAAAGCTGTGTCTACAGAATAACTATCTGTCAAAGACAAATCAGGGATTACCTGAGCAGCTAAACAAGAAACATATCCTTCATCTTCACCTAGTAACATTCCTTTCAGTGCTTTAATGGACTCGTCAGATATCTTACGAAACTCACTTGTTGGTTCAGGTAAACGAGACAAACAATCTGCATCTACATTCTTCTTTCCTGGACGATATTTAATGTTGAAATTATAATTCTCAAGTGCTGCTAGCCATCTATGCAATGTAGCGTCTAATTTTGCTGATGTTATGATGTATGTTAACGGATTATTATCAGTAAACACAGTGAAAGTATTACCATACAGATAATGATGAAACTTATCTGTAACTGACCATTTTAAAGCAAGGAATTCCAATTTATGTGCAGGATAATTTCTTTCCGATTTATTAAGACTTCTGCTGGTGTAAGCTATAACATGTTCTTTTCCATCCTTTACCTGATACAAAACTGCACCTTAACCTCGAGCACTAGCATCCGTGTGAAGAACATACGGTTTACTACAATCTGGATAAGCAAGAACGGGCGATGAAACTAAAGCCTGCTTCAATTCATTAAATGCGGTCTCTCTCTGAATATCCCAATGCCATGCTGGTGAAATATGTGATGTTGCCTTTCTCCCCCTCTTCTTAGACGTTGGACTCCCGACCAAGAGTTGATTTAGAGGCTGAGCAATTTTAGAGAAATCCTTAATAAATCTTCTGTAGTACCCTACAAACCCTAAAAAGCTACGTAATTCATCTGCATTAACTGGTGTCTTCCAATCTCTAACTTTAGCAGTTTTCTCAGGATCTGTCTGAACTCCCTCAGGTGAAACAATATGCCTAAGTATTTTACCTTCCTTTGAAAAAACTTACATTTCTTAGGTGCCAGCTTAAGACCAGATGACTCAAATCTCTCAAAAACGAGTTGTAATCTCTCAAGGTGTAGTTCATAAGAGTCAGAGAATATTATCACATCATCTAAATATATCATGCAAATTTTCAAATGCAAATCACCAAGACATTCTTCCATCAATCTTTGATAAGTGACAGGTGCATTGGTCAGTCCAAATGGCATACGATTAAACTCGTAAAAGCCTAAAGATCCTACTGTAAAAGCAGTTTTACACTTATCTTCTTCCTTTAGTTCAACCATATGATAACCAGATTTCATATCAAAAACTTAGCACCAGACAAGTTATCAAGAACTTCTATTCTTGGTAAAGCATAAGCATCTTTGATAGTACGACGATTTAACTGCCTAATATCAACACACATCATTAAAGAATTATCTTTCATCCGACAAAGAACAATGTTGGAAGCCCACGAACTGTTAGATTTCTTAATAATACCACTGATAAGCAAATCCTGTAGATGTTTTCTTACCTCATCAAACATAGCTGGTGGAATTTGTCGATGTTTTTGCTTGAATGGAGTCTCATCAGTAAGTTTGATTGAATGCTTCACTAAACTAGTGCATCCTACATCAACATCACTATTGGAAAAGATATGCTGCCATTTGTTAATGAAATCTTCTGCCACTTCCAAATCTGTCTCTAACAATGGAGAAGTACTCCAATCTATTCTATCAATTCCATAACAAACATTGCTATTCGTCTCCTGATCTGAGTGCATGACAGCTGAAACAGTATCACTATACTGAACCTCTGTCACAGGAACAAATTCACAAACAATAGAATTAGGTGAAATATTAATAGGGTACGCAGACAAAATAGACACAGTGACAAACACCATGTTGTCTCCCCCTGGTTGGAATCTGACCAAAGTTGGTGCAATTTCCAATGACTTTGGCAATTTGGAATGTCTCGATGCCTGACACAATACATCACAACTAGTTGCAGAATGTTTCCCCTGAAGACGGCAAACGACAACTGTTGAACGGTTACTATGCAGACATATTGACTTCCTCTCTGTTGACTTAACAAGTCCTGAGCATGTTTCCTGTTGTGACTTCACAAACACCTTCATACAACGGAATGCTAATACCCAAGGAGTAAAGGCTTTTATACAACCCATAAAGTTAATACCATAAGTCTCCTTAGTCTCTTTCATTACAAATTCCAAGATGTTAGTACCCAATATAATTGGAACATTCTGATGATAGGGTGTGTCCTCAACAACAAGAAAAATACAATGTAATGACTTATCAGCAATACGTGGGACAGAAATACATGCCTCTACAAGACCAAGGTATGGGACCTGGTTACCTCCTGCGCCTTCAAGCTTAATAATATCCTGTATTTCATGAAACTTACATTTTTTCAGATGTTTTGAATAAAACGACTCACAAACAATAGAAACCTGTGTCTAATAAAGCTATTCCAGAGTTGCCATTAATCAAAACTTCAGCCTGATTGCTGTTTCCTACTAGTTGTGATCTAGGGCTAATACTTATGTCTATCGTCTGCCCCTCGACGAAGACATCCTGGAGTTTAAAGTATTCTTAGTCCTACAACCATAAGCTAGATGACCTTTCTTTCCACATTTAAAACATGTCGGTTCCTCTTCCTCTTCTAAGGTTGGTTGCTTCTGAGAAGTACTTGTGGTAGAATTCATAGCATTGATGGTAGTGGCTGGCTGTGTTCTCAAACATCTCACTTCATCCTTTAACTCCTTCACAGATGTAGCAAGTGACATGACAATAGATCTTAACCTATCATCACTGGTAGTCGCAGTTGACTTTGCATCCTTGGAAGATGTCATTTTCACATGTGCGGTCTTCTTACCAACGTGAATCTGCACATCTCCAAGTAATTCTCTTTCGATTTTTCTCACTTCCACCATCAAAACATCATAGTCAGTGATCGAATCAAACTTATGTGCAGCTCTCAACTTCAAATCAGGTCTTAAACCATGATAAAACTTATTACGGAGCATGTTCCTTCCCCTTGAATACTCAAAAGATTCACCTTGGTCCATTGCTTTCTGTAACAAGTCTTCGAGTCTACAACCCCAAGTAGCAACAGATTCATCTGCCTTCTGGGAAGAGGAGTAAAATTCTGCAATTATACTCTGTGACTCGTCAACTGTACCAAATACACTCTCCAATTTAGCAATAAGTCTATTTAAAGATACTCCATGACCAAGACGAATTACAATTCTTGCAGCCTCTCCTTTCAAAGATGAAAGTATAACCTGCCTTACATGTTCTATGCTGTGGTGTGACTCAATCATTTCCATTGCCTCAAATTTCCAAATGTCAAAATTCACATTTGATTTCCTACTAGGATCCCCTGAAAATGTAGATAACTTAGGAGGAGTAGGTAAGACGCGCAATGGCCTATCCCTTTCTTCCTTAGGAGCTGTCACAATAGGTTTATCAGTAACAGTAGGCTTCCGAGATTCAGTAAAAGCTTCCATCCATGCTACTAGATCCTCTTTAGACGATGCTTTAGGTTTGACTCCCAAAGCAGCAAACGCATTGATAACATCCTTTACTTCTTCGTCATCCATTTTGATTGATTGTCCTGAAGCTGTCATGTTTTTAGATTTATAATTATAAACAATAATACAACTGAATCAATGTAAAATAACCAATTCACAAATCCGACAATCCAAAAACGAAACTAAACATCAATCCAACCAATTATGTATCAAACCAAGCCAATCAATCAAAACAAAATCCAACTACGATCCAAAATACCAACTCCAAATCAATACTACATCAAATAAACACAACTCCAAATCAATACTACATCAAATAAACACAACTCCAAATCAATACAAAATAAATCAATTCCAAAATCAAATCAAGTTTAAATGAAACCCAAAACTTCAAAACCAAGAAAAGCCACAACTGTAACTACAATCAAAGTACAAACTACAAGTCCCAATTACAAACTACATATACAAAACTTCAATACAACTTGAAATACAAGACAAAAAAAAAATCCAATTCACTAAATCACAAACGTCCAAAACTGAAAAAGCGTTGAACAATAAAGTCAAAATCAAAATAAATACAAAAACTCAAGATTTAATCAAAGATCCCACAATATCCAAATCACAACAGAACACCAAATACCGTCATAGTCAATTCCTAAATAATTACTATACAATGTGAGTGCATGTGAGTTGATATAAAAAATGAAAAGAAAAATATTAAAGGGTGGAAAAAAATAAAGCTGAAAAGTAAAGAAAGAATTAAGCTGAAAAGAAAGAAAAAATCGGTATGTGTGTTGCTTAAATTGACCCCCTCCCGCACTATCTATCAAATTTCAAACACACTAAATTATTTACAAACTATGTTAACGTAACTAAATGCTATTATATAATGTATGTAGATATATACTAATTTATCAAAGACTACTTAATATTTTGCAATACTAAATAAATTACAAAGTATAAAAGGAAAAAATATTATCAATCCATCCTTGACCCAGTGACACAGTGACCTTGACACAATAAATCAAACCTATTGACCTACTGCGAAAAGATTGCAATTAAAGGTCAAAAATTTAACCAAGCAAAGGTCAATTGAGCTCTTCACTAAATCAAGACTAGAATGAATAAGTGATCACTGAAGGCCTATGAAAACAAAACTAAATATTAAAACACTTAACTACCTTAATCCTATGATAAGCACTCAATACAAATAAACAATATCAGTTCTCTTCACTTCGTTGACGCGGTGAGCTCACAATTCTGTTGGTAACGTTTATCCGATCTTCTGTTGAGATGAGGCCTTTAAAATCACGTTGGGCGCCAAAATGTAGCCAGGTCCTGGGGATGTCTCTTTTCCCCAAAAGATAAGGCTTGGGGTTGTTTAGAACAATTTTATTGTAGACCAAAACAAAAACCCTGTAAAACGATACAAAAAGATTAATATACAATTATAAAAAATACATCAATATAAACAATAAAATACTCTATGTTAAGGGAAAATATACACTATCCATCTAAGGATATATCTTAAATACATGTATATGATAAATGACTAAAAAACTATATATAAATTACCTACCCGAAGTGGGGTTTAAATATTGGACATCAAATTGTTATTAATACTACATGTATAACTATGTATCTTATATACTAATAAATAATAAATGCTTGAATCTGATGAACTTAATATTATTTAAAATAAATCATTTACACCCTTTCTTTCTAAACTTGGTAAAAAACCCTGACAATTACCCATAAGAAGAGAATACACACATACCTTTCACTAATTAATGAAGAATCAATTAGATGGCTGAATGATTGGCTGAATTATAAAAAATACAAATTCAACCCTGCCTCTTCCAAGATAAAATGGAGAATGTGGTATCCAATACACAAAGTAGTTAGGGTGAGGATGAAGACAGTTCACCCCAAAGGATAGACAGAAAGGTGAATCCCAGGTTAAAAATAGAATAAAAACAAAGGGTATTTACAGGTGATTGGCTTGTGCAGTGAAGTATAACATGTCTAAGTCAAATAATAGGCTGCTTAAAGAGACAGTTAAACTAGAAATATCACACTGTCACATGTACACCAACAAGTTACAGGGTTCCATTTACTAGTAGTCCGAAACTTGCTGACTATCACCAGCCTCTAGCTATTTAAGCAGATATGATTGGGGAGAGTCAGAAAAACACCTAAAACTTGGGATTCTCCGCACCTTCGCGAGTGCGTGGTTTTTAATCGTATTTGCAAACCTCGAATCCACCAAACCTTGATTTATTTAGAAAGATGGATGTTTTTGTAGTTCAATCATACCATCATCATCTCCCTACACCACTCATGCCATGCCTGTGGTTACGTCAAATTTTTTTTTCAAGAATTTCAATCACTCCGTCGCCATTTCAAACTGCGTGGGCATTAAAAAAAATCCGACGTTAACCGGTCATGTGATAGAAACAAACGAACCATCATCATGTACTTTCATTTTATGACCCAGTAACGTCGGAATTTCGGATGCGCCCGCGCGCAATTTGAAATGGCGACTGAGCGATTGAAATTCTGGAAAAAAGACTTTGACGCAACCACCCGCGGCGGTGCGGAAAATCCCAAGTTTTAGGTGCCTAGTTTTTCTGACTCTTCCCCAGCCATATCTGTTCAAATAGCTAGAGGCTGGAAATAGAGTCAGCAAGTTTCGGACCTGGTTCCAAGTTAATTAATTTTTATCAACTTAGCCATGTAAAGGGGCATAAATCAACGATTATGAAAAGTGCAAAGATATTCTTTCTTCTGCTCCAAAAGGCAATTTACTTGTTGTTCAAAAGCTCACATCAATCCACAATACTCACTCGCAAAAGCATAATCAAATTTATCGAAAATGCTATTATGATCTGTTGCATCTAGTAAGGGTAAAGTAAGTCTGTTTATACAAGTGTTAGCTGTTGGCAATATCCCATCATCATAGAAGTGTATGGTAGGCGATAATTTGAATCCTAAAACTGGTTCCTCCTCACATCCTGTAACAAACTTTAGAACTGAAGACAAATTTATACTTCCTCTTCTTCCACCTGAAAATATGTACAGCTTCATTCATTATGATCAGCCATTTCAAATGCAAAGCCACAAATCTTAATTTATGCTAATTCCTTTGATATGCAACACAAGGTTTCTTCAAAAGATTTCTCAAAAACTTCGACCAAATAGATAGGATGACTTAACCTTAAATAGGTTTAAATTTCTTATCAAAAAGGCATAACCCAAAGGCAAACTAAGCAGATCCCCACTTTTATTTTGGAATAAGACGAAGACTTAAAACGATAACAAAGCCACATACCAGATTCCATCAAGATCAAATAAAATTACCTAGTATTCGTCCGATAACTTCATAATCCTTACTCCACTCTCTGATAGGATCAAAGTAATTATCCTTTATTTCCTGAAGTATTAGAGTAAAAAATTCTTTGCGCGGTCCTCCCAAATCCTGGGCTACCTACAAGAATAAGATTTGTGTGTATATGAAGGTTAAATATAAGTATAAAAGTAGATTTTTTTATAATAACCGAGAACAATAACAAGCAATTAACATAATGTGTGGTGTATAAATAAACTGAATTGATTGTATTCATTTAAATTAGCGTCGTAGTAGTTGATGAGTAATTTTACCTCTCCATAAAACTGAACTTCAAGTGTAAATCGTAGATCTTTGATGCTTCGTATTTCTGAAAAGGCCGTTTCTAATAAATTTGATCTGTCTACCAAAATAAAGTTTGTTTTTCCTGTGTCGTGGCTTGTCTCATCTTCGACATCCAGAGATATACCTATTACCATAACTGACTGCAGTAGACGCAGCACCCAACAGGATCAAATATTTTTTTTTAATTGCACTTCTTTGATGCATTTTCTACCGTTTCATTCACATCATTAGAAATACCTATATCCAATGGATTTCTTCTTAAAAAAACTTCTGAGATGAGATGAAGCCTGATATTGATTGTCATAAACAAGATCTATATCGGTACCTAATTCACTACCGGGATTAACAATATCAACTGGTAGATTGTCAACATTCTCTGTATTTGATGTTAGAACTATTTCTTCATGTGTATGATGTATCTCGTCATCTTTCTGAATATCAGTATCCTGTGTGTTTCCAATTGTAGGAATTTCCAATTGCTGATCAATGTCTTCTATTGACCAACATAGTAAATACAATTTAGGCGTTTCACGTATCTTCTTTTGCTTTACATAGTTTCTAAAAGAAAATGGAATAATATCAGTTTGAATGTTCACATTTCTGTGATTAACAACCTCAAGGCTAAATCCATCAACTCCGCCAATTACTGGATTGTTATTATTTGGGGAAAAAGCCATTCTAGCAATGTCTAAGATATTTTGATAGTTCCCTTCTACCGGAAATTGTACAGAAATTGTGTTCTTTTCCCCCTGAAGGTGATTTGACGGGATTTGATTCCCTTTCTTCACCCGATACACTGTCTTGTTTGAGAATCCACAATCCCATAGTAACAACTCTAGTTTCATTTCTTGGTCTGCCTCCCTTAGCAGAATCAACCTTTTCATCAGAGACATATTTTTTCTGTCTTAACAAATCTAATAGTTCTTTCCTGCTCTTTCTCTTGACTTCTTTTTCTCGTGAAGTAAAACTAACAATAGGCAAACCAGTACATCTGTCCTTTAAACTTATCCTATCCCCAATAGCGACAATGCCAAAATCTATGAGTTCTTTATCTGATAAAAGACTTACAACTTTACCATCAATCTTAAAAAAAAAAAAATGAAAAAAAAATCATCAACTACACACATATTATAAGTTTACACATCTATTTCTGGAAATATAGGCTACTAAGAAGTTTTTCATGATCAGATCAAAATTATATCACCTCTATCGTAACGTAACTAAAGCCAAATTAAATAAATTGAGGATTTTATAGAAGGTATAAAATCAACCGAACTTTTTTTTAACAGGAAGCGAGCCAGGTCTAATAGACGGTAGACTGTTATAGAATATCGTTTAATAAAAATAGGAGTTATGGGGAATAAAAGCCGAGAATATTTTCCTACGCTGGAATTTTGCCAGTTTGCTTGTATCAGGTACCAAAACATGGAACTTAAATGTTCGCGCCTGTTGCCGAGAATGTGACCTGTTTACTTATCATTTAAATATAAAGCCGGTATTGAACCAATCAAATGACGTTATTAAGATATATTACTCCGCCGATTGACCTTTTATTGTTCGGCATGAGGTCAACTCACTGTAAACATTGCTGCGACCGACAAAATAAGGTTTTTAATTCATCTCGTATCGAAAGATCCTGGGAAAATTCTTCAATTGTCGGAAACTAGTTGGACAAAAATTATATCTTATGCCAAAGAATGGATAAATCTGGAAGGGGAAGAAAAAAGATTATGTATAATGCACAAGGATGTGTTTGAAGGTAAGAAAACGAAAGTAAATATTTCATTGAACATTGCTTTGTTTACATTATTTTTGTTTGGCTACCCGATGACATTTTCACTGTTTCAAAAATATAGAATACTTTTAAAGTATTTTTACTTGATATTTCTTTTGTATTTTTAATAGACAACCCACTCAATGTGGATCCTGGTGATATAAAGGCATGAAATTTATCATAGGAGATAGGATTCTTGAAATTTCATGGCGGCCATTTTTTTAATGCGAGAGCGGAATTCTATGAAATTCTGTAATCAATATGTTTAATAAAACAGTATTCCCAATTGTAGGAAGCGTTGTCGAAGCATAGAAAATGTATAGCTAAACCGAAAGTGTTATAATCGATTTACAGATAAGTCTAAATTAGGCAGGACGGTTAAAAGATCTGAACAGTCTACTTTCAAGGGTGGAAGAAAGGATGTTGTGAGCATTTGCTTTCATATTGTTATAAATATAACCACAATTAGCTCATATTTTAATGTGCTTATTTTTTAGGTTGGCTAAGGGAAGCTGCAACACCAACAAAGAATGAAAATGTTTTAAGACACATCAGAGATAAAAACTGTGTGGCTATTGAAGTGCAATATCATGCTCCTTGTTACAGGCACTGTCTTTGTTTTGTCGGCAGCAAGTACATCCAGGTGAGTTGGAGTATCCGAATAGTTTAATATGTGGTTCACTTATGTGTCATTAATACATATGTGGTGTTAAATTTTTTTGATGAAGGACAGGCCTAATAAATAATTTCATTGTCATTTTTTTTCAGGTCCAGAAATTGATGTTTACGAGAAAATATTTGATGCATTTATTGATATTGTCAGAAATTCTTAGAAAGTCTTTTAGATATATTTGTTGGAAGGAGCAGATATTTCAAATTACAGGTATGAATATTTTTGTTTTAAATTATATTATAATCATTATGATCATCCCACATCTTTCTCTTTTCTTTGTCTTAATTCTCCCACTCCTTGGACAGACCATTGTCCTGAACAGGATGATAGAAACCCTACAGGACCTCCCACTCAACTATTGATCGGGGAAATTCTCGCGCGAATATTTAAAACACGAATAACTTCGTTATAAGTTATTTATTTATCATAATTTACACATTTTTTTGTTTAGTGTTATATTTACTATTCATTGTACGAAAGTACCCTCTGGCGTGTCAGCTTCACTTTAAGGGGGCTCAATTGCACTTAAAAGGCAGACGGACAATATTCATCCTCTTTACACGGTGAGGATAATTATGCTCAACATTTTCGAATTCGTCTTGGCGCGATATATCGGGTAAAAGGTTGTCTAAAGGCTATGTTTATTACCTTTTGATCTCTAAAAAATTCAATTACAGATTTACTGATGCATCTAAACTCAAGAAAAGAGCAAACCTGAAATAAAAAATGAACATGATAACATGACTAAAAGAAATGCCTCTCAAAAGTTGAACTTCTCACCACTCACCAGCAGCAAAGGTGGCTGATTCAGAAAAGTCAGTCCAGCGATAATTTATTTTTGGCGTTTTTCACTAAAAAAAAATGCCCTTTTCGGAACCTGAACCTGACTATTTACCAAGGCTAACCTATCCTACCCTTAACCTTAGTAAAACATTGGCCATTCTCATAAGATTATCTAGATCCTAGTCTAGCATTTCTAGGCCCAGGCCAATATAATAATTTATCATCACTATAATCATTATCTTTTTTACTCCTCTTCACTTAGTTCAGATAATCTAACCAAATAAGCCTACTATACAACTTACATGTTACTGTTAGAGAAGAGTAGGCCTAATCTTGTAGGGTCTAGTACTAGTGTTAGGCCTATGACTATCACCTATAATTAGGGCTAGGTGAGCTTTGCTCGACGCAGAATATTTATATTAGGGATGTGTAGGCCTAAGTCACATAAGTGCCGATCTGATATTAAGAATACTGTTATTCTTCTGAAATCCATTGTCAAATCTGAGAATTGAAAAAAAAAGAAAAAACTAGAGCCATGCGTGGCACAGAGTGGGACTTTGCACTTTTTCAATATGGCGGCCAAAGTTTCACTTCCGGTCAGAATTTTTTTTCTTCGTTTTGTTGTCTTAACATTTCATGACAATCAGCATAAGTTTCGTAGGCCTACATAAATTACACCGGAAGTTGGGTCAGAAGTTATAATAATAATAATAATAATAAACTCTTTATTTTACATGGGTCAGAATTAGGCCCAATACACAAGGACATGGTCCTGTCTCACATTCAGCCCATGGGGCAATACGTTGGAAAAAAAAAAAAAAAAAAAAAAAAAAATTGAAAATACATAATATCTCAATATACAATTCGTCTGAAATACTAAAAATACACAAGTACATGTGTATCAAATGGACAGAGATATGTTCCGGCGATCAAGTACATATAGTAAATATTTTTATGTTGCTCTTTTAATGCTTAAATTACTAAATACTTTCCTTTAAGTTGAAGATTGGCAAAAAAGTACCAATGTTGGAAAATGATTCTTCCTTAGTGTGAATTAAATTATTAATGTATTTATTTGAAATACATGTTTATTGAAATTTAAAATGTTTCTGAAATGCATGTTTATTGAAAATTAAAATGTTTGAAATGTATATTAATGTGTTGTAGATTCAGTTTCGAAAACTTGATCCTAGCATACAATGAAATATAATTTTATGACCTTTGGGCCCGCAAACCTAGAAGTGAAAATTAGGGGTAGACACAATCTGATATGATTTAAGTGGGGCTGAAATTGTCTCACTATTCGCATGGGACAATAAATCGAGATCCATTGTACTTGGATCCCTCAATAGGCATATTAAAAGTAGCCAAACCCAAATTCCGCTGTCCTGGCAAAATTCTCTTCATTGTCCAATTATTCTTTTTTTCAACCCGGTTCGCCGTTGTCAGTGATGCAGGTCAGATGGAACGAAAAGCGTCTGGTTCGGATGGGACAATAAACCGAGGCCCTGTGTGTTACAGGATCTGTATGTTAAAGATACCTCAACAGTTGAAAATCAATAACAAGAGTAGGCAAATGCTATATCGGTCGTGAAATGAAATTAAATGGTCAAAATTACTGTGTATGATTGACACTTTATTGTTAGTTTCGAGAGCTGCTATAACTTGTAACCGATTAAAGGGAGGAAACCAGTTTTAATTTTGCTTGTAACAAGTCATTTCAGACTACAACAAAACATCGTATATTTATTAGTGAAACATAAGAAAACTTATGAATTCATTGAAATATTATGTGTATGCAGAGAAAGGGGTTGACACGCACCCCCTCCTGGCCATCTAAGAACGAAAATCGGTGTGCAAAATTGGATGGAATTAATCTCCCCCTCCACATCCTTAACCCCGTCCATCTGGGAACGAAAAATGGAACTAGGTATTGAAAATTGAGCGAAACGGAAAAGGCAAATATGCAAATCAACAAGAAAAAAATAACAAGAATGGCACCAAACCCCAATTTTCTAGGGAAAAGGCCTTTCGGCGCTAGGGGGGTGTGGTACTACAGTCCGCACCCCTCTAACTCCCCTGCCCAAAGTCCCTGGAACCCCTCCTGGCCCCATTCCATTTCATTTTGGCCCCATTTTATTGCACAAAGCAACACTTTACTGTATCCACATTTTCTACGGACTCGACTGGCGGCTTCAAATGACGCAAATGATAATGAGTTGCCATTAAACCATATATTGAAACTGGTCCAAACACCCATGAACCACAATTCCCAAAAGCAATACCGTGTTGTTACCCTTTTGACGACAAATCAAGCGCTAGCTGAGCAGTGTGAAATTCAAAAATCGACTTTCGTTGTTTCTGTCCATTTTTAATTCCATTTGACACCAAAATTATCAAAATCGGATTAGCCATTATCTGTGAATTAAATTTGACTAGTTTAAGGGAACTCAAGATGGCGACCTAAATATTTGATTGAGTTCGATTCTTTTTTGAGGGGTTATGTTTCATGACTATCGCTATCGATCAACTTAGTTTCAATCTTTTACATTAAACAGATAAAAAAAACCAAACAATAGATAAAGCCATGAAACCCAAAGCAGTCAAGCCCACAGTCAAACCAGAACCCCCACCCATAAGAGTAAGCATACCATTCAATGGAAACTCTTCTTATAAAATCAAAAGACTCTTGAAGGAAGCTGGAATTGAAACCGTCTTTACTGGCCAAAGAACCCTAAAGGACATCACACATGCTAATGGTAAATTACAACCAACCAATAAAATTGATCCCAAAGGGTGCGTATACCAAGTTTTTTGTACTTGCGGAGGCTGTTATATTGGAGAAACAAAACGACCATTGATGAAAAGAATAAAGGAACATCAGTCTAAGGCAGCCAACAACCAATCCGCCATACAAGACCACATCAAAGCTACAGGCCACAAAATAAATTGGGATGACACCATTACCTTAGCAGTCAACAAAACCAACAAGAAAGAAAGGAAAATCATGGAAGCCATTCAAATTAAAAGACACAGTCCATCCATCAACAAAGATCCAGGAGTATTCATACCTAGAGCCTATGATCACCTAATTCGTTAAGCAGAAGCCATTATTTGTTTAATCCTTAAATGTTTTATCCTTAATTGTTTTAATCCATTGTTTTGTTAAATTGTTTTGTCTTTACTTATATATATTCTTGTTAACCTTTCATTTTACTCATTGCTTGATAAAGACCAGAGAACGCTGGTTGAAACGTCGCTTAAATAAAGTTAGTAATTGTATTCCATAAGAATTTGTTTAGTGGATCCATAGAAAGCCTAGGTCAGTGACCTTTGACCAGAAAAAGGTCAAGGTCGCCAAAGGTCAAGGTCACGATATATTAGCCTTCAAAAAGTGCACAAATTCAACCGGAAATTGCAACAACAAAATCGAAAAATCGGTTTCCTAGTTTTTCTTTTAAATTTTATTCTCTTTCGATTGACACCAAAATCATCAAGATCGGACCAGCCGTTACGTCGGAATAGCAATCGACGTATTTCAGGAAAATCAAAATGGCGGCGAAAGGTCTACTTCAGGGTTGAATTTTATTTTTAAATCGGCCATAGAATTACTTTGGCTAATGATAAACAAAATTTCGTTGAAATTTTTTCATTGCACCAAAAGTTATTCAACCGGAAGTTAAAATCCATTTCCCATTTAAACCGGAAGTGAAGTCAAAATTTGGACTGAGTCACTTGATTAACATTTGTGGTCACCCTCTTTTCCCAAAAAAGCAAATCATTCTGACAAGAACTCAAAAAAAGTTCCAAAATACCGAAATTCGGCAAAAAAATGTGAGCTAAAAATTTTCGCTGCTATCATATTGCATAATCATTGCAGATTCCAAAAATGAAAACCCGAGGAAAATCGGCTCAAAATTGCAAAATCTAGAGCCGATAAACTGCTTTTTGCACATGACGCACTGTAGCACTTCCGGTTTTGCAAAAATGTTCCAATTTATATTCACCAACTAAATGGCCTAAATTGTGGGTCAGAAGTTTTTGAAGATCTGTTGCAGCTATTGTAGTTTAGGCTGTGTGCCCTGTGGAAAAAACGAAAAAAAAAAAAAAAAAAAAAAAAAAATCATTTCGATAACAAACTGGCCACAATTAGACTACTTACTTCCTCAACAGATAAGAGATGGATGAAGCCATTTCTGCTAGTCGTCACGTGTCAAAGTCAAAAGGGACATAACTCTTGGATCGGAAAATAAATTAAAACTTAACCGGTTTCTACTTGGGTGAAAACTATTTTCGGTGGAAACTTTAAATAAAAACTAAAAACTAAATGAGTTTCCACCTGGGTGAAAACTGTTTTCACCTCGGGTGAAAACTCAAAATAAAAACCCAAAACCCCAAATAAGTTTTATGTTTTTATTTTTTAGGTTTTCACCCAGCCTTCTGAAATTTTTTTTAACTGAAAACTAAAAAAAGAGGAATGTCGTATATGGGCCACCGTAAGAGCTGAAGAAGCAAGTAAAAAGCAAATTGAAGAAATTGGTGCTGTAGAAGATAACTTAGTAGTAAACTGTGATGAAATCAAGAAAAAACGTTGGCCTCGAGATAGATTTCAAAACTCAGAGCACAAAAATCCCAATAGTTCACAACAATTTAATCGAAAACCATGGAACAATTCATTTAATGCCAGAAGAAAACAGTCTGTTACCTGTTGTGGTTGTGGTAAAAATCATGGAGCCTCGCCATGTCCAGCTACTAACATTACCTGTTATGATTGTAATAAAATCGGACATTTTAGCAAATGGTGTAGAAGTCCTAAACGTAAAACTAATGGTAATGATCGTAGAGTCCATTAAGTTTCTAATAATGGAAATGAACTGTTTGTTGATGTAATTAACAATGACCAGCCGAATCTTGGATTGTAGCCTTGACAGTAAATAATGCTATTATTCCAATGAAGTTAGACAAAGGTGCAAATATTAATGTGTTAAGTGAAAAAGACTATAACTCCATAAAAAACAAACCAAAGTTTGATACAGACCACGTTAATGGCCTCAAAATCGTTTGTATGTATACAGACTAAGGTAACGACGTAATTCGTCATTATCTAATCACGCGCCATTTTCGAACTTGTCCGAGATATTATCAAGATGAATTCACATACCAAGTTTCATTCAAATCGGATAAAAACACTGTTTCTATAGTTTCATTGTTTGATAAATGAATGTTTCTTAAATTGAAAAATAGAACATTAGAAAAAATTGAAAGGTATGTTTCAATTTTAGAACTTTTGCCTCAAAATAGCAACTGTAGAAAAAATTAGAAAAGGATGTTTCTGCAGTTTCAATAATAGAAAAAATAGAAAGAGGAAAAAATAGAATTTTAGAACATATTAAACATAATTTTTTCCACGGTTGCTATAATAGGAGAAATAGATACAAATTGCATTGTTTGATAAATCAATGTTTCTAAAAATTGAAACAAAATAACATTGGAAAAAAATTGAAAGGTATGTTTCAATTTTAGAACTTTTGCCTCAAAACTCAGATCCTGCCCCTTAATGGAGTATAATGTTTATGGAGAGTAAATAAATAATTATGTTTCACGCTGTTTAATAGGTATATGAGACTTTTCACAGGCATAGTGGGTGGGTAAAAATTCAAAACATGCCTTTGTTCTTTGATGTTTATAAATCGAGCAAAATAAGAACTAGAACCGTAGGAACGGTACTGAGCAGTGTGCATGCGAATATTAACATTGGTAGGGGGTTGCATTTTGAATCCAGAGTGAAAAACAAAAGAAAATTCGGTATGTAAATATGAATTAAACTAGAATTGCTTACAATTATGAACGTATTTCGAGAGCCTTAAAATATTATGTAGGCTAAATTTGCAATTACCTACATCTAGACAATATATTGAATATCATTTGACCTAGTTTTCAAAGTCATAAAATAATTAGGTCACACCTTCCGTAACGGTTAATGATGGCGAAAATATGAAAATTATCAATTTTTGCTGTATTTAAGTACACTTATCTCTATGATTTTTTTAAGTAAGCCAAATTAAAAAATATCTACTCGTAGACAATATATTGAATATTATTTCACCTAATTTTCAAGGTCATAGATTAAGTGGGTCACACCTTCCGTAGCCGTTAAAGTGACCTAATTTTGAAAAAATCGAAATTTAAATAATTCGAAAGAAAATACGAAATTTGAAAATCGGTCTCCAAGAAAAGGTAGATAATGATCCATTGTATCTATGTGCTAAATTTCATCAAAATCGGTCTATCAGTAGTGTCTGAATTTCGGATTTAAGAATTGTAACAAAAATTCAAAATGGCGGCCGATATGGCAGCTTGACCTAATTATTTAGGTCAAATCAATTACTATTGACAAGTTATTTCTAAAACAGTTTTCACTTTTCACCTAGCAGTTATAGACCGGAAGTTACGTAATTACGTCATTTGAGGCTAAACCGGAAATAGAATTTTTTTTTTCACATTTTTTCATAAAATTATAATCATATCGCCTATCAACTGGTAAAGTTTCAAAATTTTACCATTTATATTAAAGGAGAAATCACGGTCTGAAATTTTTGCCGATGACCCTTGAATATTGAATTGCAAATCGTGGGTAAAATATTTAACCTAATTGCATAAAACCTATAATTGTTAGTTGACAAATACATTGAAGTTTTCAAATCTGAAAATCCGGTCAAAATCGAACTGAAAATAAACTTGCTAAAGCAAAAAAACCTCAACTTCCGGTTCTCACTTCCTGTCAGAGATAGAACTTCCGGTTTTGTTTTATTTGATAATAGAAATCATTCTAAGATCAACTGTAGATTTAGAATTTCTGCACCTTTTACCAGTTTGTCTGCAAACTCATCCAAGAATTACAACAAAAAAAAATAAATACTAGAATTGCTTACAATTATGAACGTATTTCGAGAGCCTTAATATATTATGTAGGCTAAATTTGCAATTACCTACATCTAGACAATATATTGAATATCATTTGACCTAGTTTTCAAAGTCATAAAATAATTAGGTCACACCTTCCGTAACGGTTAATGATGGCGAAAATATGAAAATTATCAATTTTTGCTGTATTTAAGTACACTTATCTCTATGAATTTTTTAAGTAAGCCAAATTAAAAAATATCTACTCGTAGACAATATATTGAATAGTATTTGACCTAATTTTCAAGGTCATAGATTAAGTGGGTCACACCTTCCGTAGCCGTTAAAGTGACCTAATTTTGAAAAAATCGAAATTTAAATAATTCGAAAAAAAATACGAAATGTGAAAATCGGTCTCCAAGAAAAGGTAGATAATGATCCATTGTATCTATGTGCTAAATTTCATCAAAATCGGTCTATCAGTAGTGTCTGAATTTCGGATTTAAGAATTGTAACGAAAATTCAAAATGGCGGCCGATATGGCAGCTTGACCTAATTATTTAGGTCAAATCAATTACTATTGACAAGTTATTTATAAAACAGTTTTCACTTTTCACCTAGCAGTTATAGACCGGAAGTTACGTAATTACGTCATTTGAGGCTAAACCGGAAGTAGAATTTTTTTTTTTACATTTTTTCAAAAATTATAATCATATCGCCTATCAACTGGTAAAGTTTCAAAATTTTACCATTTATATTAAAGGAGAAATCACGGCCTGAAATGTTTGCCGATGACCCTTGAATATTGAATTGCAAATCGTGGGTAAAATATTTAACCTAATTGCATAAAACCTATAATTGTTAGTTGACAAATACATTGAAGTTTTCAAATCTGAAAATCCGGTCAAAATCGAACTGAAAATAAACTTGCTAAAGCAAAAAAACCTCAACTTCCGGTTCTCACTTCCTGTCAGAGATAGAACTTCCGTTTTTGTTTTATTTGATAATAGAAATCATTCTAAGATCAACTGTAGATTTAGAATTTCTGCACCTTTTACCAGTTTGTCTGCAAACTCATCCAAGAATTACAAAAAAAAAAAAAAAAATAAAACTAGATCCCCAGGCTTCGCGAGGTTCTGACGCAGTGCGTAGCAGTTTCGATATACGCTTTAAAAATGCCCCTTAAAGTATCCGTAAAACAGTAACGTTATTTTTACAGAGTATAAGTCGTTTTATTTCAAAGCATAATTGGTTCGCTGAAACTAGTGCCATGTAGATCGCCCAAACGCATAATTCAACAGCCAGTTTTTAACGATGAAATTCGCAATTTTCATATGGTGATAAAACGGAAAGTATGCATCGTACATCAAAATATAATATATCAATGGATAGATCTTTTCGAGAGCTATCACATTTGTGCAGCTCACAAGGTCACCAAAGGTCAAGGTTACAATATACGACCATTCGAAGTTTTTATATGTTACTTTCGGTCAAAATATCAAAATCAAAATCAAAATTCAAAAATCGGTTTCCAAATATAATTCAGGAATCGATATAACATTCTATAGACATCAAAATTACTCGAATCGTAGCATCTCCAGAGGCCCAATTTCGATTTAAAGAAAATTACGCACAGTTAGTAGAGAAGAAAATATAAAATTTCCAAATATTAAAAAGCGCATTTTTGGTGGAAATATGTGGTTTAATATATCATTACAAAGAGCAGATGAACCCTAATAAGATTCAATATAAATATTTGTTATTTATAAATTAATTCACGTGACAGAGCTCGTTGAAAATAAAAATCACAAATTTCGATCGGCTATAAAACCGGAAGTAGACATCGGACAACACAAATGAATATATCAGGGGATAGATATCATCAAGGGCAATAAATCGTGTTCAGGTCACAATGTCACCAAAAGTCAAGGTCACAAAATATGGGCCTTTAAAGTTTTTTTCATTACCAATAAAATTAAAATGGAAATAAAAGAAAATCAAAATCAAAATTCAAAAATCGGCTCCCAAATAAAGTTGCGCAATCGACTCTAGTCATAAGATATGAAAAAATAACGAAAATCGCTTTATCCCCTGAATTTGAATTTGAAATTTTACAAAAGTTTGACATTTCAATATGGCGGCTTATCGTTTGCTTCCGGTCTGGATTTTTTCATCTTCGTTTTTTTGTATGACTATTTCAAGCATATCACAAAAAGAATTTTTGAAATATCTTGAAAATTCCGGAAGTTGAATTGTTAAAGTTCAAAAGCGAATAACGTCAAAACCGGAAGTCATTTAGAAAATTTGAATAATGATTTTTGATCGCATTAAAAGTGTCTATCTACCTATAAGTTTTCAAGTGGATGGGAATAAAACTCTAAAAGTTGATAAAAACGCAAAAAATAAAATTTAAAAAGTCAGCTACAAAAGTAATGAAATCAGCAGTTTAAAAATGCAGTTATGTAGCTAGCAATTAAAAGAAGCTATCAAAAGTAGTTCTGTCAAAATCAGTTGAAAAATAGAGGTAATAAATGGCAAAAACCAAAACGAAGCCATTGCCAACAGCTCGTTTCCGGTCACTCTGAATGACGTCATTTTACATTTAAAAAATAGTAGTCTCGCAGTTTGAATGGCAGACAGCAACAGGTAGTTTGCAGCAAGTTGCCTTCTTTGAAAATAATCGAGGGTAAAATTCGAAAAAAAAAAAAAAAAAACTAGATCCCCAGGCTTCGCGAGGTTCTGACGCAGTGCGTAGCAATTTTGATATACGCTTTAAACCTCCCCCACGAAGTATCGGTAGAACAGTAACGTTATTTTACAGAGTATAAATCGTTTTATAAATTATTTCAAAGCATAATCGGTTTGCTGAAACTCGTGTAATGTAGATTGCCCAAAAGCATATGCAACAAACAGCTTTTACCGATGAAACGAAAAGTATACATCGTGCAACAAAATATGATTTAGGCCTGTCAATGGATAGACCGTATCGAGAGCTATTGCTTATGATCAGCCTTCAAAAATTAAATGAGCATTTGTTAAAGTATAGCTATGTATTTTATATAGTCCAGAAAAATTACTATAATAATTCATTCCATAAATCTAAATGTTACACAAACATGTGGATCTAATAATCAATAGGCACCATATCATTCTGAAAAAATGACAATATATTACAAATTAAAAAAAATGAAAACGTTAGAAATGCTGTTGTTTGTTAAACCTTTCAATGAGATCCTAACAATATGGATTGCATTCTGCCAGGAATTCAACCTGGCAAGGATCTCAACATCATAAAGGTTTCAAGGTTTTTCTTCTTCTAAATTTGTTTCGTTATCATAATCTATCATTTTATGGTTTCATTATTTATTGATTTGAGTTTTATTTCCTTGTTTTTATTTAAGTGTTATCTGTATTGCCTCGTGATAGCTATAATAAGTAGGAACAATCTGAAATTCTACCTTGGCTAAATTAATACCACTACTTGTATACACATGGTCGATAATAGTTCCACCTTCAGTAGTAATGTCTGCAATGCACTGCGAAAAACCAAAGTCAGTGAAACAATTTCTTATGGAACAAACTCCTTCTAAAACATTCTGATTAAAATCGCCCATCACTATATAGTTGTGCCCGGATTCCTGTAGTTCGTACAATAACTTTTCTAATTGTGGTATAAACATGTCCAATCCATATTTTGGTGGCCTATAAATAACCATAACAGAAACATTTTTATCCGGAAGATTGAAAGCAATATATTCCATATTCAAAAGACCCAAATTTAAAATATGACTGTTTGTATTTATCTTGTAGTACATTCCAACACCACCATGTTCTTTTTCCTGTAGATATTTGAAAAAAGTATTATTATCATAACTATCAGCACGAGCTTGGTTATGGAAAAAATAACTATCTAATCTAAGACTAGCGTGATTCCTTACATTTTTTAACCAAGTCTCTGTCAAACAAATAACATTACATTTGAGAAATCTTTGATCATTTTTTATATCTTCTAAATGTGTAGTTAAGCCTTGAACATTAAACAAAATGATATTAAAATCAGAAGGTGAAGATTGCCTATCAGGTTGTAAATGTCTGGGCATAGCATTTATTGCACACTCAGCTTTTTCATCACAATATATGAATTTTTCGTCAAAATTCTGTATTGTCAGTCCCTGAAGTGTTTTGATTCGACTCAGTGCAACATAAGCTTGACCAGATTGGAAGATTTTATCTAGTGAAACCACACCTCTGTCTAAACTCAAACCTTGAACCTTGTGAATAGTGACAGCATAAGCAAGACGTAATGGAAATTGGCGCCGAATATCACCTTTATAATTTATGCGAGTGCTTTCATATCTTTCTATAGCAATGCTACCTTGTTCAATATTAGGAGGAAGACGACTCGCTGGATTATTCAAGCAAACTCTTGCACTGTCAAACTTGACATAAATCTTAACTGGCTTATTATTCTGATCATTTTCAATAAAAGTTACTGTACCAAAACTCCCATTTACTAATCCAGCGGATACATCTAGATTAACTACCAACATAACTTTCGTTCCTTTACCTATAGTCAATAATTCAATAAGAGGGGTGTCAGTAGCCTTTACATCTTTTAACTTCATTGTCCCAGATCTAGCGTCTTTAGAGTAATCTAATGCTTTGATATGCACAGAATCTGGACACTTTTCAGAAATCATTTTAGAATTATATTCGTTTACCTGCGCATTTGTAGAGAATATGTGTAAGCAATCATCCTCTATATTTGTAACTCTACTTTGTAACATTTCAATATCTGAATTCAACATCTTTTCACCCTTTTTTCGTTTTCTAATCCTGTTTAAAACCTGTGCAAATGCCAAATCGTCTTTTTGTCTCATGATTTCTGTCAACTCAACTAACTTGAAATGGCCATTCCAAAAATCTATCACACTATCATGACATAGACTAAAAGCCTTGACTGGTTTTAATTGCCACATATCACCAAAACAGATAACACAAATATTTCCGAATAATTCATTGCTATTTGTACCTTTAATCTGACCCAATCTCCCATTAATGTAAGACAACAAGTTATGATCTACCATGGATATTTCATCTATTATGACAATTTCCAAGTTACGATATTTACATCTGAGTGTGTTCATTGTTTCGTGTCCTAGTGGTTGGTATGGTAACCTGAAACCTTTTCTTATCGAGAAGCTGTTATGAATAGTTGAAGCGCCAATATTGTATGCAGAAACTCCTGTAGGTGCTGCCAATAAGACTGTTATTTCATCTAAGCTTTCTGATGATTTAGATAAAATACGTGAGGCTTCATAATGGATGCATTTAATTAGATGGGACTTTCCAGTGCCGGCTGAACCAGTTATGAAAAGTTTTAAAGGAGTAGGGTTTTTACCATGCACTTTATCTAAACAATATTTACGGATATCATAGAACACTTGCGTTTGAATTTCATTTAAAGACCTCATCAGAGGAATTGCATCTTTTTTGGAAATTCCACTTATGTGTGTTTCTGAACGAATTCTATTTGTATTATTATTAGAAGGCATAATATCGGGTATTTGAGGTTCATTGTCACTTTCCTCGTCGTCATCATTATTGTCTTGTCTAAATTGTTCATGTTCAATTCTATCCAATTCGGTTTCAGGTGCAATTTGAGCCCAGGCATCTTCCATACCGCCACATTTTGCAATTGTCTCTTCTATAGATTCAATATCAATATCTGTTTGAAAACTTTTTCTGTTTTGTTCAACAATATCTTTTACGCGAACAAGATTTCCTGATAATTTGATGGATCCGCTTTTATAGAACTCTTCATGTGTATTAAATCGACGGGGCTTTAGCTGTGTATCAAAACGATAGGGTAAAAATAGCTGCATGTTGCTAAGATAGTAATTGTCGGGGTCTTTGGTTTCAGAGAATCTTGCATAACGAATAATGGCTGGGGGGGTTCTTAAACGTTTTATAATGAAACCTAATTCATTTTGCAATTCAAAAGCTGGATTTTTATCAGACTCGACATTAGGATTTTCTGACTTTGACATAAGTCTATATTCTGACCAAAACTTAGCTATGCACATATCATCAAAAGGCTTTCCCTTTGGTCTGTTTAAATATCGTTCGACATATCCAACCATAAATATGTTACTGTCTGTTAAAGTACCCTCCTTTGCTCTACTTTGTAACACCTTAATCGGCAAAGTTATTTTAATATTATTTTTACCTGTTGGAATAAATTGAACACAACGAGAAAATTGTTTTAATGGTAAACCTAAGATTCTAAGAGCACTTTCTGGACCGGATACTTCTCTGGAATGTAAATATGCAGATGAAATTTTACGCATGCACGCTTTTGCTTCCAAGTTATTTTGTTTAGCTTCCTTATATGTTTGCCGTAAAAACAGCCCCATTTCCCTTTCTGATTTAGTGATGTATGAAACAATATAAACTACACAGGCATAAGCATCAGTGACATATTGTATATCTAGGTTTGCGTTCCATGCTCTTAACATATGAGAATTATACTGATTAATCCATGATGCATTAACATCCCTTTTAAGAACTATGTAAGTTTTGTTTGTCAGTTTCTCACATGCTTGTTCAAATGTGTCTTGACTTATATTCAAATGTGCATATAAAGCAGAAAGTGAACTATAACTTTTATCCTCAGATGTCAATTCTTTCCATATTGATTCAAGTAATGCTTTTGCTGTTTCATTAGACATGTTATTTACCTTACTGTTTTCATAGGACCCTTGTACGTTATCATTATCATTTTCAGGACTATCAGTAGCATTGTTGATTTCTAAAGGACGACAAATAAACGTTCTGTTAGATGGGGGCTTTGGAAAATTAAATCGGCATACTTTCTTGTTTTTCCGACAAGTTTTGGAATGTTTTTTACTATGTTTTTGCACATTTGAAACAATTTCGTGTAAATCAGGATCTATGTTTTCGTCTGGGAGTTCACACGATATATATTTGTCAATAAATTCGACTACTTTTTCGTCTGAGTCAACATCTAATTTTGGACTGTCTAAAATGTACACAATTCCATGGATATGGATAGCGCCTCTAGCCTGGATTTCAGATCTAAAAAACCAATCGGTAACTTTGCCTATTGGATTTGATGGGGATAATAAAAATTTCCTCAAAAACAATTTAAATCTGTGATCAAACAATCTAGCTATTGTGACAGGATTTGATCTCAAAAGTTCACGTTTCTCCATCCAATTTAAATCGCTTACTTTAATATTCGACCCTTGTTGTTTTAAAATAGTACTCAAGAATGACTCAAAACGCAATTCACTACATGAAAAAGAAAGAAAAAAGGTTGGAGTACCAAGTTGTCTGATCATTGCAAACAGATCTTTCTGGGTTGCTTGCCAAAATGCTGGACTTCCACGACAATTTTTCATAAAAGCGTACCCCATGTCTGAACGTAGAATGTTTTGCAGTGGTTCATCTTGTGTCAACATAGCAGCAGTAATCATATTTCCTCCCATTCTACCTTGTCTTAAAGCAATAGATGTACCTGATAATATTTGCTGCAATTCATAAATGTACTGGGCATAGAATAAATAGTCTGTACATGAAGCAAAGCGAGTATCTACAGACATCAATCTGTTCTTTAAATATTTACCTAGAGTTATTCTTACTTCTCGATTTTCAGAGAATGTATTTTCACCAGTTGGGAATAAATAAGGAAAGGAACAGGCTTCGTTTGATTTATCCATGAGAACCCGAACAGGTCTGTTATTTTCACCTGGAGAAATAGAAAATATCTTATCAGAATTGTTCAAAATATTTGCTGAAACATCTACAGGTTGAAGACAGGTTGAGCCAATTTCATCACAAGTGTACCTAGCTATGTTTTCATCTAATTCATCTAAATCACTGTCACTATTTTCAGTGTCAATAATATCAGAATTACTGCCCTCAACAGAATTTAAGATGTTTTGTTCATCAACCCATTCATTGTTTAAGATGACATCATGATAGTGTTTATTGTGCGATTTCAAGTAATTTAGTGCATTTTTAACATTATTTTTTGCGATTGTCTGAAACTCATAATGCCCTTTATTTGACAGTTTTTTCTTTAGCTTAACTCGAATTAATTCATCCTCAGACTGACATCTTGGTAAAACATTAGTCATTTCAGTTAAATTACTTGGCACACAAATTGCTTCACCAACTATTTTCCTATCGTTTTGAGGGGAGACTTTAACTAATTTTAAAAAGACTATGTTTTTAGATATCAAATGTTTTTCTAATTGGTTAAGACATTTTATTTCAGCTGGTATTGGACTGGGGTTCATATTATTTACTACAGATTCTGCTGGCATTTTACCTTGTGAAAGCTTTTTATGACACGTGAAACAAATCCATAAAGATTTATAATTATCTGACCAAGAACAATCTTTTGGGCATCTATCATCACAATCATGGTAGTAAGTTTTCGTAATGCATTTTTTTGCTACAATTTTAATTTTTTGGCTTTTCCTTTCATAAAGGCTTTCTTGACATATTTTAACTTGGTTTTTGAATAATAACCTATTACAAACACAACATACATAAATTGGACCTTCTGTGGTGGCTTTCTTAAATTCAGCTAAAGCTTTATCTATATTACTCATTTTACTCTTCTTTAATTCTCGCCTTTTCTTTGTTAAATGTTTTAATTTAATTCTATGTTCTAAATTGTTTTTGAACTTAAAGATACTCTTCTCTTTTGCTTTGTTTCTAAATGCAACATTTCTCAGGTATTTTGTTTTCAATTTACATTTCAGTTCATTTTTGTATTTCTGTATTAATTTAAGTCTTATCTCGGATGCATATTTCTCTTGGAGTTTTAATCCTAAAATGGCCTTGTATTTTTCTTTTAACGGTTTACTTAATTTTGTTTCATACCTTTGTTTCAATTCAGGTTTTAAAATAGTTACATACTTTTGTTTCAATTTGGGTTTTAATTTAGTTTCATACTTTTGTTTCAATTCGGGTTTTAATTTAGTTTCATACTTTTGTTTCAATTCAGGTTTTAATATAGTTTCATACTTTCTTTTCAATACAGGTTTTTTAAGTCAGTTTCATACTTTTGTTTTAATTTAGGTTTTAATATAGTTTTGTACTTCAGATAACAATGAAACCTTAAATACTTTTCATAAGCTCCTTTTTTAATTTTATTATAACTAATTCTTTTCTTATTTGATTTAATATTTGATCGTAATACTTTACTTTTTTGCTGGGAGTATCTATTATGAAGATAATCTTTCTTCTTTAAAGAGCATTGAAAATGCTTCTTAGAAAAAGTCCATTTATGGCCACGTTTACGATTTTTAATCCCATCTTTTTTCAATTTGAAAGATGTGACAGTGTTACCATCATTTAGATCATCGTTATCAGCTGCAACTCTTGCAACGTCTTCAACAATTTCATAATGATTACCATTCTTATGGTTCAAGTAAATTCCTTCAGATGTATAATTTTTATTCATCTGCAAAACAGAAAATTTTAACCATGTATTATTTGAATATGTATAAATATCAGCTTGAAATAAATTGGCTGCAGCGTAAATTTCAATTTCAGTGCTCCAAGTTCCTAATATTCTCATTTTAGAACGTTTAAGGTAATCGTCAATTGATATATAAATTGGTTCTAGATAAGGTGAAAAAATTCCTGGATTAGATTTCATATGTTGCACTACAGCCAAACGTATTTTGCGATGATATTCTTCACTAAATGTAAGTGAGTATGATAAGGATCTAAAGAGACAATTTCCATCACCTTTAATACTTAAATATTTAGTAGGAGTTGTCAGTGAACATGCACGTTCTTCATTTTGGAGACCGACCTCAACAACTTTCAAACCAATTGACTCGCTTATTCGTCTTTGATTTTCTACTTTAAGGGGGTCAAACCAAAATGAATTAGTTTCAACTTGCATAATCTGTACGTCATCAGCACTAAAATGAGTCTCAGTTGGAATACACTCATTTTCATATAATGAGACAGGTTCTACCAATTGAGCTTCGGCTTTATTTTTTGTACTAGAGCTACAAAGTTCGTTGTCGGTTTTAGAACACTCGTTGTCATTTATGCTAACATTAATACCTGTGACTTCAAACTGTTCACCTGGTTTACAGTTCATAGATGTAATAAGGTTTAGACAATGGTTATAAACATGGGTTAAATCGCCACATTCTACAAATATACTAGTTCCATCTGGAATCACCATTCCTAATTGGTTTCTAGAATGAGAATCAAATACAAAATATTTATTACACTTCTTCATCACAGCGAAAGTATTTCCATTAAACGTCACAAAGCAGGCTTCATACGTACTTAAACAAAGACCAAGTGCATCATGTAAAGAGAGGCCAAAATCGTTAGATATACCTATCAACCCGAATTGAGGTTCATTACTTATGTCCAATTTAAATGACTGATTTTCTAATTCAATATTTTCTAAAAGTTCATGTATAAAAATGTACTGATGTCTTATATTAGAAAATGTTTGCAAATATGTATAATACTCATTACCTAAATCTAAAATTCTATCGAGAGTTGAACTAGTCCATAATTCCAAGTCCATCATCTTAAAGTAAACAATAGCAACTAACGAATTGGGTACACATTGTTTTCCAGCATTGACAGAAAATCTTTTAATATTGCCCTGATTTATGTTTCCCAATATACAGATTTTAGTTGTGTGTGGTTTCATACTTTCAGATTCAAAAATATATTCTTTCTTTCTCTTAGTCTTTCCAGAATTAGCAGTAGCAGTTGGTTTTAGTTTCCTTTTAGTTTTTTGTTCGTTTCTACTTAATGTATCATCTTTTGGAGTCAAATTTTCAAATTTGGTTTTGTCGAAACGAAAAAAGTGTTCCGGGTTTTCCTGATCTATTTTAGAACCAGTCGGTTCAGTTTCAAGGCTAGCTTTTGGCTCGTTCACGGAAATTAATTTTTCGTGTTGCGAATTTTGTTTCTTTAAATTTGCTAAATGAGTTAATTTGGACTTCTTAGGTCGACCCATTGCGATCTAATATGTAGCTTTATAGAGTTCTTTAAAGTGAATAGTACAGTTATAAGGGCGAAGTTTATTAAGACAGTAGACCGCCTGTATCCACTGAATGTTTTGTAAATATTATGTAAGTAATTAGAACTATGGACAGCTTAGTAGATCAGACAATGGGCCGCCCTACACCCACTGAATTAAGGCGAATTAATATAGACAATGGATCGCCCGTATCCACTGAATGGTTTATGTGACAACAGTAGAGCACCAATCTACTGCAGGCGACGATTGAAAATTAAGACAATGGACCACCTGATATCCAATGAATAGCTAGTCGTTCAGACAGTAGAGCGCCTATCTACTGAATTTGAGCTTATACTATAGAGTAAAATAGGGAGCTCACTCCTAAATTACACCAGATTTTCTTCTGATCCACAAAAACTGAAATGGAAGAAAGAGCATTATACAAATATGAATTCAGCGTCGTTCTTGATATCTGAAGAGTAACATATAAGAAACAGAAAGTAATATACCTGTAACATATGTATAATAGGCCTGAAATATGCAAAAACAATAAAATCGCAGTACAATAAGCCTGAAATATAAAAAAAAACAATAAAACCGCAGTATAATAAGCCTGAAATATACAGAAAAATAAAACTGCAGTATAATAAGCCTGAAATATGAAAAAAAACAATAAAACCGCAGTATAATAAGCCTGAAGTATAAAAAAACAATAAAATCGCAGTATAATAAGCCTGAAATATAAAAAAATAATAAAACGGCAGTATAATAAGCCTGAAATATAAAAAAAACAATAAAAAATGCAGTATAATAAGCCTGAAATATAAAAAAAACAATAAAACCGCAGTATAATAAGCCTGAAATATGAAAAAAAACAATAAAACCGCAGTATAATAAGCCTGAAATATATAAAAAAAATAATAAAACCGCAGTATAATAAACCTGAAATATACATAAAAAAATAAAACCGCAGTATAATATGCCTGAAATATACAAAAAAAAATAAAACCGCAGTATAATATGCCTGAAATATAAAAAAAAACCAAAACAATAAACCCGCAGTATAATAAGCCTGAAATATACACACAAAAAAACAATAAAACCGCAGTTTAATAAGCCTGAAATATAAAAAAAACAATAAACCCGCAGTATAATAAGCCTGAAATATACAAAAAAAACAAAACAATAAACCTGCAGTATAATAAGCCTGAAATATACACACAAAAAAACAATAAAACCGCAGTTTAATAAGCCTGAAATATAAAAAAAACAATAAACCCGCAGTATAATAAGCCTGAAATATACAAAAAAAACAAAACAATAAACCTGCAGTATAATAAGCCTGAAATATACAAAAAAAACAATAAAACTGCAGTATATAAATAAGCCTGAAATATGAAAAAAAAGGTTAAATTAACCCAAATTGTAACTGTGTATCGTTTAGTTTACAAATACAAGTGAGAGGACTAGTGGAAGATATGGGTTCTTACAAAAATTTTAAAAACGGACCTTTATTTAAAACTTTTGTCAAGCCTCAAATATATTAAAAACTTCATATACCAGTGTACATGAATCTCAGCTTGAATGCATTCGATAGCTTTAAATCAGATTTCCTTAATTCAGATGGGTAGCAGTAATTAAAAATCACACATTCTTAGTATAAAATGTACCTTTGACGAGATTTTGAAGCGATTTTCTAAATGCTGTAGGTTTATCGGGTACACTGATAGAATCATTCCGATTTTCAATACAAATCTAGAAAACCCCTTCACAATGTTTTGAAAAATTCTCAAATGAACCAGTAGCGAAGGGCAATATCAAGACATCACAAACAGTTCTCTTAAAAACATTTAAGTAAATTGAAATAATTTCATAGCTTCAAGTGGAGCTTTAGGAGAAGGGTAGGGGACGTGAGATGGTGTCATGTCAATGCAACTTCAAGATTAATTTTCACATTTGACATCATTATGAAGTTCAATCACGCCTTCACCTTTCTCATAGCTCTATTGTGCAGTCAAACCTGCCAGTGCTCCTTGCAAAAAATGGTGACTTTATTTATATTGCAGGACTACAGTCAAACTACATGGTTCAATTGGTTTTTGTTAACACATCCTATAAGACTAGGAGGTCCACATTCATTACGGTATTCCACCACAATAATAACATCACAATAATACATTGTTTTAATAATTTACAAACAAAATCTTTAATTACTGCTATCCACTTAACTGACATTTAAGAAAAAAATTCCCTTGAAATAGCAATACCGGTACATAAAATATCACAAATGTTTTGATTTATCAGATTTCTGAGACGTTATTGTAAACAGGATAGTTTGATTTTTCAAATATTAAACATATATTTTAAATCAACTGGTGATTACCCAAAATCTGCCATTTAAATTAACATAGCATGGAAATGATAGAGTTAAGAGTTTGGCCAAATACCAGTTATGTGTGTGCAAGGGTTGGATACACGCTTAGGTTCGTCATACAGGATCACTGGGATACTGGGGTAATCGGTAAAGCTTAGAAATGTAACATCCTAATCAAAATACTTACTCAAGTAATGTAGACCCTGAAATGTAAAATTGAAGTTACATATAATAGTATTTTCATCAAACAAGTGATATGTATATGCCATTTTAATTGCAAAAAATAAGCAAAAATTGTAGCTGCTCTCATCCTTGCAGGTTTCATTGACATTAACTTATAAGTGACAAACAAGCCAATCGTTTCAGCAGTATCAGAATCGAGAATTCTTTCTATCTGATCTTTATAACAGCCCATTGAGTCATTAGATCCATGTGTGTCCATAATTATCCGTGTTTGAAAATTAAAATAATAACTTTTATTTTTGAGAACTACCACCATATGTATCAGATATAAATAGAAATAGAACTGAAATTATCAAATCAACACGGACATTGCATTCCCAACATAATAGAAAAGCTTTGTATGCCATATTATGACGTACTTAGTCACCATCAATGAGAAGTTTTAATTAGTATTTTGGACTTACCAAGAATCTGTGAATAAATTTCAAATTAATAAAAATTGTCTGATGAAGAAAACAATAACAATGTATTCTTTAAATCACACTGAAATGAATTAGAAGAGATTTGACACAATAAACATAGATAAACTGAAACTGACATACGAAAATGACATTTATTGCGTTTTACATCCTACTCTTCTGCACCTTAGTGGCTAATGAAGATGGGTGACATAAGAAAGCCTATTCAATGTTCAATGTAGTGGTAATAAACATAATTGCCCATTTCATACGAAACAATAAAGATGGCTTGCCAGGCAAGGTAACATACGCCCACTTCAGCAAACAGAATATTCCATGTTTTTTCATTTAATCAAGGGCAATAACTCATAAACCAACATCTGGAATCGCACCATTTTTGAACTTGTCCGAGATGCTATTAAGATGAATACACAAGTTTCATTCAAATCGGATAAAATCTACAGCTTCTATTGCGTACACAAGTAAATTTTTTCACGTTTATTCATTTAATGAAGGGCCATAACTCATAAACCAACATCTGGCGTGATATTATCAAGATGAATACACATATCCAGTTTCTTTCATATCGGAAAGTAATTTTTAAGTAAATTTTAACGTTTTTTCATTCAATCAAGGGCCATAAGTCATAAACTGACATCTGGAATCATGCCATTTTCGAACTTGTCCGAGATATTATCAAGATGAATACACATACCAAGTTTCATTCAAATCGGATAAAAACTCTGGCCTGTATCGGGTACACAAGTAATTGATGACGAGTGGACAGAGGGACCGACCGACCGACGGACAGGGGTGATGGCAATATATGTCCACATTTTCATGTGGGCGTATAAAAAGCGTCTAAGGTATATAGTCTGTGAAATAATACTCACCTTGGAAGAAAATCTGTTTTTATCTGAAGTCATAAAAGCAATATATTAGAAAGCTTTTTATAGTGGCGATACCGAGTAACCACATGGTTGCAGTTACCATTGACATGAGTTTTTAAAGAGAAAGATTCGCCAATCGTTTGACCTATCTTTCAGCAGTATCAGAATCGAGAATTCTTTCTATCTGATCTTTATAACAGCCCATTGAGTCATTAGATCCATGTGTGTCCATAATTATCCGTGTTTGAAAATTAAAATAATAACTTTTAATTTTTAGAATTACCACCATATGTATTAGATATAAATAGAAATAGAACTGAAATTATCAATCGAAACGGACATTGCATTCCCAACATAATAGAAAATCTTTGTATGCCATATTATGACGTACTTAGTCACTATCAATGTTTTAATTAGTATTTTGGACTTACCAAGAATCTGTGAATAAATTTCAAAATTAAACTGGTCTGATGAAGAAAACAATAACAATGTATTCTTTAAACCACACTGAAATGAATTAGAAGAGATTTGACACAATAACAAACATAAGCTGACATAAGAAAGTCTAGTAAATTTAGTGGTAATGAACATTATCTTCATAATTGACGACATAATAGAAAATAAGTGGTTGCCAAGCAAGATAGGCCTACTCGCACTTTAAAGTATATTTTCTGTTTTAACTGAGTTAAAACTCCACAATTATTTGTCGCAATAAACCAAAACCCATTCATCGAAATATCGACAAATTTGAACTTGACCAAGATCTAAAAGTTCACACCAAATATCATTTAAATCAAAGTAAGACTACGGTAGTATCAAGTTCACAACCTAAAATTGACAAGTTTCGATTAAATCAAGGGCTATTGCCCTTGATTTAATCGAAACTTGTCAATTTATCGAAAAATGATCAATATCGAACTGTTCAAGATCTTGTCAATAAATGATCACACCAAATTTCATTTAAATCAGAATTGTTATTTATAGGGTTTATAAACCAATTCTGGACATACAGGCTGACAGACATTGTGTGATGGAAAAAATAAACGTGGGAATATAATAAATATAAAAAATCAAGGTATAGGCCTATAGAATAATGCTTACCTTGAAAAAAATCTGTTTCTTTCTATCTGAAGTCATAAAAGCAATACATTTACATCCATCTACTGAATTTATTTTAAACGAGTTAATTATATATAAAAAGTAAGCCTACTAATTGTTAGTTAAGCAGTTTGACCTATTTTTATGTTTTGCTTTATAATGGCTGGATATTTTTAGACATGTTAAAGGATACATTTCTGGTTTAGTTTTGTCAAATTTGAGCAAAAAGGCTGAAGTCAACCTTTCATGTTCTTGAGCAAACCAAAAGAAATGTAGATTTCAGTCAATAATAAGAAATATATTCAAATAGACACTTCCCTCCTCCAAGAAAACTTATTAGTAATATTGTAGGCTAGGCCTATATGTTATTTTCAAACTCGACTAAAATATGATTAAAATAAATTAGGCCTACAAAATTAGGAGAAAGTAAAACTTTGATTAGATTGTATCCCATAAGACATATTCCTAAATTTGGCCCAACTTTGAATTGAAATGAACACATTACAAAAATTGTGAGAGGAAGTAGATAATAGCCTATTAATCTTTGGTAACTTTACGGGACATTCTGTTTCACCGAACGTATCTAAAAGATTTGCTTAATACATCTTAACTGTTAATTTTAAATTGATAAAATTTCAAGTAGGCTACCACTGAACATTTACGTGGTAAATAGCCATTGCCTCACACACATTCTCGTTTGAAAAGTCTTTTCCATTTCTCGCAAATGAAACCAAAGATTGATGATAAAATAAGAAATCCATTATACTACGTATTATTTGAAAGAAATAGAATGTACCTTGAAAAGAATGACTTACCTCTAGTTTGATAACGCAACAAGTGAAATCGTTCTAATATTCAGCGGAAATGCACGAATTCAACAAGTCATTTCGGTAACTTACCATTCTGTCACTTTTTGGTCAAATCGGCGCAAACACTTCGTCATTTTCTGCATTTACACAGATTTTTCAATACAGTAAGAATGCGATTTCCAGACTTTGATAACATAATTTTAGAAATATTTACGGTTACATTATCCCATTTTAGTCTTAGTCACGAACCAGTGTTTCTTTATCCGTGATGCAAAGTAACATAGGCTGTATGCAATAATGAAATGTATATTTTTGTGAATAATTGCCATTTTTTTAAACCATTGTGAATATTATGCAAAATTCATCCAGAAATACATATTTCATAGATAGAAGTTTGAATTTAATTCAAAGTTGAGTAAGTGGTGAACTGACAATACTCAGCCCTTTGATAGGCCTACTATAATAATTTATTTTACATGGGTCAGAATTAGGTTCAATACACAAGGACATGGTCCTGTCTAACATTCAGCCCATAGAGACAAACATAGACTCTTTATTTTACATGGGTCAGAATAAGGTCCAATACACAAGGACATGGTTTTGTCCAACAATCAGCCAATGGATATAAACATAGACTTTTTAATCTTACATTTGTCAACATTAGGTCTGAAAAACAAGGACATGGTCCTCTCTAATGTTTACTCCACGGGGGCAACACAATGGATGATAAAAATACACAAAAAGGCTACATGATTGTGTATCAAATGGATAGATCTATGTTCCTGCGTAACAGTTTTGATATAAAACAGTCCCACAAAGTATCGGTAGAACAGACATGTTCTTTTACAGGGTATAAGTCGTATAAACTCGACCGTCTTCGTTAGCCCATAAGGTGCAGAAAAGTAGGACATAAAACTCCATTCATTTCATTTCATTTCATGTAGGCCTATAAACTCGAAGCATAATCAGTTCGCTGAAACTTGTGTCATGTAGATCGCCGAAACGCATAATTCAACAAACAGCTTTTTCGCAATTTTCAAATGGCGATAAAACGAAAACTATACATCGTACAACAAAATATAATATATCAATGGATAGATCTTATCGAGAGCTATCACATTTGTGCTGCTCACAAGGTCACCAAAGGTCAAGGTTAAAACATACGACCATTCGAAGTTTTTATATATTACTATCAGGTAAATATCGAAATCAAAATCAAAATTCAAAAATCGGTTTCCAAATATAATTCAACAATCGATATTACATTCTACAGGCATCAAAATTACACGCATCGGAGCATCTCCAGAGCCCCCATTTC
>CM060199.1:23391654-23497848 GCA_030562195.1 Nipponacmea schrenckii
TTGGTAGGATTCTTATGAATTTTCGGCCAAGTGTATAAGTGTCTCTCGCGGCAATCAGGTTTGGCAGAAAGATAGTCATATTGTTTCTGTTTTAAATGACTTGTTTTAACTAAGTCGGCAAGAATATTGTTTATCATATTAGCAGTTTCTTTAAAAATCGGCTCCGGTAAAATTGCATAGTGTTTAGGATTATTCAATTGATGCTCTGCTTCTGCAATATAATCTTCCCTTATTAATATAACGCAACATGAACCTTTGTCACTCTTTTTAATTACAATGCTATCGTCTTTTTTAAGTACATTTAATGCATGTTCTACTCGCGTTAGATTAGGCTTCTCGTGTGTTATGGAAAGATTTGATATTTGGTTATTCATACTTGTAAATACGTTTAATATTTCTGGATGGATAGCGGTTTTAGGTGGTTTCCACGTGGATTTAGGAATAAACATTGTTCTAGCACCGAGTGGAGGGTGGTTTCGAAAAAAGTATGTGCAACTGAGATTCCGTTGAAATCGTTGAATAGACGGTTGAAGATAATAAAGGTTAGGTAATTTAGGAGTCGGAATAAATTTAAGTCCACGGTCTAAGTTTGAATGCTGGAGGGGTGTGAGAATTTTTCGGCTTAAGTTAACGACGGTTTGGCCTAGCGGCGGCCTCTCAATATTTTTATCCCCAGTAATTAGTTTAAAGACTTACCCGGTGCTTGAAGCTGGTGTATCCAAAACAAGAATATATTGTTGGCTGTTTCCGGAGACCAATGAAGATTATCAACTGGTTCGAATTCTTCTTCGTAGGGTGACAGGATTGTTGCGTTCTCAGTGTCGGAGTTCATCATCATATCGTTGAATGTCTTAAGATTCTGCTGGGCTTTCTTAGAGATTTTATTAGAGATAGGTATACAAGAAAAGATGATCTAGGAAAGGTTTGGTTGGCTGTGGAAATTAATTTCTGGGCTTGGTTAAATGAGGTTTTGGCTAACTGGTCACGATTGTTGAGGCCTACATGCAGAATGATCGTAGCCGGTTTATGATCATGGTCGTAAGATTCAAGGATGGACTGGATGTGGTGGATTTGGGCACCAGGATACGAGTGTATTTCGGTGTCTGGAGCTGTTTTGGTAATTCGGTTGAGGTTTGAGGACCCAATAATTAAAGTAGATTTCTGTAGAGCAGGTAGATTCCATGATGACTTGTCCTTGGTTTGGTGATAAAAGGGTTTGGTAGCGGATATAATGGTTATCGACGGGGTGATAGGTACTGGATTGGTAGTTCTTACAAATGTGGCATTGGGTACGGACTGAGATCTGGTTCGTGGTGGAGATGGTCTGGGCACACTTGACCTGGTTGGAGAATTCGGGGTGGTTTGTTGATCCAAAAACTTACAGAAGGAAGAAAGGTCGACCGAACTTGGGTCACGTGGTGAAGATTCAGATGGTGTAGGCGAGGAATCTGAAAGGGAAAAAAGAAGGGGAGTACCTTCTCTACGAGAACGTTTACCAAAGTCTGCTGGACTAGGGGATGGTGAACTGCGGGCTCGTTTAGGTGTCTGGTTCACATGGTGGTGACTCTTGTTGGTGCGGGTGTTAGTGGATCAATCTCCATTTCAGTTGGTAAGGATATGGTTACTCTGGTCTTGGTTTCGTTGATCGTTTGGTAGAATTTGGCAATCACAGGTTGAGTTAGACGTTTCCCATAGGATCGACGGGCCCATGAGAGGGCATGGGAAATAATGCGGTCGATGGCTGGTTGTGATAAAGACTTGGTTCTGATGAAGGTGAGTTTCTCCTGCAGGGTTGCTTGGTAATGGTCTATCAGGGTCTGCGTTACCTTAGAGAGCCATGTCCGGTTGAGGGATCTAATATTGGCGTCAACAGCTGACGTTTTCATAGCTGGACGAATAAAACAATCCAATTCAGAGACTTTGCGCTTGAAGGTGAACGCGGGTTGACCTTGCTGTTGGAGGGTAAGGATTGCCAAATGGTGAAGACACTGCAAAACCTGGAAGAATATCTTAACAAAGGGTTCTTCCTCCTTATGAGTGGGAACTGGTTGGCGTCTGTGGGTTGGTGTGCGTTTCTGATATTGGTGAGGCCGGTGGTTATTTTTGGATGGGTAGGCTGTGTTGTGGGTAGGTCGATGGTTATCTCTGGATGAATAGACAGTGTTGTGGGTAGGTCGTTGGTGTGGTGGGATATAAATGGCTTGATTGGTTGGTGGTTGGTGGTCGGCGATTGGTAGATGGTAGAGGTCGATGGAATACTGGGCCGTTATAGGGTTCGTGATGTTGGTTTGGATGGCGATAAGTGTTGCGATGTCTGGCTTCTTGCCAGTGGTTGTCAAAGTTGTGGAGCATAATGAAAATAAGTGTAGCACTTCTAGATGTTGAAAAGACTTCACGTTGTGTTTTAATATATTTATTAGGTATGGATCTTCTGAAAAGGTGGTGAGAGAGATATAGGAGATTGGTGGCGGCGAATCTTCCTCTGTTCTGGCTCCCGGTCCAGGCTTGACAGGCTCTCTTATACCACGACCTGGACCCTGGATGCCCAACATGCAGGCTATTGGCTGGCGTAGCTTTAATGCAAGCTGTCCACTTCAAACCTGCATGCCCAGTCAGCATTAATCTAGTTTAATAATCAAGGACACTCTCTCATCACCTTTACAGTGAAAACAATAATACAATATACCAAATAATTTCTAGCTAAATTAAAGGGACTACATCAGAACCTATAAAGTGTCACAATACTCCCATTGTCAGGAGACCAATAGTCCTAAACACTATTTGTCTATAACTTTCTATAGAAACTAATCACATGGTTCTGAATGTAGCCCTGAAAGATATATGAAAGCAAATAAAAAAGCAGAGCGCGAAAATAAACACATAAACACATAAACACGAACAAACATCGGTAGGAGTTCAAGCACACTCCAATAACTCACTATTATATAATAATTATATCCGATGCCACAAACACGAGAGACACAGAATCCAACATTGGTTTCACTCAACAGAATATCCAAACGGTGTCCACCAGCTTTAGCAACAGGAACGGAATACGGTCCATATAATCTATATCTGCTAACATTGGAACTGGAACCCAGGAACACTGCCACTAGTTCGATAAATTATTACTGGAACAACTGGAACAAGATCAAATAATTGGCGTATTGATCTTACTGGAACAACTGGAACAAGATCAAGTATTTGACGTATTGATCTTACTGGAACAACTGGAACAAGATCAAGTAATTGACGTATTGATCTAACTGGAACAAGATCAAGAAATTGACGTATTGATCTAACTGGAACAACTGGAACAAGATCAATTATTTGGCGTATTGATCTAACTAGAACAACTGGAACAAGATCAATTATTTGACGTATTGATCTAACTGGAACAATTATGATTAATGTTGTAATAACAGCGGATTCGGAAAAAGATGATGTTTTAGTTGATTGATACAACAGGAACAGTCTGTATAATTTAAGTATGATTTCTTGAACCAAATTTAAACAGGAGAAGTACCAGATCTGGTTTCTTTTAATTGTAGTACTCTAGGTATTTCTGGATACAATCCAATGGATGTTGTTGTTGGTGTAGTTGTCGGTGCAGTTGTTGATTGTACTGGAAGTTGCTGAAGGGCAATGTACTCTGTTTCTGCTTTCTTCGTGGGTTCTTCTGTTGTTGGTTTTCTCAATTTCTTCCCTGACCTCAGGCAATTAAGTTTATATTTTTTGAAAACAATAATGCCAATAATAACTAATGCCAAAATAACTATGACCAATAAGACAATAGTATAACCCCAATCAGGAAAGATTGAATCAGACAATTCAACCTTCCTGATACCGTGTAATTCATGCATAAGATGATCCATAGAGAATTCTTAGATATTTTCCAAATATGTTGGGAGCCTTAAATTAGTTAGGGTTTTAAAATTATCCAATATAGGTTTCCAAATATGTGATATAGATTTTGGAACAACTGTAATTCGACAATTTTGCGTAATTGCTTTTTCGTTTTCCATGAACAGCGCAACGATGCAGAGTTTACTAAGGTTAATCGGATACACCGGACCCGCAACTTTACAATAAAACATTAAAGGTGTACTGCAAGATTGAGCTTCAAATGTCGATTGATATTACATTGACATACTAATAGAAAGAGAATGGTTTAAGATCGTGTATCAAAGTGATCAACCATTTCGAGATGTTGAAATGCGATTTAGTGGTCTAAACATTACATTTTTACACAACCTTAATGCCTCAGTCGATCAGATTCAGGGCAACCCACGTTATCTAAATATAAACAGTGAAAATGTTGAATAATTAGTAAATTCTATGTCACACAAGGTACATACGTTTACCTTAACATAATCCTGAAAATGGATTAATTTATAATCATAGGTGTAATCACAGCAAATCAGCCAACACCTATCATGGCATCAATCGATGACCATTAATTTAATCATTTAACCGGTTTTCGTCATAGCAACTTGGCTATCACTTCTAGAAGAATTTTTGTATTTTCAACTTTCCATCGACGTTTCCTCTTACTGAGTGCGTCGACCTCGATCGGCTCATCATCTTTGTCAGATGACATGTCTTGATCGATATCAGATTCTTTGATCCTTTCATTTTCCAGAGCTGTTTGATCAGTTTCAGATCTTTCTTTTTCCCGAGCTCTTAAACGCTTAGAGAGTTCCATCAATGGAATGTCTTCTTCACTGGAAGAACTTTCTCTCTCTCTTTTATAGCGTTGAGTTAACGAGGGTACCTTAGCATTAGCTTCGCTTTTATCACTCTCCTCACTATCAGAGGGAGTAGCAGCATAATTAGTTTTCCGGAGTGGACGTCCAACGGCTTCTTTAGGTACGTCTAAAAGTAGGTGAACAACATTTTGTGCTGTTTTATCAGGAACAGGAAAACTTTCGACCCAACCACTGTACCAGTCAATAAACGAGATGATGTATTTATTGCCAGATAAAGTGGTATGATATGGACGTGACAGATCTAGGCTGATTTTAGCAAAGGGAAATGGTGGGGAAAGTCACTTTGCACTATACTCGGGTTTTGTTGAGTGAGAGCCCTAGTTTGACAAATCACACATTTGTTAATATACTCATGTAACTGTTTATACATGTTAGAGAAATAATATTTTATTTTCATAGTGCCATATACCTTGTCAACACCCATGTGACCTGCCTTGTCATGATAGGAGGTTATCAATACACTGTCTAAATGTTCTGGAATGTACAAACGTGTTATTGGTTCACCATTAGGGTCAGATGTAAAATAAACAAGGTTTTCAATTACTAAAAATTGGTTGCGTATTTTAGCTTTACATTTCCCTTGTTTTAAGTTGTCGAGTATATTGATAATGATAATGTTTCGATCTTTAGACTGTTCAACAACCATATCAAACTCGTTTAATTTTAAATGCTGGATTTCGCTCGTATCATCAGTATTGGGCGCTTGGCACTTAACTTAATCTCTAGGATTCAGTTTATTTGAATTTATAAGAGTTACTTCGAAGCTGTGGTCTCTTATACCAGGTTCCAATTCTTCACTTTCAGAACCACATAATTTATCATGCGAGGCTTTATCGGGCAATCTTGACAGCATATCAGCGCAAGAATTAAATTCGCCTTTAATATATTCAACTTTACAGTTGTAAGATGAAATATTCAAAGCCCACATTTGAACCTTCTTATTCTCCATTGGTGAATCAAGAATATACTGGAGAGGTTTGTGGTCTGTTCGTATAACGAAATTAGAACCATGCAAAAAAAAATGCAATTTTTGAAGGCTTTAGTTAATAGCAAATGCCTCTTTTTCTAGTACCGACCATTTCTGAACTGACTTTAAGAAAATTTAAGTGAAAGAAAATAAACAGGTACGGTAATGTTTTTTAACCGATCGTTTTTACCAGACTCACCGGAAACTTGAAAACTTTGCACTGATTTTACTTCATAGTTGTCTAAATTAGACAGCGAGCCTAAAACTGTACCCTTTTTAATACGGTAGGTCTTATTTGTCTCAGAACAATTAGTAGTGATTTCTGATTTGTTCTGACTAATTCTGATGTGGTAACAGAGTTACCAATCATTAAACCAGGTTCTTCCGAAAAGAAACCTTTCCCGAATGTAGATACCTGCAACATTGCAGTGATATCCCTGGGTAGTTCTTTTACTTTCCCAGTAACAACATTTTGCATTTGAGGACGTATCACAATAGTATTTGCCATACAAATCACGCAATTTATGTGACTGTCCTCTTGCATCGGGATATTATACTCTCCTCACTATCCTCACAGCTGACAAGTCATAATACAGCCGTACACCTTTTGTGTCAGAAAATCTATACCTAATATCATGTTTCTATTTATATCGGGTGTTGCAAAAAATTTGTGTTTAATTTTCTTACTTTTCATATTGAATTCTAAATGAGCAACGCCATCAATGTGGAGTTTTTCTCCGCTCACAGAATTCAGTATAATATTTTCCTTAGTTAACCGTGGTTTATGCTTTAAATTATTATACAACTTCCTATTGATAAGTGAAACCTGTGCCCCAGAGTCTACAAGACATCTTAATTTTTGCCTATCTATATTTACCAGACAGGATTTCCTGCCAAACTTATCTTATAGACTCTGCATTTTTCCCTCCGCTGGTTGGCACATTCGCGGAATGCGTTAGGATCCCCCTTAAAAGAAGATACGGCAGAGGTTATACTATTGTTTATAACGAGGTGGTCAAACCTCCAATTTGGTTAGAAGTTTTCGAAAAATTGATCACCTGAAGCCATAGTAAAAATTGTTACTTACCAACAGAAGTTTTACTGAAGTTTCTTGAGTAATATCTTTGCCCGTACGAGATCCTGGTCACGGCACCAAAAGAAGTGTATAGATGTAGCACTTCTAGATGTTGAAATGACTTCACGTTGTGTTTTAATATATTTATTAGGTATGGATCTTCTGAAAAGGTGGTGAGAGAGATATAGGAGATTGGTGGCGGCGAATCTTCCTCTGTTCTGGCTCCCGGTCCAGGCTTGACAGGCTCTCTTATACCACGACCTGGACCCTGGATGCCCAACATGCAGGCTATTGGCTGGCGTAGCTTTAATGCAAGCTGTCCACTTCAAACCTGCATGCCCAGTCAGCATTAATCTAGTTTAATAATCAAGGACACTCTCTCATCACCTTTACAGTGAAAACAATAATACAATATACCAAATAATTTCTAGCTAAATTAAAGGGACTACATCAGAACCTATAAAGTGTCACATAAGTCTAGGTTAGAAGGGGAATGTTCAGTTGTATTTAAATAATTGTGAAATTTTAATATGTTAGTGTAAAATGTAGGAATCAGGTATGCAAAAGAAGACGGATTGGGTGTTGGAAATGAAGAAAGATGAAAATATAAGTGAAAAATGCAAAAATATATATTAATTAAATAACACTAACAATAATGTAGAAAAGCAAAACAAAAACTGAGTACCAGGATTAGGGTACTAAGAGTACAATTTACATATAAGAAAAACATAAAAAATAAAAGGATAAAGAAATAAATTATGGATTGGATTAATGAGAACTAATTAAAAATTAGAATCTATTCCAAATCCTACTTTTAGAGAAAAAGTTGAAAGAGCATTAATCATAAGATTATTAAAATTAAAAATGAAATTAGGTATGGGATTAGCAGATGAAATTCATAAAGAATTCAGAAAAACTAAAAACTTTTTAAAAGTTAAAGTATTTGCCAAAGACGATATATGGTCTGCAGATTTAATTAATATGCCCCCAGAAAGAGGTTATAAATATTGTTTAACAGTTATAGATCTATATACAAGATACGCTTGGGTTATTCCTAAAAATTATTCAAAAAGTTCACAGAATTGAATTCTCAGAAATGGCTTAAAATATTACCCATTGTTGTCGATGAATATAATAATAAAATTCTAAAAACTAAAAACTTTTTAAAAGTTAAAGTATTTGCCAAAGACGATATATGGTCTGCAGATTTAATTAATATGCCCCCAGAAAGAGGTTATAAATATTGTTTAACAGTTATAGATCTATATACAAGATACGCTTGGGTTATTCCTAAAAATTATTCAAAAAGTTCACAGAATTGAATTCTCAGAAATGGCTTAAAATATTACCCATTGTTGTCGATGAATATAATAATAAAATTCATTCATCTATAAAAGTTACTCCTACAGAAGCCTCAAAAAATCCAGATATTATAAAATCGATTAACACACAAAACAATTTTGAAAATGAGAATTTAAATATTAAACTCAAATTTAAAGTTGGAGATAGAGTTCGTATTTATAAATATAAAAGTAAATTCGAAAAAGGTTATTAAAGGTTTATCTTTATTATTGATAAAGTTAATAAAACTTCACCAACAACTTACAGTTTAGTAGATTTACATGGTGAAGAAATATTGGGTAGATTTTATCAAAACAAACTTCAAAAAACTGATTTTTAAAAAATGATTACTTTTGAAGAATTCTTACAAAAATAAGGAACTGATACTACCACAAATTTTCAATTAATCAGATGGGCAGAAGAATTAAACATAAAACCTTTTTACTACTGTATGCGTGATGAAATATCATCTCTTAAAGATAAAACAAAGTTTTATGCTATAACTAATATCCATACTTCAGATCAAAAAGGCGTCCATCATTCTGCTTTATTCAAAGGGAATTCAATGTATTTTTTTGATTCATATGGATTAGATCCAACTAAAGAAATTATTGATTTGAATTATGGTCCAATAAAATGTTCTCCTTCTCAAATTCAAAAACCAGGAGATAAATTTTGTGGACAACTTTCTCTTTGGGTTTTATATCAATTAAGTTTAGGTAAACCATTTGAACAAATAGTATTAAATCTTGTTTAAAAAAATGGCAAATAAATTTGGTCTAGGAAACTTAAAGAATGAAGCTCCTACATTAACGCTTAATAAATTCAAACCATATTTTGTAGATCAAACTGGAGACAAATTTCAAGGTGATATAGATATGAATAATTTCAAAATAACTAAGATTTCCTCAACAGAAAAAAGATGCAATAAATAAAGCTTATTTAAGTCAAACAACTAAAAGTTAACATCAAAAAAAGACTGTATTAGATAAAGATAGTAAAAACCAATTAGAAAATCAGTAAAAACCAATTAGAAAATCATCAAAAACTTTTAAACTCACATCATAAAAAATTAGAAAGTTATCAACAACAATTAGCTAATATAGTCGATAAAACTCAGTTGGACAGAATAAATTTATTAATATCACAACTAGACGAAAAAATTACAAAACAAAAATCAGATATTAAACAACTGATATGTAATATTAAACCAGGTATAAATGAGGAAAGATTGAAAAAAGAAATAGCTAATCTTGAAACGAAACTCAGTGATGATAATGATCTAACAGAAATTAAAACCTATATTCAACAACAATTAGTTAATGTGGTCGATAAATCTCAGTTACAAAATTTAAATTTATTAATATCTCAACTAGACGATAAAATTACAAAGCAAAAGTTAAATGTTAAGTATCTAATAAGTAATATTAAACCAGGTATAAGCGAAGAAAAATTCAAACAAGAATTAACTAATCTAGAGACGAAACTAAATGATGACAGTAAACTAACAGAAATTAAAACATATGTTCAACAACAATTAGTTAATGTGGTTCATAAAACTCGGTTACAGAATTTAATTTCATTAATATCCAAATTAGATGATAGAATTACAAAAGAGAAAATAGATTTGAAACAACTAATAGATAATATTAAACCAGGTATTAGCGAAGAGAGACTGAAACAAGAATTGCCTAAATTAGAAACAAATAATAACAACGAGCAAAGAGAAATTAAAACCTATATTCAACAACAATTAGTTAGTGTAGCCGATAAAACTCAGTTACAAAATTTAAATTTATTAATAACCCAATTAGATGATAAAATTACCAAACAAAAATCAAATGTAAAACAACTAATAGCTAATCTCAAACCAGGTATAAGCGAAGAAAAATTAAGACAAGAATTATCTGATCTAGAAACTAAACTTAATGATAACAATGAACTAACAGAAATTAAAACCGGGCACAGTTAGAGAGATTAAGATCATTAATATTTCAATTAGATCGAAAACTTGAGACAAGAAACATAAAAAATGAAAAAAATGATTCAAGAAATTAATAAAAATTTTCTACCTAAAGAAACTTATTTTACTTTACCCTTTAATGATGGTATTTTAGAAAAGTATGGATTTGTTGCAAAATATGTAGGAAGATTAATTCAACCATCTAAATTTAAAGCTGTTTTTGAGAAAAGTAACGTTGCAAAATTTGAGTTGAATTCGGCAGGTAATCTTAGAACGGCTATTACTATATTATTTCCTTTTAAATTGAAAATAAAATCAGTAATTAAAAATGAAGATATAAAACGTATACCAAATGTAATTCTATATAAAGTAAAAAATTTCACAATAACAAAGGGAGGAAAAAACGAAATGGTTATGACGTTTTCTGTAGATAGTAGTAAAAATAGAAAACCTATCGAAATCAAACTTGATATTTTGTCGATGGATTGGAATATGAAATAACTTTTGATATTACTAACGTATTAGTAAATAGTATAGTTAATAGAAAAGAAATACCACTTCTCGTTACTGAATACCATTTATATTTTCTGGATTTGATATTAATGACAAATGAAAAACCACAAAGTGTAAATTTGATAAATAATAAGGATTTACAAAAGGAAGGAAGAAAAAAATATACATTTTTGAAATGGAAAAATTTGAACATATAAGATATTTTGATTTTGATAATATTTTTGCTTCAATTGATATTCATAAATCTCAAGTAAATAAAACATTTGTAACAGTTCCCATATTTATAAAAGAAAATGATTAAAATAGAGATTACTTTGCACGTTTTAAAATAGAAAGTATAACAGAACTGACACCAGAAAATGAAATGAAATGAAATGTATTAAAGTGCATCAGCACCAAAACGGGCTATATAGCACTTGAATACGATTTAAAATAAAAACAAAAATTAAAACTAGAAAATCAATACAGTAAAATAAAAATTATCACAGAAACCCCAAAAAGGGCAACAAAACAATGCTAAAAACAATATCACAGAATGATTGTAACCCAAAATAGGCTAAAAAAAAATAGCAAAAACAAAACTATAACACAAAATATATTTTAAAATTTAAAATACAGATTAGTCTGTTTTAAAAACGCGACAACCTTCTCATAAAGAGAAGGTTGCGCAAACAGATGGAACAAGGATCTAGCACGGTAGTGCTGAGATCTTATAGGTTTGAGATGCGTGCACTCAATCAGAATGTGTTTCAATGTCAGGCGAACCTGGCAATGCTCACGGACTGGATGAGGCTCTCGCTTGAGCAGGTAACAGTTGGTAAGGTGAGTATGTCCAAGATGAGAGCGACACAAAACAACTTCATTTCTCCTGTTGGCAAAATAGGAGGATGGCCAATCCCCCAAAAGAGGCTTGATGGCATGAAGTTTGTTTGTATCTGCAGCATCCCATTTTTGCTGCCATCGTTGCAAAATAAAAGTCCAAGGACAAGGGGGAGACAGGCAGTGACAAAGCAGCCTTAGCCGCCGCATCTGCCTTGTCATTTCCCCGTATGTCCATGTGACTGGGAAGCCAACAAAGGACAATGTCCTTTTTTGGCCCAGAGAGCTTGTAAATATCTCCGATTATTGGGTGCACAAGCTGGATGTTATGAATAGCTTGTAATGCGGACAGAGAATCAGAATAGATAATACATTTTTTTAAGGATAATGAGGACTGAAAGAACTCGAGTGCCTTTAAAATGGCAACGAGTTCTGCAGTAAAGATAGAGGCTGCTGGTGGAAGAGATACAGACAGGACTTCGGATGGTGTCACTGTTGCAGCTGCCACCTTATCACCATCCTTGGACCCATCTGTATAGAAAGGAGCATAATCCCTTATTTAGCCCTTAATTCAAGAAATTTCGACTTGAAGACGATCGAGCTTGTCTGTGACTTCTTATTGCTTGATAGACTAAAGTCTATCTGAAATGGAGCAATAGACCACGGTGGAGTTGTGGTCATTATGAAGTCCGCAATACTGTCGTGGCTGATACCAGCCGCTGACAAAAGTGGTTGAATGCGGACTCCAAAAGAAGAAATTACACGAGGCTTTGCCTCGTACAAATGCTCAAAATAAGGACTAAATACGGGGCGGTGAGCCGGATGGTATGGCAAAGATGCTATTTTTATAGCATACTGTAGTGAAAGTCTATCACGTCTGTCGTACAATGAGGGTTCGTTAGCCTCGACGTACAGACTTTCAACTGGAGTTGTGCGAAAAGCGCCTGAACTGATTCTAAGTCCTTGGTTGTGTATGGTATCAAGCTCTTTGAGATAGGATGGACGAGCTGAACCATACACCTGGCACCCATAATCGAGCTTGGATCGGACCAAAGCTCGATATAATCGGAGGAGGACCTTACGGTCAGCTCCCCAGTCAGTGTTGGATAAGACTCTCAGTATGTTGAGAGCTTTCAGACATTTTTTCTTGGGGATTTTAATGTGTGGACGAAAAGAAAGCTTGCTGTCAAATGTAAGACCAAGAAATTTGAATTCCTGTACTACAGGAACGACAGCATTGTCCAAACGTAGCACTGGGTCAAGGTGCAAACCTCTTCTTTTACAGAAATGCATGCAGACGGTCTTGGATTTCGAAAATCCATTGCTGTAGATTGTTTAAGCAAAACTGCAACTGACGCTCGATCGTCTGCATGTTAGTAGAACTGTAACACATCTGAAAGTCATCAACATACAGAGAGCCATCAACCCCCCGTCTAAGGCACGATGTGATGGAATTTATCTTGATGGAAAAAAGGGTAACAGATAATATGCTACCCTGAGGAACTCCATTATCCTGAGGAAAAGGATCTGAGAAAATGGAGCCAAGTCGTACCTTAAACGTCCTATCATGTAGGAAATTGGAGATAAATAATGGCAATCTTCCTCGAAGACCGAAGTCAAAGAGATCGCGAAGAATGCCATATCTCCAAGTAGTGTCATATGCCTTCTCCAAATCAAAAAGTATGGCTACTAAATGGTGATTTTGGATGAAGGCGCCCCTGACGAACGATTCAAATCTAACGAGATGATCAAGAGTGCTCCTTTGGGACCGAAATTCACATTGGAGGTAAGTAAGTAGATTGTTGGACTCGAGGTGCCAAACGAGCCTTCTATTGATCATCCGTTCCATGGTTTTACATATGCAGCTGGTCAATGCAATAGGGCGATAATTTGTAGGATTCGTAGGATCCTTACCAGGTTTAGGGAAAGGAATAATTGTAGCAATCCTCCACGAAGGAGGAAAGACACCGTCATCCCAAATCTGGTTAAATATAAGTAAAAGTTTTTTTAAGGTTGGGTAAGGAAGATGTTTTAGGATCTGATAATGAATATCATCAGGCCCAGTAGCTGTATCATGGGCCTGTTTCAAAAAATATTTTAATTCAGATATAGTAAATTTTTCGTTGTAATATTCCTTATTTTTAGATGTAAAATTTAACCTTTTCCTCTCTTCTCGGAGACGACTCTCTGGAAAGCATCAGAGGAAACGTTTGAGGATGAATTGAAAGAAAAATTACTTCCCAACGAATTAGCAATATCTGGAAGTGTAGTGAGCGTTGAGCCATCTACTTCTAGATGGTTCACAGATATTGTATCCGCTTTACCCTTGATCCTACGAATCCTATCCCAGACTGATTTGGAAGACGTACGACTGTTGATCCTTGACACGTACTCCTGCCATGACGACCTCTTTGCCTGGCGGATAGACCGCCTGGCTTTGGCCCGTGCAGTGCGAAAAGAGGCCATGTTGTCATCGAGCAATCGTAAAGCACGATTACGTTCTTTTAGTGCTATTTTAAGTCTTCATTAAACCATGGTTTATTGAATCGTTTTGGAGTTGCCGAGGTTTTACGAATCGCCTGACCCGATACATCTTGTAAGATGGTGGTAAATAGTTCCATCGGGTCTTCTGCTTCATCTAGATCATGTTGATGAAATGAAGAAATGCAAAGCGCCTCAAAGAGGGACCAATTAGCTTTAGAGAGTTTCCATCTTTGTGGCCTGTCTACTGGTGAAGGACCATTATTCCGTAGAATTACAGGATAATGATCACTGTGGCAGAGATCGTCATGGACACTCCAAGAAAAATCTTGGAACAAAGATGGTGAGCTAATTGTCAGATCTAGATGAGAAAAGGTTTTTGTTCTTGAGCAGAAATATGTAGGCGATTCGTCATTAAAGATACAAAGATCGTTGTCATATATGAAGTCAGCTATTAATTTTCCTCTCCTGTTGTCATCAGGACTACCCCAAAAAGAATGGTGACCATTGAAATCTCCGAGCAAAATGCAAGGAGATGGAAGCTGGGCAACAAGGTCATCCAGGTCTCTGGGGTTTAGAGTGGAGTTAGGTGGCAAATAGATGGAGCATAGGGTAATAGGCACGTGGAGTGTTACTCGCACGGCAATTACCTGCAGAGGAGAATTGAGTGTGACTTCGGACTGAGCAACGTTTCTATTAACAATAATAGAAACACCACCCGAGACCTTGTCATCACCAGTGCCATAATGGTGGTAGGAAACAAAATGTTTGAATGGCACTAAATGTAAATTCGTTGGCTTAAGAAATGTCTCCTTGAGAGACATGGTTTGAGTATCCAAAAAATATGTTTTTTCAACCAATACCAGCCAAAGACAAAATAACTTACACTGTTATAGAGGATGATAAACCTCAAACAAAATCTGGTGATAAGATACGATTTAGAAATGGATTTTGTAATGACGTTCTCACTTCTGTTGACATACAGGAAATTGTTCGAGCTGGTGGAAACATTATCAAAATATTAGATGGGATAGTCTATGAAGAAAATTTCAAAACACCTCCTTTTAAAGACTATGTTTTAACTTTAAAGGAAGAAAGAAACAAATATAAACAACAGGGAAATTTAGTTGGCAGCGACTGTATGAAATTATTGGGTAATTCTTTGTACGGAAAAACTGTTCAGAAAGATATAACTACAGAATTTCATTTATGGTCTGAAGAAACTCTTAAAGCAAATTTTGATTCAAATATAAAAAGTTATGAAAAAGTAAATGAACAACAATATATAGTGGAAAAAGAAAAGGAACAACCTGAAATTATCAAACCAACAAAAACAACAAGATTAACTCCGAGTCACTTGGGTTCATTTATCTTATCACATAGCAAACGAATAATGAATAATTTTATTCATGTTATTGACGGTTTTAAAAAACCAGAAATATATTATACTGATACCGATAGTTTATACATATCAGATAGGAATTGGGATATTTTAGAAAAAGCTGGATTAACTTCTTATACGGAATATGGAAAAGGAAAGAATGATTATGGAGATGGTGGTATAATATTTGGTTTATATTTAGCTCCAAAAGTAAAATACAATATCATTCTAACTTCTAACGGAGAATTAGTGGAAAAGAAAACTTTTAAAGGATATACAAAATCAAAGTTGAGTGTGGAAGATTATTTACAATTAGCCAATGGAAAAGATATTGAAAATGAATTCGATAAACCTTGGAAAAAAAGTTTTACAGATGGTGTAGTAATTCCAAAAGATAAACAAAAGAAAGTATTCAAACATAATTTGAATTGGATTAAAAGAAAACCACCAAACAAAAATAGGATTATGTATCCTTATAATAATAAAGATGAAGTTAATATGGTTGAAAATTACGAATTCGATGATTACGATTATATAATTTTAGATGAAGATGAGGAAACGTGTAATTGAATACATATTTCTTCCTGGCCAAAATCTAAATATCTTCCATATCCATCTTTTATATCTAAATTGATATCTTTAATACCTGTGGTATTTATTGGAAGATATGTTGTTTGAAACGGTTTTTCTATTATTCTATAACCGATTGGAACTGTAAACGTTGGAATACTGAAAATAATTTTTGTTTGCTTTTATTGAAAAATCCACCATCAAACAAATTACAATGAATATTGATAATATCGATGTCGTTTTCAATATTTGCTTTATAAGGAGCAAGTGTAGATTTGGTATACAATTTCTTTTCAAAACCTAATAATTCATTTATTGAGTTTTCTACATTGAAATCTACTTGATGTTTGTCTTTTAGATTTAGTTTTATTTTGTTCAGATTTAAATTACCTTCGAATTCAATATTTGGTTTGTCCTTATGACTTCCAACAAATTGAGATATATATTCGTTAATGGAAACATATTCATAACTTCCTGGTAATAATGTTAATAATTTAAATGATCTCCCATTGTCTTTAGAAATTTTCAATTGGTTATTCTGTTCACTAACATTTCTTATTGAATTGTAAACTGAAAAATATTTTAGTCCTAACTTATAGTTTTTATTTGGATCTAGTTCACATTCATAATCTAGGGTTAATCTTATTTTCGAGGACTTAAGATGTTATTATGAAAAACTCCTCATTCATTTTTTAAAACATTAATATAATCGTCTTTATTTATAATTCCCTTTTCTAATAATCTTTTTAAAATAGCGTGGATTTCATTTGAATCAGATTGGTGTCCATGTTTCATTGCTTCAATAATTACATTAAGTCTGTTAAGTAATTGTTGGGGATCATCTGATAAAAAAGTTATTCCTTCTCCAGATATCAAATTATTGAATTCATCTATTTCTTCTATGATTGGATTTTCTTCCCAATATTCATCCGATTCATCAACTTCATTCATGGCTTTGATATGTAGCTCAACTTCTTTCATTCTGTTTGTTATTGCTCCTGTCTTTTTAGTATCAATTAGGATTTTATAATATTCGATTAAATCAGTGTAATTGGCAATGGCAATATCCCCTCCGTTCATCAAATCTATTATTCCGTGTGTTAATTTATATATAAAGGTTTTTGTATCTATCTTGAATTGAGGGTAACGATGATCGAACAATATTCGATAACCATTGAATAATAACCCATAATCATCCACAACTGGTTTAATAGACTTTGGTAATGTTGGGTCAGGATTTGAAAAATATCGTTTTATATCATCAAGTGATTTTATAATAAATTCATTTTCTGGGACATTTTCTATAGCAGGAGGTGGGGCATTTTCTATAGCAGGAGGTGGAGTATTTTCTTGTTGTTTTAATAGAGGCTTAAATAAAGTTGATAAACTCTCCTCCATTCCCATTTGCGATAATCTTCTATCTTCAATTTTAGATTTTATTTTATCTTTAGTTTTAATGTAATCTTTATTTCTCTTTAATATTTTATTCCAATCAGTCATTTTTTAATTACAAATATTTGTCATAACTTTTTGTCCAGCTGGTTTTCTTGTATTTACAAAGATATATCCATGATCGTCAGGATTGCTCCATTGTCTTCTACAAAGTCTTTTAAATTCATCTTTCTCCATACCATGAATTATTGATTGGAGTATTTGAGATAGATCTTTGTCGTTTAATTCAAACAAAATAAAACAATTAGCGTTCTTTCTAATAAACATTCCGTCCATTCCATAAAATGATTGAGATCGATATATACAATGTCAATTGTGATGTCTTCCTTTAGTAAAGAATTCTTGTTGAACTGTTTGATTTGATTGTGCTACACAGTCATCGAAAATGATCAGGTTTTTCCTTTTCTTATCGATATTAGACAAATCTAAATCGTTCACGTTCTTGGTTAGTACAACTTGAATATCAGTAGGTGTTAATGATGGGTTGTTTTCTTTTATACAATAATTTATAAATTCTTCAGGAGTTTTATCATTTTGAAGATTTTCATCCTGTTCATAAATTCGAAATATTTGCTGTATGTCTTCTTTTTGTAAATATTCTAAGGCTTTCAGAAATTGATAATATAATTGATCTGGAGTTGATGTATAAATGTAAAGGGAATTAAAATCTAATAATTTGGGTGTTGTCAACATCTTAAATAAGAGGTGAGTTTTTCCTGATCCTGATTGACCAACAATACACATTAACATTGGATTTTGTGGAAACCTATCTGAATGTTTAAATTTGGCAGCCATTTTTTTTAATGAGGATTTAATACAATACCTTCTCCTTTATATTTTGAAAGAAATAAACCATCACCACTGCGAATGTGTTTAAGTATTAATCCCTCTCCTTCTTTTTTAATCTCAGTTTCACCCGTATCGATTTGATCAATTAATTTAGACAAACCTTCTTTTACTGTTTTCTTGGTTGCGTGATTGAATTGTTTAACGCTTGCTAAGATTTCCTTGATTCCCGAACCTTTGGCTAATTTTTCCATTTCTAAATTATGTCTACATTTTTCTCTGTTTGCAGCGTCTTCGGCTTTTTTCTTATTTACCGCTGAAGCTATACCACTTGCACCTGCTAATCCTCCGAAAATTACTGGGAGAAGAAATAGAAACCCACCTTCTTTAGCTTGCTTGTCTATTTCGTTATAATTGATATTGTCCAGTACTTTATGATTTTTTAGTTTGTTAATCACCGATTGTGAAATATGTATCTTTATACCATTATAAGTAATTGTTTTCGGTTTTCCATTTTCGATTGATTCTAATATTTTAGCGACTAAAACTTCTGGTTTCATTTTTAAAGTTAGAAATTTATTCTATTCTATTCATCTTTCTATCCATTATATTTATGATATGACGAGATTCCTCTAACAAGAGACAATACCCTACCATATCTCCTGCTGTTTTTTTCAATGTATACAGATAACTGTACGCCTGTTTTGAACAAATCTTCTTTATGAGCAGAGAGATCAAAACAAAATATAGGATAATTTAAAATAAAATCGAAATAATTAAACTGTGGTACATTTCCAAATAATTCGCTCATAAGCTTATAGTTTCTATACAACTCATTAAAGTCCTTGGTGTCGGGATTAATTTTTAAGGGTTGATTTGGATAATTTTCATTGTTTAATCTTACTTGAACCCTTTTTATTTTAGGATCTCCAAAGTTTGTCACCAGTTACTTTTAAAAAGGTTGTTGTTGTTCGTTTGTGAATCTGGAAGATTTTTGAAACCAAGTATTAAATATCTCGCTGGTTTTGTGGTATTTGTCACTTGCCACGTGAAATTCTCCCCTGTGATTGTTATTGATCCAATCGTATTTCTTCTTAAAAATGCTATTTCAATATCTTTTTTCAAACTACTAAGAAGTCTCGTTTCTACTTCGATTGTTGGGGTTATTACTGGCACGTATAATTGGATATCGGTTATTTCTAATTTAGCATTTGAATTGTTTTCTCCAAAAAATATTCTATCGTTATTTATATACGCCCACATGAAATGGGGGGCGTATATTGTCGTCACCCACATCCGTCCGTCCGTCCGTCCACAATTGCTCGTAAACACTCTACACGGTGTAATTCTTGACGGATTTAGATGAAACTTAATATGAGTGTTTATGATCACGCAAGGATGAACCCTATTGAAAATCAGCGAAATCGGAAATAAATTAGTATGAGTTTGTGCCCTTGTTCTTGAATGGCTCGTAAACACTCTACAACGTGCAATTCTTGACCGATTTTGATGAAACTTGGTGTGAGAGTATGTTATAACTCAAGGATAAACCCTTTCGAAAATCAGCGAAATCGAAAAACATTTAGTATGAGTTATTGACCTTGTTCTTGAAAACGCATTCAATTTTAGCTTGTAAACATTCTTGAGAGAACAATTTTTAATTGATTTTAATGAAACTTGGCCTGAGTATTTGTTATCACCCAAGGATGAAGCCTATTGAAAAAGATAGCTTGCCAGGCAAGGTAACATACGCCCACTGATAGCTTTGATTGTAAAAGTAAAAGTCCAATTACAGCTGGTTCCTGATTTACAAGGAACTTGGAAGTTAACTATATTGTATTGCATTCAGAAGATCCAATAAAAACTGTAGTCTCTACAGTGTCCACAAACAATTGTTGACAGACGGATGAGAAACAGTACATTCGAAATTCCAAGTTCCAGAATTCCAGGAATTTTTTTCAGAATCATATCAAAATCAATAGGGGTCTTCCTTGGATGTATTCCAGGAATTTTTTTCAGAATCATATCAAAATCAATAGGGGTCTTCCTTGGATGGTAATAAACAAATATACCAAGTTACAAAAAGATTCATAAAGAAATGGAGTCTCTACAGTGTCCACAAGCTTTTGTTTACAAACAGAACAATTTGAAATTCAAATCCAAGAATTCCAGGAATTTTTTTCGGAATCATACCAAAATCAATAGGGGTCTTCATTGAATGATAATAAACATGTATACCAAGTTTCAAGAAAATCCAATGAAACCTGTAGTCTCCACAGTGTCCACAAACAATTATTGACAGACGGATGACAAACAGTACAATTCGAAATTCCAAGTCCCAGAATTCCAGGAATTTTTTTCAGAATCATATCAAAATCAATAGGGTTCTTCCTTGGATGGTTATAAACAAATATACCAAGTTACAAAAAGATTCATAAAAAAATGGAGTCTCTACAGTGTCCACAAGCTTTTGTTTACAAACAGAACAATTTGAAATTCAAAGTCCAAGAATTCCAGGAATTTTTTTCGAAATCATACCAAAATCGATAGGGTTCTTCCTTGAGTGATTATAAACAAGTATACCAAGTTTCAAGAAATTCCAATAAAAACTGTAGTCTCTACAGTGTCCACAAACAATTGTTGACAGACGGACCAACGGACCGACGGACCGACGGAATTTGAAATTCAAAGTTCAAGAATTCCAGGAATTTTTATCGGAATCATACCAAAATCGATAGGGGTCTTCGTTGAATGGTAATAAACATGTATACCAAGTTTCAAGAAGATCCAATAAAAACTGTAGTCTCTACAGTGTCCACAAACAATTGTTGACAGACGGATGAGAAACAGTACATTCGAAATTCCAAGTTCCAGAGACAATACCCTACCATATCTCCTGCTGTTTTTTCAATGTATACAGATAACTGTACGCCTGTTTTGAACAAATCTTCTTTATGAGCAGAGAGATCAAAACAAAATATAGGATAATTTAAAATAAAACGAAATAATTAAACTGTGGTACATTTCCAAATAATTCGCTCATAAGCTTATAGTTTCTATACAACTCATTAAAGTCCTTGGTGTCGGGATTAATTTTTAAGGGTTGATTTGGATAATTTTCATTGTTTAATCTTACTTGAACCCTTTTTATTTTAGGATCTCCAAAGTTGTCACCAGTTACTTTAAAAAGGTTGTTGTTGTTCGTTTGTGAATCTGGAAGATTTTTGAAACCAAGTATTAAATATCTCGCTGGTTTTGTGGTATTTGTCACTTGCCACGTGAAATTCTCCCCTGTGATTGTTATTGATCCAATCGTATTTCTTCTTAAAAATGCTATTTCAATATCTTTTTTCAAACTACTAAGAAGTCTCGTTTCTACTTCGATTGTTGGGGTTATTACTGGCACGTATAATTGGATATCGGTTATTTCTAATTTAGCATTTGAATTGTTTTCTCCAAAAAATATTCTATCGTTATTTATTATACGCCCACATGAAATGGGGGGCGTATATTGTCGTCACCCACATCCGTCCGTCCGTCCGTCCACAATTGCTCGTAAACACTCTACACGGTGTAATTCTTGACGGATTTAGATGAAACTTAATATGAGTGTTTATGATCACGCAAGGATGAACCCTATTGAAAATCAGCGAAATCGGAAATAAATTAGTATGAGTTTGTGCCCTTGTTCTTGAATGGCTCGTAAACACTCTACAACGTGCAATTCTTGACCGATTTTGATGAAACTTGGTGTGAGAGTATGTTATAACTCAAGGATAAACCCTTTCGAAAATCAGCGAAATCGAAAAACATTTAGTATGAGTTATTGCCCTTGTTCTTGAAAACGCATTCAATTTTAGCTTGTAAACATTCTTGAGAGAACAATTTTTAATGGATTTTAATGAAACTTGGCCTGAGTATTTGTTATCACCCAAGGATGAAGCCTATTGAAAACCAGTCAAATCGAAAAAAAATTAATATCAGTTATTGCCCTTGATTTTGAAAACGCGTTCAATTTTTAGCTTGTAAACACTCTACAAAGCACTCTACAAAGCACAGTTATTGACCGATTTTGACGAAACTTGCTGAAATTGTTTAATATCACCCAAGAATGAACCCTTTTGAAAATAGCACATATCGAAATATATTTGATAGGAATTATTGCCTTTGTTCTATAAAATGTGTTGGATTTTTGCCTTGTAAACACTCTACAAGTCACAATTCTTGAGCGATTTTGACATAACTTGGCATGAGTATTTGTAATCACCTAAGGATGAACCCTATTGAAATTCAGTTAAATCGAAAAATATTTAGTATCAGTTATTGCCCTTGTGTTTGAAAACGCGTTCAATTTTAGCTTGTAAGCACTCTAGAAAGAACAATTCTTAATGGATTTTGATAAAACTCGGCTTGAGTATTTGTTTTTACCCAAGGATGAACCTTATTGAAAATCAAATAAATCGAAATATATTTAGTGTCAGTTATTGCCCTTGTGTTTGAAAACAGGTTTAACTTTTTAATAAATACTCTAGAAGGTACAATTCATGACCAATGTTGACAAAACTCACTGAAATTGTTGGATATCGCAAGGGATGAGCCTAATTGAAAATTAAAATTATCAAAATATATCTAATATGAATTATTGCCCTTGTTCTTTTAAACGCGTTCGATTTTTGTCTCGTAAACACTCTACATGGCACAATTCTTGATGGATTTCGATGAAACTTGGTGTGAGAGTGTGTTATAACTCAAGGATGAACCCTATTGAAAAGCGAAATCGAAAATTTTTTTAGTATGAGTTACTGCCCTTGTTCTTGAAAACGCATTCAATTTTAGCTTGTTAACACTCTAGAAAGAACTATTTTTAATGGATTTTGATTAACTTTGGCTAGAGTATTTGTTTTTACCCAAGGATGAACCCTAGTATAAATCAAATAAATAGAAATATATTTAGTGTCAGTTATAGCCCTTGTTCTTGAAAACGCGTTCAATTTTAGCTTGTAAACACTCTAGAAAGAACAATTTTTAATGGATTTTGATGTAACTTGGCTGGAGTATTTGTTGTCTCCCAAGGATGAACTCTATTGAAAATCGAAAAATATTTAGTACAAGTTATTGCCCTTGTTTTTGAAAACGCGTTCAATTTAACTCGTAAACACTCTAGAAAGAACAATTTTGAATGGATTTTGATGAAGCTTGGCTTTAGTATTTGTTTTCTCACAAGGATAAACCCTATTGAAAATCAGATAAATCGAAAAATATTTAGTGTCAGTTATTGGGCCTGTTTTCAAAATCGCTTTCAACTTTTGGCTTGTGAACACTCTAAACATTCATTTTTGACAAAACTCGCTGAAATTGTTTAATATCAACCAAGAATGAGCCTTATTAAGAATTAAAAATATCAAAATATTATTAAGGGTGAACCCTGTTGCAAATCATAAAAATACCGAAAAATATTTAATGAGTTGAGTTAGGTACAATTCTTGACATTTTATTGTTAAATTGTTAACACTAGCTCTAACTGCTGCCTGGTTGGCGTCTGCTGCTACATTTTCTTGTTGAGATTGTATTTCCCCGTCTCCCGTATCTGGCATCCAACCCGATGCCGTTGTATAATTTTTTGGATACAAAAGAGTTTTAAGCATTGTGTCAAACTCACCTGGGTGTTTGATTGTTTCAATTATATTTGAACCGGCTTCTAAAACCATTTCGCTAAATAAAGAGGGGAAGAAATTGTTCTCCAATGTTACCATCTGTTGGGGAAAACGATTTTGATTTAGGGCCCCATCCTTAATTTTGAAATCACAACGGAAGTAAGCGTCGGAAAGAAGTAACCAATTGGACAACGAATTGATTTCAAATGTGACTCTACCTCCGTCATTAATCTGAGATTTGGACCCAACAGTTGGAGATATAATGATGTAGTCTTCTTTTTTCTTATTGAATGTATATTCTATTGGTTCATAAAGTTGAAAGATCGGGTCTAGTTTTGCCAATTTTACATAACAGGATTTAGGCCTTATCCCAACACCTTAAATCCTTGGCCTTGTTTCGCTTTTTGTCTAAGTTCTCTTATTTTGCGCAATTCATCTAATTCATTTTTTTGTTGGACAGATTTGATAATTGAACTCGCTGCCTGCCCGACTGATGAAATCGCTTTTGCCCCCGAGGATATAAGGTCTTTGTTTTTAGTTACAAATGATGTAACCTTTGGTATAAGGGACATCAATCCAGAGAAGAAACCATCTCCGGTGTAATTGAACTTTTCCTTTTCATGCTTTAAAATCAATCCCATATTTTTAATATAGTAGATTTGATAAAAGAAATACAACAAAAGAATTTTATTACAAGTATAAATAAATTCAAAGGTTCATAATCAATACAACATTATCATAAATAGTTATTAATTGTTTTCTCAACTGCGCATGATCGAAAAGCGTACTACTAGTACGGGTCCTTAGTTACGGATGTTGTTATTCAGTTACTAGTCAACTGCGCAGTCTCAGAGGAATGATATTCCTATTTTATGTTAATAAGATACTCCAATACGCAGTCTCAGAGGAATGATATTCCTTTTCTATGTTAATAAGATCACATGGTACATTACACATATTTCTGAGTCAATACTGTATTATTGATTATTCATAACATCTAGTGGAATACTTGTCACGTAACCTGAAACATGAAATGGAGAATTTATTTTACACACTTACCTTTCTAAACAGAATCTTAGAACTGTTTTAGATAAGATTGATAAATATTATCAAATCACATTAGTTTCCAAAACGTTACTTCAGAATTATTTTGAAACATTGTCCGATTTCTGAAACCATTCGTTCTAGTTTTACAATTGATAAACTAACGAAAATTTGATATTATTAAACTGTCAATATTAGATATAGATATTACATACCTTAATTGTCAAATATAATTCTGTTAATCTCTTGTCCAATGAATATTACACCTAGAGTAAACAGAAACTGAACTGTACATTAACACGACCGGCTTCAAAATGAGTTGGCAAGTAACAGGTGTGAACTATTACGACGCAGTTAATAAAGTTCGAGAATATTCAAGAATGTTAAAGAGAATATTGATTAAACAATAATTTAGTTAATAATATATCATGAAGTTTAAAGTGAATGTTTATTTAAGACATTTTTTGGTTATTTAAAGGGACGGCGGGTTGGCAAATAGTAGTAATAGAACTTACAGATATCCGGTAGCTCGGAGCGGAGCAGAGCGAAGCGAAGGGGTGCCGGATATCTGTAAGTTCTATTACTACTGTCCTCGGTGGACTTCCGTGGTCATCGATAGTATTCAGTAGTCTTCGGTTGTGAAAAGAAGCACCTAACTTTTAAGAAAAGTGACAATCAAGAAAAGTTGGATCTGATATAGGTTTAGATGATAACCCGATTACTGAGACTAGTCAATCTCATTCTATTATACCGTCATTGACAGTTGGGGAAGACGTTTCCTGATTTAACTAACAAAGTATGAGAATACGTGTTTCCACCATAAGATGATAAATAGCAAAAAAAAAATAACGAGGAGCCATTTGATGTATATATTAAGTTAATTGTTGAATGTTTTTTAGGTTTCTCATTTCAGGTTCATAAGTTCAGTTTATGTCCTTAATAATTAGTTATCTTTACGGTTAAAATCCTTGAGTGATACTCCGGAAACAGGTTACAGTTTGCGTAAATTAATTGACCGTTAGATATTTAAAGTGTTCATGTCCAACATGTACTGTCCATGTACTTCTTTAATGCGCAATTGTTTTACCTCCCTTTTTGTTCGCTTCCTTTTCCTGGATGTACCGCTGACTGTAACAATAAGGAATAAATGAAAGAATAGTCGTAAAACATGGGAACGATGTTTATAATCTTTTATATTTTCATTAATCATTTTATATTAATTTATTGTAAGCTTGTTTTCTTGAAAACGGTGTCAAAGGAAATTTAATGTTAAATTTGCCCTGCTTAGTTCACAACAGGTGTACCAATTGTCTTTGTTCCACTACTAAATTGTCTGGTGCTACGAAGTTTAGTGCTATGAAATTTAGTATCCACTAAAAGATAAATTTAGCAGTGTTTGTAATTAATAATTTGATAAGCTGTTATAGAAAAATATTAAGAATATTCATGTATATTAAGAAAGATTGTTTTCTGTAGTTCAGTTTTTACAGACTTGATAAGTTAGTTATGATGAAGTTTGAGATATATTTGTTTCATGATATAAATGGTTGAATGATCAGATGACATATTTTAAACACCCAACTAAGAGTGTCCTGTAATGCCTACCCTTTCAAATGACAGAAGGAATGAATGCATGTCATTAGAATTACTATTGTGAATGACATCACAATATACGTTTGACTAGTCTTTAAACTATTCACAGTTCATGTTTTTATCGCCTTTTAAATGTAACATTAAATGATTATTGTTCAATTTATCGAGATTTGGATGAGGCATAGTCCATAAATTTCTAATTCATATTTAAAAATTTGGACCTTAATATGAATTGATTTTAAGTTAATTTTACAAGTTAGCACTCAAATATCTACGGAAACCTTTTCTCTATGAAATTTAACATATTGTTAAATTCAAAAATAATTGCAAACATTCATTTGATGTTATATGTCATTGATTGACTGGACTATGACTCTATAGCAGTTATATGCAGTTGTAGAAATATTGGGTGATAACAAAATACAGTAAATAATATACTCACCAGCTATCAGCATGTCACCTTTGTTGATAATATCATCATTGAAAATCTTGATTGGTAAAAAAAGAAATAAATAGATGAAGTATAAAAATATTTCAGGCACAACTAATGTATTTTTCTGAATATATTTTATCAAGAACCAAATATCATTTATGACTTTTGGAAACTGAAATTTTGAAATATTTGTATGTCTAGTAGTTGATTTGGTAGCAAAGACTCTACATGTACTGGAAAATCACAAATAATTAATCAAACAATAACTGTTAAAAATCATATTTCAACCAATTCACCAATCCATTAGAAAACTGTTTCCATGATAAATAACCAAAATTCAACCTTTCTTTATTTAGTTAATTTTATTTTTAGAACGCCTGGTCAATACTTCAATTTAAAACAAAATTCAATATATCATGACCATGAAAATCTTGAACTTTTCAAAATTCAAGGAGACCACTACTGAATATCAACATCCAAGGACTAGGAACAAAACCCCCAAATTTACAAATATATAATCTAAAGAAACACAAACTATATGGATATACTATGTCTGACATTTATTAACTCAACGTTTCACATGCTCATACAGGCAGCGTTATCAAGGGAATTAAATAATATAACAAGTCGAACAATATATATAGAGAAATAATGAGTAACAATCATAGAACAACAGTAGATTAGACATCTACATCTATGTCTAAATGTCCTATAAACAGAATATATAATCTCTTATTATCTCAGAAACTCTGAAATGCAATTTCAGACATCAAATTACAAATCAAGAAAGAAGATTCAAAGATAGCATGCCAGACAAGGTAACATACGCCCACTGGCAGCATTGAATTTGAATAATTGAGCAATAACTAAAAAAACATTCATTGAATATTTCTATACGCCCACATGGAAATGTGGACGTATATTGCCGTCGCCCCTGTCCGTCCGTCCGTCCAAATTTGTTGTATCCACGATAGAGGCTACAGTTTTTATCCGATCTTAATGAAACTTGGTATACATGTATATATTGATGATATCTCGGTCAAGTTCGAAAATGGAAATTTTCGCATGAACGGTTTTTGAGTTATTGCCCTTGACTTAGCAAAAACGCGTCAAATTTGGGTTGTATCCACAATACAGGCTACAGTTTTTATCCAATCTTAATGAAACTTGGTATACATGTATATATTGATGATATCTCGGTCAAGTTCGAAAATGGAAATGTTCGCATGAACGGTTTTTGAGTTATTGCCCTTGACTTAGCAAAAACGCGTATAATTTGGTTTGTATCCACAATACAGGCAACAGTTTTTATCCGATCTTAATGAAACTTGGTATACATGTATATATTGATGATATCTCGGTCAAGTTCGAAAATTGAAATTATCGAATGAACGGATTTTGAGTTATTGCCCTTGACTTAGTAAAAACGCGTCAAATTTGGGTTGTTTCCACAATACAGGCTACAGTTTTTATCCGATCTTAATGAAACTTGGTATACATGTATATATTGATGATATCTCGGTCAAGTTTGAAAATTGAAATTATCGAATGAACAGATTTTGAGTTATTGCCCTTGACTTAGTAAAAACGCGTCAAATTTGGGTTGTATCCACAATAGAGGCTACAGTTTTTATCCGATCTTAATGAAACTTGGTATACATGTATATATTGATGATATCTCGGTCAAGTTTGAAAATTGAAATTATCGAATGAACGGATTTTGAGTTATTGCCCTTGACTTAGTAAAAACGCGTCAAATTTGGGTTATATCCACGATATAGGCTACAGTTTTTATCAGAAATTCAAATTTGACGATTTTTCTACGCCCAAAATGTATTTTGGTCGTATATTGTGATCACCCCTGTCTGTCTGTCTGTGTGTGTGTGTGTATGTATGTGTGTGTGTGTGTCTGTTCACATTTTTCTTGTACTCACTCTACAGTCTACAATTCTCAATGGATCTTTTTCATTTTTGTTATATGGGTTAATAACATTACAAAGAGGATCCCTATTGATTTTGGTGCTGATCGGACAATTTTTGGCCGAGATATAGCATAAAACTTCAGGGTTACAGTCTTGTACTTATTTTCCAGCCGACAATATTGACAATTCGACAGAACTCCCCTTTTTCGACGTCACAACCAATCCGAACGCGTGAATTCAATAAACCCGCGAATTGTAGTCTCTGTCACCCAGACTAATTACTATTACATAGATATCAGAAGGACTGGATTGTCGAGTCTAAGATTTAATAAATTATGTCGATCTTGTCACTTCTACAGCTCAAATTTCTTTCTTTTTATATTTCACGAAATGTTTGTGTTTGTGTTATTATTTTATCAAAGTATGCAGTGCATTCGTCAAACAATGTTATTATGACATGTAAAATAGTGAGAGTCAATATCTTGACGACAGTCTTCTCGACTGACTTTCCAAAGAAAATCTACGATTAAGTAGGTCAAATTCTGAAATGGATTTCCTACCCTACATTATGTTGGAAGGCCATATCCTCATATCGACAAAATATTTATATACCGGTAGGCCTAATAAGGTTTTATCTTACTAAAATTTATTTGATTCGTCCCGATATCAATAGCTTAAATCAGATATCGCTTGTAAACGTTGGCTTTTTTAGACCTAAGTTTTATTTAGTTTTAACTTCAGAACATTCGACATCTGCCGACGACCGGCTTGAAATTGTGAATGTATCTTTTATAATGGAAGCAAACCTTTTGTGAAAGTCGTGCATCAATCAATAATTCCTGTGATAAATTTCCCGGTAAACTAGCATGACTTACTGCTAATCGCCATCATGTTATTTCTGTAACGTTTGTTAGATATGGTGTCATTAATATATTTGGTATGTGGGTTATTGGGGACTTAAAGTTGATCTGATCTGATTTTTGTGTTGTAGGATTCTTTTAACAGAGATATATCGTTAAACGTAGAAAAATCTTTAACATATGTATCTGTAGTATGGCTGCCATTTGGGCGTATTTTATGCATCGCATTGCTATCTTTTGATGAATACTTTATGAGTAATTGCCCTTGACTAAGTAAAATTGCGTAAAAATTCATTTTCTACAATTACAAGCTACAATTATCTATGGATTTTAATGAAACTTGGTATGAGCATTGGAATTGATAAGAGGGCGGTCAAGTTCGATTTGGACGATTTTGCGATAAACAGTTTTGGAGTTATTGCCCCTGCCTCTATATTTGTTGTAGACAAAATAGAAGCTACAATTTTCAATGGATTTAAATGAAACTTGGTGTGAGCATTGGAATTGATAAGACAACGGTCAAGTTTGAATTTGAAGATTTTGCGATGAACAGTTTTTTAGTTATTGGCCTTGACTTAGTAAGATTGTGTCAAAATTTTATTGTGGGTTCAATAGAAGCTACAATTTTCAATGGATTTTGATGAAACTTGGTGTTTTTGAGTTTTTGCCCTTGACTTCAATATCTATTTAGTGAATGTTTTTGAGTCATTGCTCTATTTATTTTTCAAATTCAATGCTGCCAGTGGGCGTATGTTACCTTGCCTGGCAAGCTATCTTTTTCAATGCCATTGCTAGCACCAAATTGCATCAAAATCCTTTGAAACCTGCAGCTTCTACGCACCCACAAGACCATTTTGAGGCAATTTTCTAATTCAAACTTGACCACCATCTTATCTATTTTAATAAATCATCAAATCTTTTTAAAAATTGTAGCTTCTTTTGCACACACAAAATGATGCAATTTTACTAAGTAAAGGGCAATAACTAAAAAATCATTCATCAAAAAAATCATCAAATTATAACTTGAATACTGTCTTATCAATTCTAATGCTTACACCAAGTTTCGTGTGCCTCAAGGGTCTAAGGAATCCTCCTACAGACAAAATATATAAAGAAAAGTATCATTATAAAATTTATCAGAGATAAAGTGGTCGTATTTTCTAGTTTTTTTTAGGAAAGAATGCTGCACATATTGCCCCTATGTTCCCGTATTTAGCTGCAAGTTGAATAGACGATCGTGATGGAAAGCCGGATCCGATATAAAAATAATCAACATAATTGTGGCAGATGGTGCTGATATATTTCGACCAATCAGTGATCGCATCCGGTCGAATATCTTTTTCCACATCGCAACCATATCCGGTCGAATATCCACTACCTCATCTTCATCCTGTCAAAGCATCATAGTTTTTTACAACTAAGATAACCATTAATCATCTTTATGATTGGTTTTGTTCAACTCTCATTTTTTTTTTGAATTTACACATATTCATGCGAGTGTATAAAAACGAGTATGTGAAAACCCAGAAAGGGTTATAAAAAAAATAATGAACTATATTTGCATACAATATTTGGCATAAAATGTTTTTGGGTATGAGTCTTTTGTACATATAAGCACACAGAATTAGTCTCACTTTTGATAAGTTAATTTCAAGGTCAAATTCCCATAACTTCAACACAATTTTGCAAACACCAACACCAAGTTTCAAATACACTGCTATAATTACAGCAACTATTCAACTTTCCTGGACCTTCTGAAGTGAAAGCATGTTGCATAATTGTAAATCGAAAACAAATTTTTATTTTTTTTGTCCACTTTTGCATTTTTTTCATTTGATTGTTCTTAAACTTCTGATGTAAAGACAGGGAACATAAACAATACGGATAGTGAAACTTTTTGTAGCACTTCCAGTTTATACAGAAAATTTTATTTACCTTAAATCACTTCTACTTCACTTACCAAAAAAAACCTATCTTGATCGGCAACAATTAATATTCTCAGTTGCTTTTAAGCAAAAATCCAGACTGGAAATTATGCTTTGGTCGTTATTTTTTTTCATACAACTTTTATATAAACAAAAAAGAGGACCTTAGTGATGACATGGATGTGCGTAATTTTGACATCCTTGTAAAAAAAAACGTGAGAGCTGATTTTTATACGCCCACATGGAAAAGTGGACGTTATTGCCGTCGCCCCTGTCCGTCCGTCCGTCTGTCTGTCCGTCCGTCCGTCAGTCTGTCCACATTTGTTGTATCCACGATAGAGGCTACAGTTTTTATCCGATCTTAATGAAACTTTGTATACATGTATATATTGATGATATCTCGGTCAAGTTTGAAAATTGAAATTATCGCATGAACTGTTTTTGAGTTATTGCACTTGACTTAGTAAAAACGCGTCAAATTGGTTTGTATCCACAATAGAGGCTACAGTTTTTATCCGATATTAATGAAACTTGGTATACATGTATATATTGATGCTATCTCGGTCAAGTTCGAAAATGGAAATTATCGCATGAACGGTTTTTGAGTTATTGCCCTTGACTTAGTAAAAACGCGTCAAATTTGGGTTGTATCCACAATAGAGGCCATAGTTGATCTTAATGAAACTTGATATACATGTATATATTGATTAGTGCTGGCACGATGTATCGTTGAATCGATGATCGCGATATGACATGCCACGATACGCGTATCGTATCGCGAGGTCGAGTATCGATACTTGACGATACAGGGCATTCCATAAAAAGTGGGTAATATTTTATTTACTAGTCGGTGAATGCAAGCTTATCCCATCATAAATTCCTTTCACGGACTTCTCTGAAATACATTGTTTTCAAAAAATTTGATTTGACATTTAAGTTTGAAATTACTAGTTTAAAACATTCTGTTACCTAAAAATATAAGTGTTAAAATTCTGAACCTAGGAGAAAAAGTGTTAGTTTTTATCTATTACTCCATATCGCGATACGTATCGTATCGTGACCCTTGTATCGCGATACGTATCATATCGTGGCATGACTGGCAATACCCAGCACTAATATTGATGATATCTCGGTCAAGTTCGAAAATGGAAATTATCGCATGAACGGTTTTTGAGTTATTGCACTTGACTTAGTAAAAACGCGTCAAATTTGGTTTGTATCCACAATAGAGGCTACAGTTTTGATCCGATATAAATGAAACTTGGTATACATGTATATATTAATGATATCTCGGTCAAGTTCGAAAATGGAAATCATCGCATGAAAGGTTTTTGAGTTATTGCCCTTGACTTAGTAAACACGCGTCAAATTTGGGTTGTATCCACAATAGAGGCTACAGTTTTTATCCGATCTTAATGAAACTTGATATACATGTATAAATTGATAATATCTCGGTCAAGTTCAAAAAGAGAAATAATCGCATGAGCGGTTTTTGAGTTATTGCCCTTGACTTAGAAAAATCTTGTCAAAATTTTAGTTTCGATGCAATAAATCCTCCAATTTTCAACTTGGTGTGAGCATTGGAATTGATAAGGCCTCAGTCAAGTTTGAATTTGACAGTTTTTCAATGAATTGTTTTAAGTTATTGCCCTTGACTTAGTAAAATTGCATCAAAATTCTATTGTGGTTGCAATAAGATGCTTTAATTTTCAAAGGATTTTGATGGAACTTGTAAGCATCAGAATTGATAAGACATTAGTCAAGTTTGAATTTCTGACTTTTTTTAACAAATGGTTTTTGGGTTATTGCCCTTGACTTAGTAAAATTGCGTCAAAAATATTTGTGGGTGCAAAATAAGCTACAATTTTTTAATAGATTTGATGAAACTTGGTATGAGTATTGAAATAGATAAGATGGTGGTCAAGTTTTAATTTGACGATTTTCCATGAACAGTTTTTGAGTTTTTGCCCTTAACTTCAATATTCATTCAGTGAATGTTTTTGGAGTTATTGCTCTATTTATTTCTCAAATTCAATGCTGCAAGTGGGCGTATGTTACCTTGCCTGGCAAGCTATCTTTGTACTTCACTTCATGTTGAATTTTTCTAGTGACCTTGACCTAAGGTAGGTAGCCTAGTAGGTCAAAGGTCATTGACTTTGCCTATCAGTTGAAACTTTAATATTTGCCCTCTGACATCTACTTCCGGTTTTATAGCTGTTTGAAAAGAGTTAGATTCGCAATTTTGCACTGCTTCATCACTTGACCTTATTGACCAAGGAAATCATTTTACAGTAGAACCTGTTTTAAGAGGTCACTTAAGGGAATATTAAACACCTGGTTGTCAAGAAAGATATATGCCAACTTATATAAACACAGGTTGAAACTCCTATTTTGGCCAGACAAAAACTGTAGTCTCTATTAAGATGTGTTTTGAGGGCAATGACACAAAAACTGTTCAATGGGTGATCACATTATTATGTATTTTGACAATTGTGTTATTATATACACAAGAAACACAGGCATATCGAAATGGTCCAGAATATGATGTTATAATGAAAAAGTAAAATAATGGTATGCAAGCGATATTTGCAAGCGCAATTTCGTGAGATCTTCATGCATGGAATCAGTTCCAAATCCATCAATCCGATCCATGCCATGCTGACCATGGCATATGATACAGAAAACGTGGACGATATGAGATTGAAATTATTGAATGATATGAGTAACTGACCAATGTCCGTGCAACAGAAATAGCATTTCAAATGTCACCTTGGCAGTCAAAGCATGCAAACACAGTAATCAAAAGGGAATTCCTTAAGGTCACGTGACTTTGTGTTTATGGCTTCAGTATTAGTTATAGTGGTCGGCTCTGATCTGAAGGTTCTTTGAGTTTTTGCGATAATTGATTTATTACTTTGTGTCCAGATGGCAGGTAATTGTTCTTTCTTAAAATCACAACAATAAAACAAGAAAAGAACCGCAATGATTTATGTATCTTGGTGGTTTTCACTAAAATTTCGATTTCCTGGAAAATTGTGCCCTATTCAATACCAGATTAATCCGTCATTTTTTATGTCAACTCGACAATCATGGTCTCGCTTATTCAATTACGAAAAGAATGTCACTTGGGTTTTTAAAAAATCCACTTAGTTTGGCTGCTGGAAATTTTTTCTTGTTTCTGTCATATGTATCTAATACAAGTTCAATTGTCAGTACATGAAGGTTGTCACTAATCAGTTGTTAATTACATTGAAAAGTCGTAGAGGGGACTCTTTTGTGGTTGCATATAGAAGGTGGGCTCTTAATAAAGGATACTGTATTCAGAATCTAATGCTGTTTGTGCTCTTTTAAACAATGTAAAAATGTTTATTTTTGAAAATCAAGATCTAGGAAACACAAAATTTACTCATAACATCTAAAGACAGTAAAATTTCCAAAAAAGCTCTTGCGCACATATATCTCATTATTTTTATCAGTTTATTGTAAAAGGTGAGATGTTTCCGACTTCAATAAGAGGAACAGATCTAAGAATTTTTATATTGTAAAGTTTTTAAAAGGGTGTTTGTATAACTCGTGATCTGTGAGATGTAAGATTTTCATATTTTGACATAAGTAGACATTTTAAATATAGTTAATTTTATCACAAAAGTTTGGATGAGTGTGGCACATCCAGGTTGAATTACAATTTTCATCCATTTTTGACTTCTATGGCACATGACTTTATTCACCTTTTTCACTCTGGAGAAACTAAGTTCAGATCAGAACAGAAGAAAACACCCATTAGGTCATTGATACCATTTTCTTAATGAAGTATGTTCTTCATCCTGTACCTGTACATATTGGAGAATCCCTCCATTCCTGCTACAACAAATTTTTTTTGAGTGTATAAAAACATTACCTGAATGCGCTCAGACATATTATATTTATTCACAATCTTTTGTTGAATTTCAAAAAATAATTTATCAATTTCCACACCATTTATCTGGCAACATGAACTATACAGATATGCCTAAAAAAAGAAATTAATTTTGTTAAAATTTACTACATATTGGTTTACAAATTTGTCCTTGTACTGTTAAATGATTACATTAATTCTTATAATTTATTATTATTGGTTCTAATAGACATTTAATGGTATCCCGAAAATACACAAGTGCAAGAATATTAAGCGAGTTCAATTCAAATTCTTTAAAGAAAAGCTTGCTCAATTCTGTGACATCCATATTGATGAAAATATGCAGTGTTTTTTCGTTCCTTTTTTCGTTTAAGTTTACATACAAAGCATATAGATAAGAGTGATTTAATTAGTTGATATTCCTGCCAAGGCAGCAGGGCCAATTTTGATTGAACATTATTAGTAGTAATAGAATATATAGATTTCCAGCACCTATCAGCTTGGCTTTGCTTCGAGATTCCGGGAATCTATGTATCCTAATACTAGTATTTGCCAACCCGCGCACAATTCTAAATAAAAAAAAATGTATTTAATAAACATCCACTCCCCATCACGTAATTTGGCTCAGGAGACATTCAGGTCATAAGGGCGAACATAGCTTGAATATATATATATATACATTGCTGGCTTCATAGTATTTTGCACTTGCCATGTGAAATTCAAGCCTGTGATGGTTAACAATCCAATCGTATTTGTTCTTAGTTCTTTCTCATTCACTAAGAAATCTTGTTTTTACTTCAATTGTTGGGGTTTTATTACTGGAACATATAATTGAATATAAGTTATTTCTAATTTAGCTTTTGAATTGTTTTCTCAAAAAAAATATCCTGTCATTATTTATTATTCTTGTAGATGGAATTTGAAGGGGAGACCAATTGAAATTTTTCTATGTTCAAGTAAACTGAATAGTGGATAAAGAGGCAAAATAATAGAAGTTCCGCTTTTTGTCTGAGTTCTCTAATTTTGCGCAATTCATGTAATTCATTTTTTTGTTGGACAGATTTAGAAATTGCATTTGCAGCTTTCCCTACTGAGGAAACAGCTTTTGCCCTCGAGGTAATAAGGTCTTATTTAATAAGGACATTTATATCCGAATAAGAAAAACTTTTCATGCTTTAGAATTAAGCCCGTATTTTTAATATGGTAGATTTGATAAAGAAAATAAAATACAGCAAAAAATTTTTATTATAAAATCAATTCTGTCACAGTTACAAGTATAAATACAAGTTTCGCAGGTTATTTTCTAGAACTTTATTGATCGATCAAACACACATGCCGTTATGATTCATCTGTGGATTTTTGCCATGTTACATGAATTATAAAAGATAGCTTGCCAGGCAAGGTAACATACGCCCACTTCAGCAAACAGAATATTCCATCTTTTTTCATTTAATCAAGGGCAATAACTCATAAACCGACATCTGGAATCGCACCATTTTTTAACTTGTCCGAGATGTTATTAAGATGAATACACATACCAAGTTTCATTCCAATCGGATAAAAACTACAGCTTCTATTACGTACACAAGTAAATTTTAACGTTTATTCATTTAATCAAGGGCCATAACTCATAAACAGACATCTGGCAAGATATTATCAAGATGAATACACATACCAAGTTTCATTCATATCGGATGAAAAGTATAGCTTCTATTGCATACACAAGTACATTTTAACGATTTTTCATTTAATCAAGGGCCATAACTCATAAACCGACATCTGGAATTGTGCCATTTTCGAACTTGTCCGAGATATTATCAAGATGAATACACATACCAAGTTTCATTTAAATCAGATGAAAACTACAGCTTCTATTGCGTACACAAGTAAATTTTAACGTATTTCATTTAATGAAGGGCCATAACTCATAAACCGACATCTGGTATCGTGCCATTTTCGAACTTGTCCGAGATAGTATCAAGATGAATACACATGCCAAGTTTCATTTAAATCAGATGAAAACTACAGCTTCTTTGCGTACACAAGTAAATTTTAACGTTTTTTCATTTAATGAAGGGCCATAACTCATAAACCGACATCTGGTATCGTGCCATTTTCGAACTTGTCCGAGATAGTATCAAGATGAATACACATGCCAAGTTTCATTCAAATCGGATGAAAACTACAGCTTCGATTGCGTACACAAGTAAATTTTAACGTTTTTTCATTTAATGAAGGGCCATAACTCATAAACCGACATCTGGTATCGTGCCATTTTCGAACATGTCCGAGATAGTATCAAGATGAATACACATGCCAAGTTTCATTTAAATCAGATGAAAACTACAGCTTCTTTGCGTACACAAGTAAATTTTAACGTTTTTTCATTTAATGAAGGGCCATAACTCATAAACCGACATCTGGTATCGTGCCATTTTCGAACTTGTCCGAGATATTATCAAGATGAATACACATACCAAGTTTCATTCAAATTGGATAAAAACTACAGCTTCTATTGCGTACACAAGTAAATTTGAACGTTTTTCATTTAATCAAGGGCCATAACTCATAAACCGACATCTGGAATTGTGCCATTTTCGATTTTGTCCGAGATATTATCAAGATGAATACACATACCAAGTTTCATTTAAATCAGATGAAAACTACAGCTTCTATTGCGTACACAAGTAATTGTTGACGGACGGACCAACGGACGGACAGGGGTGATGGCAACATACGTCCACATTTTCATGTGGGCGTATAAAAAGAATATATATTATTAAATGTTTGAACTGATTTGGATAAAGCCAACAATTATTTGGTAACGGATTAACATAAGCTATAGCTTGTTTCCGAAACCACACTTATGTAATGTAATTATTGTGTACAGTTGAAAATAAAATATTGTTTAAATCAAAAAAAAATCAACAATTATTTCCAATCCAATTTGAATATAGTTAAAATGTTAATATTAAATATAGATATTACATACCTGGATTGCATTATATTCAAATACCACAATTAGTGGTTACATACGAAGCCAATAGCTAACAAAATCCTTTGAAACGAAACTAATAAGATACGCACAAAAGTTAGGTCTAATGTATATTTTAATAATAACACGACTTAGATAAAGTAATGTGATTCAAACATTCCCTTAAATGTTTATGATTATCAAACAAGTTGATAACACAATTTGAGCTATGATTAAAAAACTTTATTGGAAAGATGTGAATATTGTTGTATATCCCGATTATAAATTTATAAAAAAAAAACATATATATAGTGATATCGTAATATTAAAACCGTAATATCATGATATGCAAGATATTGTCGATGCAGGGATGCAGCTGACAAAGCCAGGCTGTGTGCCCTGTGGAAAATATAACAAACTTAAATAACAAACCATTAAACAATTACATTAAAAAATACTTACACCATAGAGCAAAGCACCTGTTCTTGATCCAACATCTAAAATAGTTTTATTCCTCAAATCTGGTAATATATACTCAAATATATACTTTATTTGTTTCACAGACATTGAATTAGTTATAAAATCTGAAATATGCAGACATAATCTGATAGACATTAAAGTACATGTAATTGGTTAAATCTAATAGGAAGAAGACATTATGGAAAGACATTGAATTAATTATAAAATCTGATGGCAAGACATTGAATTAAGTATAAAATCTGACGGCAAGACATTGAATTAAGTATAAAAGCTGATGGCCAGACATTGAATTAGTTATAAAATCTGATTGCAAGTCATTGAATTAGTTATTAAGTATAAATATATATAATCAATAACCCATAATTCTCTCTAAAATAGTCCTCAATACATCAATAAGATAGCTTGCCAGGCAAGGTAACATACCCCCACTGGCACATTGAATTTGAATAATGAATTCAGCAATAACTCAAAAAACATTCACTGAATGAACATTGAAGTCAAGGGCAAAAACTAAAAAACTGTTCATGGAAATTGTCAAATTCAAACTTGACCACCATCTTTTCTATTTCAATACTCATACCAAATCTATTAAAAAATTGTAGCTTCTTTTGCAAGCACAAAAATTTTTGATGCAATTTTATTAAGTCAGGGGCAATAACTCAAAGATAGCTTGCCAGGCAAGGTAACATACGCCCACTGGCAGCATTGAACCGGAAAAATAAATAGAGCAATAACTCAAAAAACATCACTAAATGAATATTGAAGTCAAGGGCAAAAACTCAAAAACTGTTCATGGAAAATAAAAACTTGACCACCATCTTATCTATTTCAATACTCATACCAAGTTTCATCAAATCTATTAAAAAATTGTAGCTTATTTTGCACCAACAAATATTTTTGACGCAATTTTACTAAGTCAAGGGCAATAATTCAAAAACTATTCGTTTTAAAAAGTCGGAAATTCAAACTTGACTAATGTCTTATCAATTCTGATGCTTACACCAAGTTCCATCAAAATCCTTTGAAAATTAAAGCTTCTTATTGCAACCACAATAGAATTTTGACACAATTTTACTAAGTCAAGGGCAATAACTTAAAACCGTTCATTGAAAAACTGTCATTATTCAAACTTGACTGAGGTCTAATCAATTCCAATGCTCACACCAAGTTTCATCAACATCCTCTGAAAAATGGAGGACTAAAATTTTGACAAGATTTTTCTAAGTCAAGGGCAATAACTCAAAAACCGTTCATCAAAAAAATAGCCAAATTTAAACTCGACTGTTGTCTTATCAATTCCAATGCTCACACCAAGTTTCATCAAAATCCATTGAAAATTATAGCTTCTATTAAACCCACAATAAAATTTTGACGCAATCTTACTTAGTCAAGGGCAATAACTAAAAAACTGTTCATCTAAAAATCTTCAAATTCGAACTTGACCGTCGTCTTATCAATTCCAATGCTCACACCAACTTTCATTTAAATCCATTGAAAATTGTAGCTTCTATTTTGTCTACAACAAATATAGAGGCAGGAGCAATAACTCCAAAACCGTTTATCGCAAAATTGTCCAAATCAAACTTGACTGCCGTCTTATCAATACCAATGCTCATACCAAGTTTCATTAAAATCCATAGAAAATTGTAGCTTCTATAGTGTCTACAACAAATGTTGACGGACCGACAGACCGGCGGACAGGGGCAACGACAATATATGTCCGCATATTCATGTGGGTGTATAAAAATCTGTTCATTCGATAATTTCCATACATGCATACCCAGTTTCATTAAAAAAATTTTGAACTTGACCGAGATATCATCAATATATACATGAAAACTTTAGCCTCTATCATGGATACAACCCAAATTTGACGCGTTTTTACTAAGTCAAGGGCAATAACTCAAAATCCGTTCATTCGATAATTTCCATTTTTGAACTTGACCGAGATATCATCAATATATACATGTATACCAAGTTTCATTAAGATTGGATAAAAACTTTAGCCTCTATCATGGATACAACCAAAATTTGACGCATTTTTACTAAATATATGCACAGCTTTATGGAACAACAATCACTGGTCAAAGTTTATGCTACGTTTCGGGGTGTGTCCCCCGCCGTCCTCAGGCACAGAATGACAAGACATGATAGGCAACGATATATATACAATTGTACTTATTATTAAAATAACACAAGAGGTAAAATATTTTATTATTGCAACTACATTAATGTTAAAAGGTAAGATAAAAAGAAAACGATACTTAAAATAACATTTAATTCTGATTCAATTGAGAGGGGTTATCATTAAAATAACACATGAGATAAATTATTTTATTAATGCAAATACATTTATGTTTAAAGGTATGATAAAAAGGAAACTGATACTTAAAATAACATACAATTCTGATTCAATTAAGGGGTTAATTGAAGATTAAGTAAATAAATTGTTTTATTAATAGTGAATAACATCGTGTAAAAAATAACTATTGATTGGGAAGTGAAGTGTTTTATTTACCAAATATGAATAAATTTATGCAAATTAATAATTCAGTCAGATAAGTTTGTCATATGCATGTGAAATTCTGACACCTTCATCTCTGTTTAGGTCTGGCTGGTATCTTCTGATGTTGATGGCTTCATGAAGTCTCCTGGTTTTTATCAATATGCTTATTTAATGTCAGTATGTTGGTATTTTCAAAGTTTACTTTATGTCCTGTTTTTCTCCCCATAGCAAGATGTTCAGCTACAGCTGATGTTCCTTCATTGCCAGGTTTTTGTTTTGGTGGTCTTTTAGACGAACATCAAAGGGTCTTTTGGTTTCCCCAATGTAAGAGCTTCCACAGGAACATTCAACTCGGTAAACGCATCCCTTAGGTTTTTGGTTGTTTGGAGGGATTCAATTTTCCATTGGCTTTGAGTAAGTCTTTAAGTGTTGTATTACCCGAAAACACTGTTCAATACCAACCGACTTCTTTAGGATCTTCTTAATTTGGTATGATGCCTTTCCAATGAATGGTATAACTCAATACCCTTTTTGGATGTGAGAATTATGCGGATAGGAGCTGAAGACGTGTGTTTATAGGAAACCTACACATACAGATCAGTATGTAAACTTCCAGTCTAACACACCTCAACATGTCAAAAGGGCAGCCATCACAACACTGGTCAGAAGAGCAAAAAGGATTTGTGATCCAGAATACTTTCAACAAGAGCTACAACACATCAAGAATGTATTTTGTGTGCACAACAACTATCCTTCTACTTTTGTTCATGAAGCCATTCGATCAACACTGATGGCAAAACCCACCAACCAACAATCTGACACAAACAGACCCCCAAACCGCATAGTTATACCATTCATTGGAAAGGCATCATACCAAATTAAGAAGATCCTAAAGAAGTCGGTTGGTATTGAAACAGTGTTTTCGGGAAATACAACACTTAAAGACTTACTCAAAGCCAATGGAAAATTGAATCCCTCCAACAACCAAAAACCTAAGGGATGCGTTTACCGAGTTGAATGTTCCTGTGGAAGCTCTTACATTGGGGAAACCAAAAGACCCCTTGATGTTCGTCTAAAAGACCACCAAGACAAACCTGGCAATGAAGGAACATCAGCTGTAGCTGAACATCTTGCTATGGGGAGAAAAACAGGACATAAAGTAAACTTTGAAAATACCAACATACTGACATTAAATAAGCATATTGATAAAACCAGGAGACTTCATGAAGCCATCATCATCAGAAGATACCAGCCAGATCTAAACAGAGATGAAGGTGTCAGAATTTCACATGCATATGACAAACTTATCTGACTGAATTATTAATTTGCATAAATTTATTCATATTTGGTAAATAAAACACTTCACTTCCCAATCAATAGTTATTTTTTACACAAATTTTTCAATAAGTTTTATTTTTTTTAAACCCAAACAAAATTGTTTTTTTTTTCATTTTTTTATCAATTTAAACAAAATTATTTGCTTAATAATTTTCCAATTTTTTTTAAAACCCCTTTAATTGAATCAGAATTAAATGTTATTTTAAGTATCGTTTTCTTTTTATCTTACCTTTTAACATTAATGTATTGAAATTAATAAAAAAATTTTATCTCTTGTGTTATTTTAATAAATTTAATTAACAAATTTTTTATTTAATATCGTTTTCTTTTTTTTCTTGCCTTTAAACCCAAATGAGTTGCAATAAAAAAACTTTGATCTTGTGTTGTTTTCCATAAAAGCTTGTATATATATCGTTCCTATAAAATGTCTTTGTCATTCTGTCCCTAAGTCGGCGGGGGAAAACTCCGAAACGTAGCTTTTAAACCTTTAAATCAGTGTTTGGGTTGTTCCATAAACTGTATCCCAATTTAAAAATGGGAAAAAACTGGACCTACTGGATAAACCAAAAGACGCGTTTTTACTAAGTCAAGGGCAATAACTCAAAATCCGTTCATTTGAAAATTTCCATTTTAGAACTTGACTGAGATATCATCAATATATTATACATGTATACCAAGTTTCATTAAGTTTGGATAAAAACTGTAGCCTCTATTGTGGATACAACTCAAATTTGACGCGTTTTTACTAAGTCAAGTGCAATAACTCAAAACCGTTCATGTGATAATTTCCATTTTGGAACTTGACCGAGATATCATCAATATGTACATGTATACCAAGTTTCATTAAGATCGGATAAAAACTGTAGCCTTTATCGTGGATACAACAAATGTGGACGGACCGACGGATGGACTGACCGAAGGACGGACCGACGGACAGGGGCGACAGCAATATACGTCCACATTTCCTTCCGGGCGTATAAAAACCATTCGTTAAAAGAAGTCAAACCTGACTAATGTCTTATCAATTCTGATACTTACACCAAGTTCCATCAAAATCCTTGAAAATTGAAGCTTCTTATTGCAACCACAATAGACTTTTGACGCAATTTCACTAAGTCAATGGCTAAGGGCAATAACTCGAAACCTTTAATTGAAACACTGTCAAATTCAAACTTGACTGAGGTCTTATCAATTCCAATTCACACCAAGTTTCATCAAAATCCTTTGAAAATTGGAGGATTTATTGCATCAACACTAAAATTTTGACAAGATTTTACAAAATCAAAGGCAATAACTCAAAAATTTTTCATCAAAAAATTCGAACTTGACAGCGTCTTCTCAGTTCCAATGCTCATACCAAGTTTCATTAAAATCCATAGAAAATTGTAGATTCTATAGTGACTACAACAAATGTTGATGGACCGACTGACATGGGAGACGACAATATACGTCCACATATTCATGTGAGCATATAAAAATTGTAGTGCGATATAGAAATATTAAATCAGAGTCTAAAACATGTTTTAAATTAAGTTTCTAATAATAACCATGTTATCAGAAATGGATTAAATAAAGTTAAGTTACCTAAAGGTTTAACCTGTTTAGAACCACAACTTTACACAATATTTTCTACTTATTTTTCCCTCCTCTTCTAATTCATCAATTTCTTCATCATCATAAAGAAAAGCATCAATGTGTATTGTAGTTTTTGGATCACAATCAGCATTCTAAAAAATAAAGATAGCTTGCCATGCAAGGTAACATATGCCCACTTGCAGCATTGAATCGAAAAAATCGTCAAATTGGAAACCTGACCACCGACTTATCAATTCAAATGCTCATACCAAGTTTCATTCAAATCCATTGAAAATTGTAGCTTCTATTGCATCAACAATAAATTTTGTCGTGATGTAACCAAGTCAAGGGCAATAATCCCAAAAAACGTTCATCGAAAAATCTTCAAAATCGAACTTGACTGCCGTCTTATCATTTCTAATGCTCACACTAAGTTTAATACAAATCAGTTGAAAATTGTACTTTCTATTGTGTCTACAACAAATGTTGAAGGACGGACCGACAGACCGACGGACAGGGGCGTATAAAAAATTCCCCAATCATAATGTACCAATGAAAGTCTTAAATTCTCAGGCCCATTTGTATCCTAAATAATTCAAGCGTGCTAAGGTACACTTTGGATTAACAATAGATCTTCCTGATGAAAAGAAACGTCTGAGTCAACGACTTGTGTGTGTACATTTCGCAAACACCAATGCCGAAGGGTTGTTTTGCAAAAAAAATTCAAGATGTTGTGTCATAGAATTTATTTAGTTTTTTTTTAACCAATTAGCTATTATTTCATAGAATCTCACTGACACGTGAATATGATCTTTGTTAAGGCAGACAATCAAAAGTGACATGGTTGTTTAATGGGATCACTATGATTACTTGGTGTAAATGCATGGTCGCTGGTCGCGTAATGAAGGTGTTTGCTTAACAAAGTTGGTCGTGTGAGCAGAATGTACTGTAATTAAAACTTGAATCAAATGTAAATTTCAAAATTTTGCTGAACAGCTAGAACTGCACCATTTACAACTCTTTTGAAGAATTTCATGGCTTTATTTTTTAAATACTTGTTTTGAATGAAATTTATCTAAAACTTCAGATAAATATTCAAAAGACACTCCTATCACTCTGATTTATTCAGAACAAAAATTTAAGTACTGTTTGAGAGGAACATGGGCCTAATTCCATTTTGGAGTAAAAATTTTTGTTTTGGTCTTTCTCTCATCTTTATTAGAATTGGTGTATGAGAAAACAACTGAAACTCCTCCAGTGTGTCTCAGGAAGCTGGATGACAGCTTGTGGAAGGCTGGCGTATCAGGATCTGATAGGATGCAGGGCGCTCAAAGGAGTGAATAATATAGACGTACCTAAACGAAACAACTATAGTAACCTCTAATGTAAATGGAAAGACCTACAGAATAAGGGAAAATCTCAACTGCCTCATAACTACCTGTGGCCAAACTAGCAACACCTGCCGCAAAAGATTCTACCACCTCAGCGATATTTGTGGCAGGGTGCATTTTTAAAGAAACTTGGTTGTTTTATTTAATTGTTATCTTGTCTTAATGCACCACTACTGTTTTAATTAGCACATAATTACCTTACACTGGCCTTATACTAATGTTTTAATCATTTGCCCTCTCTTAGTTTCTTACTGAACTGACCTCACTGGACCATGTCACCTTCTGTCATTGGCCAGCATAGTGAGTTTGTCAGTGAGTTTCATCACCTATCCAGCCAAACACTTTACTTTTACCTCAGTCTTTGAAGTGTTAGCTACTATTTCACCCTTTGGGAAATATATAGCCTTTGCTTCAAACCTCTGTTTTCAGCATAGTTATTGTCTTCAAATAACTTCACAGGTATGTGTGTTTTGGGTATTTTATTGGGTAATTGTCTTTCTGGGGAAACTATATTTTGTAAGAGAGTTGTGTAAATGTAACCATAGTAATTCTAATGTTTAGTAATGGCAGCCATATTGTTTTTAGTAAATTTTGCATCTTATATGTTTCATAAATTAAGTCTTTTGTTTAATTACATTTATTATAATTAATTCACAGGTTTATATACTATGGTAAGCTATAATTACATTCAGCAGTCAGTAGTTAAAACCCACCTTTGGGTTAGTTTTACTTTTCTTTCATTTATATATTTCATAGCATAGACATCAATTTGCAAGGTACATAGCCTATTATTAGTGAAAGTGTAAGTAAGTAATTTATGTGCATATAGATATTTTCTTTGTAATACCAGATATACTGTGATACTTTGTTATAAGATCTGTTGATGTATATTTGTGTTAATTGTATTATATTATTTTTACAGGGTTTTTATATAAATTAAAGTTTTGAACTTATTAACTGAGTTAGTTCATTACCCCTAGAGCTAGCCCGGCTACATATTAAGCAACCAACCACTATAGAAACATATAAAGAATGCATCCCAAAAGACCCAAACCTTGGGTCCCTCCTTTTGAGGTGAGAACCCGGGAAAAATGAAAACATGAAACTACATCATCTTGTTTGATAATCACGGAAACTACGTCTATTAGTTCAGTCATCAACCTAAAGGATTTCCTATCCGACATGGACAAGGAAGTGCAAGAGATAAAAGATCACTGTACATCCCCCCTGTCACGCAACCTCCCTGATAATGGAAAAGAAGAAAATGAAGCAGCAAGCGATAACACTGAAGATTTCTATTTAATTTAAGAACAACATTTTTAAATGAATTTTTATCACCCGCAATCAGCTTAGCAAATACATCAAAATCTGAGATTTTAGTTGCTAAAAATGTATCCTATATCCTATATACATGAATCCATTTGTGATTTCATTCAGATCCTATCATATATCCATACTGTAGAGAATTTTTATCACCCGCAATCAGCTTAGCAAATACATCAAAATCTGAGATTTTAGTTGCTAAAAATGTATCCTATATCCTATATACATGAATCCATTTGTGATTTCATTCAGATCCTATCATATATCCATACTGTAGAGATACACTCAAGATAGCTTGCCAGGCAAGGTAACACTCAAGATAGCTTGCCAGGCAAGGTAACATAAGCCCACACATCAGCATTGTTAAATCAGTTTTGTCCTTTGATTGATAGCATCTATTTATACAATCAAACCCTTCATATAAGTCATCAAATGTGAACTTGAACGCTTATAGCTCACAACAAGTCTCATCAAAATCCATTTTAAATTGTAGCATCTATTGCACCCACAATAAAAAATTTTAAGCGATTATTACTAAGTCAAGGGCAATAACTTATCAATATTGTCAAGTTTGAACTTGACCGCCATCTTTTCCATTCGAATGCTCATACCAAGTTTCATTAAATTCAATTTAGAATTGTAGCATCTATTGCACACACGATAAAATTTTGATGCAGTTTTACTAAGTCATAACAGTCATCAAATTTGTCAAATTCAAACTTGACCACTGCCCTTATCAATTACAATATTCACACTAAGTTTCATTAAAATCAATTGAAAATTGCAGCTTCTTGAGCACCTTCAATAAAATTTGTGCGTGATTTTATGGGCAATTACTCAGAAATTGTTCATTGAAAAATAGTCATATTTGAATTTCACTGCGGTCTTATCAGTTCAAATCCTCACACCAAGTTAATTTTGAAAATCAGTTGTTTTGTTTGAGAGAAAACCGTCAATCGCCATTTAAAAAAAAGTAAAGATGTCATCAGCAACGCTCTGAAAGAGATTCAGAGATGCTCAATTTGTTCAGTTTATTGGTTTATATGAAGAAATTAAAGTATTGCATCAATCCTTAGATTTATACAAACCAGGAGGAAGTCTTGATGACTGAAAACAGTTTTTGAATATAAATGGAGGTTCTCACAGGAATTTTAAAAACTGGTTATTGCCTTTTACCCAAAACACCTTTTATTCATGCTGGAATTGTCCAACCCTTGTTGATTGCTGATATGATGGACAAGGATGACTGGGGAAGTTTAAATGAGAGGTAAATCATCTCTTATCAAATGTGCATAATAATGAGCCTTTATTAAATACTAAATATTCGTCTTATTGTCAAATATATAGATTCATAAGTAATTCAGAATGCTATAAAAATCAAGTCACATCTCAAACATTCATGAGGTATTCCATGATCAAATAAGTTAAATTAAAGATTACACTATTACTTATGTTGTAGATACCTCATAACATGCCCTAAAGAGTTAGTTTTCAGGTTGTATCACTACAAGGTACCAATTCCATGAAAGTGTGATATTACTATTAATAAATATGTTTTTGGTTACATGGATATTTCTAAAATCGAAACAGTAATAAGTAGTGAAAATATGAAAAAAGCAAATTAACCCTTTAAAACTAGTGTAAGTAATATAACTTACAAAGGTTTGTGCGCTGTAAAATATGAAAACTACTTTAAGTCAGAAAAAATTCGCCTATTTCAAACTTGTCCGAGATCTCAGCAATATAAATGATCAGTCTCTATTGCGTTTACAAGCCTCATATCTTCATCCTGTCACAGCATCATAGTTTTTTACAACTGAGATCACAATTAATCATCTTCATGAGTGGTTTTGTCCAACTCTCATCTTTATTCATAATTTTCACATTATAATGTGGGCGTATAAAAATGGCCGTCTGCTGTAAAGAATTTCGTTTTTTTTTTGTAAATAATGGCATAAAGATTGGCCGAGGCCATTGTAAATGATCCATCATTATGGGAATCTAATGACGATAAATCTAATGATTGTTACAGTGATGCAGAAGACACCGATTTTATTATTCCCATTGATTCCCATCCATGAATCTGATAATGATTTGACAGCTGATTTTAACATTTCAAGTAAAATCAGAAGTAAGCTAATTGATGATGAGGATGAATTGATTTTAACTGAGGATGCTAAAAATAGTGAAAATGAATTTGTAGTAAATAGTGATGTTATTATTTATGAAATTCCTGTGCAAAACAGACAACGACGGACACAGAACATCTTTGCGAGCTGATTAAACCAAAAATATCAAAGTTTCTTATATCCTTGATAAAATAATATAGGCTGATGGCAGTAAAATTCTCATCACAGACTAAAATTGTCGCCTTTCCCGGCGAACATTTCGGATTTTATGAAGATAGAAAAGTTGAGAGAAGTCATGCTGCTTGTCGTTAGTGACTTTGTAACATCAAATACACAGGAAACACCACTAACCTTAAAAGCCATCTGGATAAATACCATCCAGATACACAGCGAACTGACAATCATACCCAAGATTTATGATGACACCAGACACAGGGTAAAGAATGAGTAGGAGAGGGTAAAAGACGTATCTGTTACAACAGATTGTTCGACGTTGATGGTTACTCAGGCATAACCGTAACTTGTAACCGGTCAATACACATCTGAGCCCCTCCATGAAGCTCTGCATTCTGAATTTGTCAGTTGATATTCAATAAGGTCCATCCTGGGGTATAGTCTTTTGGTTGAAGTAGAGTTTTCAACATAATGTCAAATTCTGTTGTGGAAATCTGTTTTTGTTTGGAGCAAATGGAGCTAATAGTAGTATTAGAATATATAGATTTCCGGAAGCTCAAATAAAATGTAAACTGCATTATCAATTATGTAGATGGAGTGACCTACATACATGAAAGCAATGTCAGCCAATAGGTTTCCAGTAGCTTCACAACTTGGCTATAATGAATCAAAAGCATAAGAAACTTAAGATTTAGCTGCTGAAACTGTCCAATAAAAAAAAAATTGATAAATAATGCATATATGTGTATAAAAAACAAACTTACAGGGCCTACTTTAGGGAATGAAATATGTTCTTCATCTGAGATAGCTGATAAAGGTAATAATTCTTTTATTTCATCCCGAATACTATCTAATATTTTATCTTCATTTGTTTTATTCTCAATTATATCATCCCAACAACCTAGAACCAAAAAAGAACTTCTGTTTAATTCTTGAGAAAATATCACTTTCATTCTATTTACAGTTGAAAAAGAAACATTGAATGTTATCATTATATATGTTTCTGTATTTACATTCACCATAAAGTTACATCTTCTCTCGTTTAATGAAACCTGCTGTCCTCGATTTAAGACCTGCACCCACATTTTTTATTTTTTGTTGGCCTATATCTCAACTTATGAGCAATGTAAAAAAGTAAAGATAGCTTGCCAGGCAAAGTAACATACGCCCACACATCAGCTTGGCAGCCGTCTTATGAATTCCAATGCCCACACCAAGTTTCATCAAAATTCTTAAAATTATACATGATTCCAATGAAATTTCTCCTGAAAATTCTTCATTGAGCTGAGATTAATTAGTATGGAAAATGCAGAAAGTCTGTTGTGGTCCCAAAGATTAATTGCCTGAAATCGAGAATCACCATACAAGAGGAATCCTTACAGTGAAAAGCTTTACAAATAGCCCACATAAGAAAATTGCAGTTAGTCAAAATAAGTGTCAGATTTAAGACCATGGAATAGAGCATCAGTAGTATATGAGCTTACAGATATCCGGCACCCCTCCGCTTCGAGCTACCGGATATCTGTAAGCTCATATGATACTATTTGCCCACCCGCCCTCCTTTTTAAATAACCAAAAAATGTCTTTAATAAACATTCACTCCCCTACAACTTATTTCGGATCAGGAGACATTCAAAAATCTCTAACTAAACTTCCCGGTTTTCCATGGGCTAAATATAAAGGTGAGAAACATCTTCCAGGTCATAATTACACTGGTCCGGGAACTAGGATAGATTTACGACTAGATGAAAATGATAATCCATAACCAGGTGAAGAACCAGTTAATAGAGTTGATGCTGCTGCATTTAAACATGATAAACTATACAGAAATGAAGACTTACAATTTCAACACGAAGCAGATAAACAAATGATTAAAGAATTAGAATCTATTCCAAATCCCACTTTTAGAGAAAAGTTGAAAGAGCATTAATCATAAAATTATTAAAATCAAAAATGAAATTGGGTATGGGAAATTCACAAAGAATTCAGAAAAACTAAAAACTTTTTAAAAGTGAAAGTATTTGCCAAAGATGATATATGGTCTGCAGATTAAATTAATATGCCCCCAGAAAGAGGTTATAAAAATTGTTTAACAGTTTTATATACGAGATACGCTTGGGTTATTCCTCTTAAAAACAAAACAGGTCTAACTGTTAAAAAAGCATTTGAAACAAAAATGAAACATAGAAAACCCAAAAAGTTATGGGTAGATCAAGGGTCAGAATTATATAATAAAAATATGAAATCCATTTACAGTACATATAACGAAGGTAAAGCTGTAGTAATTGAGAGATTTAACAGAACTTTGAAAAACAAATTATTCAAAAAGTTCACAGAATTGAATTCTCAAAAATGGCTTAAAATATTACCTATTGTTGTCGATGAATATAATAATAAAATTCATTCATCTATAAAAGTTAATCCTACAGAAGCTTCAAATAATCCAGATATTATAAAATCAATTAACACACAAAACAATTTTGAAAATGAGAATCTAAATATTAAACTCAAATTTAAAGTTGGAGATCGAGTTCGTATTTATAAATATAAAAGTAAATTCGGAAAAGGTTATGTTGGATATTGGAGGAATGAAATTGGTGAAGAAATCTTGGGTAGATTTTATCAAAACGAACTTCAAAAAACTGATTTTTAAAAAATGATTACTTTCGAAGAATTCTTACAAAAATACGGAACTGATACTACCACAAATTTTCAATTAATCAGATGGGCAGAAGAATTAAACATAAAACCTTTTTACTACTGTATAAATATCATCTCTTAAAAATAAAACAAAGTAACTAATACCCATACTTCAGATCAAAAAGGCGTTCATCATTCTGCTTTATTCAAAGGGAATTCAATGTATTTTTTTGATTCATATGGATTAGATCTAACTAAAGAAATTATTGATTTAAATTATGGTCCAATAAAATGTTCTACTTTTCAAATTCAAAAAGCAGGAGATAAATTTTGTGGACAACTTTCACTTTGGGTTTTATATCAATTAAGTTTAGGTAAACCATGTGAACAAATAGTATTAAATCTTGTTTAAAAAAATGTCAAATAAATTTGGTCTAGGAAACTTAAAGAATGAAACTCCTACATTAATGCTTAATAAATTCAAACCATATTTTGTAGATCAAACTAGAGACACACTTCAAGGTGATATAGATATGAATAATTTCAAAATAACTAATTTAAGATTTCCTCAACAGAAAAAAGATGCAATAAATAAAGCTTATTTAACTCAAACAACTAAAAGTTTACATAAAAAAATAACTGTATTAGATAGTAGGATAGTAAAAACCAATTAGAAAATCATCAAAAACTTTTAGATTCACATCATAAAAAACTAGAAAAGTTATCAACAACAATTAGCTAATATAGTCGATAAAACTCAGTTGGATAGAATAAATTTATTAATATCACAACTAGACGAAAAAATTACAAAACGAAAATCAGATATTAAACAACTGATAGGTAACATTAAACCAGGTATAAATGAGGAAAGATTGAAACAAGAATTATATAATCTTGAAACAAAACTCAATGATGATAATGAACTAAAAGAAATTAAAAATTAATATTCAACAGCAATTAGTTAATGTGGTTGATAAATCTCAATTACAAAATTTAAATTTATTAATATCTCAACTAGACGATAAAATTACAAAGCAAAAATCAAATGTTAAAGATCTAATAAGTAACATTAAACCAGGTATAAGCGAAGAAAATTAAAACAAGAATTATCTGATCTAGAGACGAAACTTAATGATGACAGTAAACTAACAGAAATTAAAACTTATGTTCGACAACAATTAGTTAATGTGGTTGATAAAACTCGGTTACATAATTTAATTTCATTAATATCCAAATTAGATGATAGAATTACAAAAGAGAAATTAGATTTGAAACAACTAATATATAATATTAAACCAGGTATAAGTGAAGAAAGACTGAAACAAGAATTGTCTTAATTAGAAACTAATAATAACAACGAGCTAGCAGAAATTAAAACCTATATTCAACAACAATTAGTTATTGTAGCCAATAAAACTCAATTACATTTATTAACCCAATTAGATGATAAAATTAGCAAACAAAAATCAAATGTAAAACAACTATTAGCTAATATAAAACCAGGTATAAGTGAAGAAAAATTAAAACAAGAATTATCTGATCTAGAAACTAAACTTAATGATAACAATGAACTAACAGAAATTAAAACTTATATCAAGCAGCAATTAGCTAATGTAGTAGACAAAGCGGAGTTAGAGAGATTAAAATCATCCATATCTGAATTAGATAAAAAAAATTGAGTCATAAGATATAAAAAGTGAAAAAATGATTCAAGAAATTAATAAAAAATTTCTACCTAAAGAAATTTATTTTACTTTACCCTTTAATGATGGTATTTAAGAAAAGTATGGATTTGTTGCAAAATATGTAGGAAGATTAATTGAGCCATCTAAATTTAAAGCTGTTTTTGAGAAAAGTAACGTTGCAAGATTTGAGTTGAGAACGCTTTTTAATGTGACTATTACTATATTATTTCCTTTTAAATTGAAAATAAATCAGTAATTAAAAATGAAGATATAATACGTAAACCAAAAAAAGAATTTTATACAGCAGTAATTTCCACAATAACAAAGGGAGGAAAAACAGAAATAATTACTAGTTTTCCCTGTAGGTAATAAAAACAGTAAACCTATCGAAATCGAACTTGATACAGATTTTGTCGATGGATTGGAATATAGAATAACCATTAATACATTAGTAATTTGTCTGTTTTACAGGCCACGCGCGCTGTGGTAAAATACCCCGCGCTCCAAAACTATTTATTGGCATTTTGGAATAATTAATAAAAAATGCGCGCGCGTCTCGAAAATGTGTAAAATAGAGTTATTTCCCCGTTCCCGTAAATATTTTTAACCATAATTATCTCCCTTTGACGTACAATGAAAAACCGGAAGTGGCTTAGAATGCGTTTTTCATCACCAATAAAAAGATTTCTTATACAACTTAAAACTGAAATTGATTCTGACACAATTTAACGTTGGAAAATACATTTATTTGCTGAAGGAAGCACAATTATGAAAATTATTCACACTTTCATGAGGACAATCCGAACATTAGATTAATGTTAAGGGATAATAGGCGTTAGAATACACTCGTCCTACGGCTTCTATTTGTGTTTAATATTCACTATTAGTTAAATAAGTATGCATCCCACACTTTACCAAAGCCACAATAAAAATATATTCGGAATTTAAAAAAAAAGTGAGCCAGCGATGATTCCATTCAGTTTGAGAATAAAAGCGTCTGGTAAATCAACGCTAAAACATCATTGTGCAATTCAACAGTAGGGGTCAAGGACGCGTGAAAACCCACATGTTAGAGTTACTTCCCTTTATATTTACACAATTTGAAAATCGCTTGATGGATGGCTCAAGCGTTTTATGATTAACTACTTTATTTTGGGGATTTATCGGATTTTAGAGGGATTTTGATTTATAGGTGTGACACCAGGTAAGTCCACTGATGGATATATACTGTTCTTGTCCAAATTTGAGTGAACTTAAATTTTTATGTTCGTTCTAACGCCTATTATCCCTTTAATGGTGGAACAAATCGAGACCCGTTACATTTACAAGTACAAGAATGCACCGGGTTTTTTTCTGCTATTGATTTGAAAAAGTCAATATTTATGAACGAATACAAGAAAATACGAATTTTATACGTTTGAATAAGATCGATTTTCTCATTATTGGTATCATTCAACACATTCCGCTTTTCTCAAGTTAAAACCGGAAATTGGCATTTGTAACATAGATAAAAATTATTAAAATAGAAGATAAAAATTATTAAAATAGAAGTTCAATCTAATCAGATTGTTTTGTTCTTGTCATGTAATGTGATGGATGACAATTTGTTCCAAAATTTCCAATAATAATTATTATTACCTTACCATACAATGGCATTTTAAAATACAGTTTATAGATGGATAGAAATGGGTTAGTAGGGTAGAAAATCATAGTCTTGACATAATATTATCAGCCCTGATGCACCCTAAGTGCATCAAGCCCTGAGGCACCTTAAGTGCATCATTGTCAGAGGTAGTAGATATCTTGGAATGATTAAGTTTATGTGAAGTTGAAAAGTAAAAAAGTTCTGTTATTTCTATCAACTATTATCATTCGACCCACAAAACATCTGATAGTTGCATCTGAATGGTGATTTAAATCTATTTTTTAAATTTGTGGAAATAAATAATAAATACCTTCGCTCGCTCCGATTTTTTTTCTGGTGCCAAATTTAAAAAAAGCGCTTATTTGTAAATAATAAATTCGCCCTCTCGCCCCATTTTTTGAAAAAAAAGGCCTGTAAAACAGACAATTTACTTTGCATGGCCTTACCGAGTACAAATTAAATTTCCTGGATTTGATTTGATTTGACAAATGAAAAACCACAAATTGTAAATTTGATAAATAATAAGGAATTACAAAACGATGGAAGAAAAAATATACATTTTTGAAATGGAAAGAATTTGAACACATAAGATGTTATTTTAATTTTAATAAGATTTTTACTTCAATTGATATTCATAAATCTCAAGTAAATAAAACATTTGTAACACCTCCCGTACTTATGTTGGAAAATAATGACAATGTAGATTACTTTGCATGTTTTAAAATAGAAAGTATAACAGGACTGATACCACGGTCAAGACTTTTACCTAAAATTTTAATTTTATACCTCAATTAGAGATATCAATTATTATAGAATATCTTGGTTATAGAAACAAAGACAATCAAATATTTTGGTCTACGAAAAACATTGGTTTATCACAAATAGAGTTAATTTAATTCTTAAAAAATGAATACCGAAGAGTTAAACACACAGAATTTACAAGATGTTATGATGCGTAAACAAAAAGAGTTAGAAGGAGAATTCAATCATTATAGAAAGTTAACAAAATGTTGGAGTAGGATAGACACTACTTTTAAAACTGTAAGTGTTATATCAGCTTGTCTTATAGCAACAGCAACTACTGTAACAGCAAGTATTTCTCTTCCAATATTTATTCCAACTATCCTAGGAGCTCTTACAGCTATTCAAACATCTTCATGTGGTTTAATTACTATTGGGTTTACCTCTAAAAAGAAATTATATTACAAAACCATATCAAATTTAATAAGAACATATTAAATTATTCATTTTTTTTCGAAAGGAGCAAATCTGATAAAATAATTACCATAGAAGAACTCGAAGAATTTAATGAAATATTTTGATGCATTGTTAACAAAAATTGAATCCTTAAAAATAGAACATAAAAAATTGAAAAAGAAACATGACTAAATTAATTTAAAAAAAAGAACCTAATGCTGTAAAACCAAAGAAAGAAATTGACAATGAATTATTTGAAAATGTGGTTTCTGATATAATTGAAGAGTTTAATACTTTTAATGGACAAATTGAAATCGATGGAAACATTTTTGAAGATGGTGAATTCAAACAAAATATTAAATTATCTTTCTTTGATGTTCAAATGATTTCTAGAGTTGTCAATAATATGAGTGAAAAATCAGATAGTTCAGATTGGTATTTTACTGGTCATATAATATATCGTAAAGATGATTTCAAACCAATCAAAAGATCAAATATGGGAAAAGGAACTCAATTGCTATTTACAATCAATGAATACGTTGGAGAATATTGTTATATTCCAACTGATGTAGCGTGTTTTATTAAATGTGTTAATTATGTTTTGAAAGAGATTTAACAAACGAATTTAATAAATTTATTTATTCCTATTCAAAACATAACAGAAAGGGAATTATGACTCAAGCTCGAATCGGAGAATTCAATGAAAACAATAATCATTTCTGTTTGATAAAAAGAGATAACAAAAGTTTAGGAATAAAAGAAATAGAAAAAAACTATGAACAAGTATGGAAATCCTGTGTTAATGAAAACATTAAACTTTTTTCAGAATTTAATCCCGCCTCAATGTCGCAAAACACCTAACCTGAAACTCTTTATTCTTGGGATTCTGAGACGTATACAGAAAAAGAAACTTGTAAAACAATACCAATATGCATGTTTGTTAGTCTATTTGGAGAAGCTGCGAAAAATATTAGAACGAATAAATTGTCGTTTTCCAGATCTAAAACCTACAGATAATGTTCCTGAAGAATTTTATGAAAAAATAATGAATATAGTTCATATATTTGTAGGTACAGATTGTATAGATCAAATGTTAAAATATTTAGGAAATGTTGATCAAAAACAATTAACTTTAGTTTCTCATAACGGTAGTGGTTTTGATAATTGGATTATTATTAAAAATATGTCAAAATTAACTCACTGTCCTCTCAAAACCACAAGAGGCATACTTCGTTTACCAATATCTAATATATTTACAGAAAAGTCCTTACAGAAAAAATGGAACAATAACAATTATATTCAAAATTTAAATTTCACTTGTTCATATCAACATGTAGCAAGAAGTTTAAAAGATTGGGGAAAATCATCAGAATTACCAATGAATTTAAGAAAGATTGATTTAGATATTGCGTCTATAAACGAATCAAATTGGGAGTCCCGAAGAGAAGAATGGGAACCTTATGCTAAAAGAAATACAATATGTTTAGGTGTATGTTTGATCAAATACCATCAAGTTATGACATGTATGATAAATCAAAGTGTAATAAATAATTTAACAGCCCCTGCCTTATCTCTTAAAGGTTGGTATCATCTGTGTAAAGGAGAAAAAGTATATTCTCACGTAGATCCATTCATCAGACATTATGTCAGACGTTCTGTAAAAGGAGGTAGAGTTTCTGCAAACATAATAAAATTCAAATCGGATAAATAAGATGAAATTTGTAAAGTACTACAGCATCATTTAAATACAACTGATTCTGATATAATTGAGGTATTCAAAAAATACCAAGAGTCTACTAAAGATTTTAACGAAGAGTTGAAGAAAATCTCTTGTTCTAAATTAATGGCATTTGACGCTAACGGTCTTTATGCCTCTGCTATGTGTGATGGTGAATACCCAGAATCAGCAAGAGCTTTAAAAGATTATGAAAAGGAAAAATTTGTAAAGCTTTTCAAGAAACAACAATTCAGACCAAGGTGTCCGTTTGGTTTGAATATCCAAAAAATATGTTTTTTCAACCAATACCAGCCAAATACAAAATACACTCTTATAGAGGATGATAAACCCCAAACAAAATCTGGTGATAAGATACGATTTAGAAATGGTTTTTGTAATGACGTTCTCACTTCTGTTGACATACAGGAAACTGTTCGAGCTGGTGGAACGGTTATCAAAATATTAGATGGGATAGTCTATGAAGAAAATTTCAAAACACCTCCTTTTAAAGACTATGTTTTAACTTTAAAGGAAGAAAGAAACAAATATAAACAACAGGGAAATTTAGTTGGCAGCGATTGTATGAAATTACTGGGTAATTCTTTATACGGAAGAACTGTTCAGAAAGATATAAATACAGAATTTCATTTATGGCCTGAAGAAACTCTGAAATTATCAAACCAACAAAAACAATAAGATTAACTCTGAGTATTTTGGGTTCATTCATCTTAGTAAATAGCAAACGAATAATGAATAATTTTATTCATGTTATTGATGGTTTTAGAAAACCAGAAATATATTATACTGATACCGATAGTGTATTCATATCAGATAGGAACTGGGATAAATTGGAACAAGCTGGATTAACTTCTGAAACGGAATATGGAAAAGGAAAGAATGATTATGGAGATGGTGGTATAATATTTGGTTTATATTTAGCACCAAAAGTAAAATACAATATCATTCTAACTTCTAACGGAGAATTAGTGGAAAAGAAAACTTTTAAAGGATATACAAAATCAAAGTTGAGTGTGGAAGATTATTTACAATTAGCCAATGGAAAAGATATTGAAAATGAATTCGATAAACCTTGGAAAAAAAGTTTTACAGATGGTGTAGTAATTCCAAAAGATAAACAAAAGAAAGTATTCAAACATAATTTGAATTTGATTAAAAGAAAACCACCAAACAAAATGGAATTATGTATCCTTATAATAATAAAGATGAAGTTAATATGGTTGAAAATTACGAATTCGATGATTACGATTATATAATTTTAGATGAAGATGAGGAAACGTGTAATTGAATACATATTTCTTCCTTGCCAAAATCTAAATATCTTCCATATCCATCTTTTATATCTAAATTGATATCTTTAATACCTGTGATATTTATTGGAAGATATGTTGTTTGAAACGGTTTTTCTACTATTCTATAACCGATTGGAACTGTAAACGTTGGAATACTGAAAATGATTTGTTGTTTGTTTTTATTGAAAAATCCACCATCAACCATATTACAATGAATATTGATAATATCAATGTCGTTTTCAATATTTGCTTTATAAGGAGCAAGTGTAGATTTGGTATACAATTTCTTTTCAAAACCTAATAATTCATTTATTGAGTTTTCTACATTGAAATCTCCTTGATGTTTGTCTTTTAGATTTAGTTTTATTTTGTTCAGATTTAAATTACCTTCGAATTCAATATTTGGTCTATCCTTATGACTTCCAACAGATTGAGATATAAATTCGTTAATGGAAACATATTCATAACTTCCTGGTAATAATGTTAATAATTTAAATGTTCTTCCATTGTCTTTAGAAATTTTCAATTGCTTATTCTGTTCACTAACATTTCTTATTGAATTGTAAACTGAAAAATATTTTAGTCCTAACTTATAGTTTTTAATTTGGATAAAGTTCACATTCATAATCTAGGGTTAATCTTATTTTAGAGGACTTAGATGTTATAATGAAAAATTCTTCATCCATTTTTTATAACATGTATATAATCGTCTTTATTTATAATTCCCTTTTCTAATAATCTTTTAAGTCTGTTAAGTAATTGTTGGGGATCATCTGATAAAAAAGTTATTCCTTCTCCAGATATCAAATTATTGAATTCATCTATTTCTTCTACGATTGGATTTTCTTCCCAATATTCATCTGGTTCATCAACTTCATTCATGGCTCTGATATGTAGGTCTACTTCTTTCAATCTATTTGTTAGAGCTCCTGTTTTTTTAATAGCGTGAAGAAGTTTTGAATATTCTATCAAATCATTGTATTCCCCAATGGCAATGTCAAATTAATCAAATCAATTAATCCTTGTGTTAATTTATATCTAAAAGGTTTTGTATCTATCTTGAATTGAGGGTAACGATGATCGAACAATATTCTATAACCATTGAATAATAACCCATAATCATCCACAACTGGTTTAATAGACTTTGGTAAAGTTGGGTTGGGATTTGAAAAATATCGTTTTATATCATCAAGTGATTTTATAATAAATTCATTTGTATTTTCTAGTTCTAAAGGTGGAACATTTTCTATAGCAGGAGGTGGAACATTTTCTATAGCAGGAACAATTTCTTGTTGTTTTAATAGAGGTTTAAATAAAGTTGATAAACTCTCCTCCATTCCCATTTGCGATAATCTTCTATCTTCAATTTTAGATTTTATTTTATCTTTAGTTTTAATGTAATCTTTATTTCTCTTTATTATTTTATTCCAATCAGTCATTTTTTAATTACAAATATTTGTCATAACTTTTTGTCCAGCTGGTTTTCTTGTATTTACAAAGATATATCCATGATTGTCAGGATTGCTCCATTGTCTTCTACAAAGTTTTTTAAATTCATCTTTCTCCATACCATGATTTATTGATTGGAGTATTTGAGATAGATCTTTATCGTTTAATTCAAACAAAATAAAACAATTAGCGTTCTTTCTAATAAACATTCCGTCCATTCCATAAAATGATTGAGATTGCTTTATACAATGACAATTGTGATGTCTTCCTTTAGTAAAGAATTTTTGTTGAACTGTTTGGTTTGATTGTGCTACGCAATCATCGAAAATGATCAGGTTTTTCCTTTTCTTGTCGATATTAGACAAATCTAAATCATTCACATTCTTGGTTAGTAAAACTTGAATATCAGTAGGTGTTAATGATGGGTTGTTTTCTTTTATACAATAATTTATAAATTCTTCAGGAATTTTGTCATTTTGAAGATATTCATCGTTTTCATTAATTCGAAATATTTGCTGTATGTCTTCTTTTTGTAAATATTCTAAGGCTTTCAAAATTGATAATATAATTGATCTGGAGTTGATGTATAAATGTAAAGGGAATTAAAATCTAATAATTTGGGTGTTGTTAACATCTTAAATAAGAGGCGAGTTTTTCCTGATCCTGATTGACCAACAATACACATTTACATTGGATTTTTTGGAAACCTATCTGAATGTTTAAATTTTGTAGCCATTTTTTTAATGAGGATTTAATACAATACCTTCTCCTTTATATTTTGAAAGAAATAAACCATCACCACTGCGAATGTGTTTAAGTATTAATCCCTCTCCTTCTTTTTGAATATCAGTTTCACCCGTATCGATTTTATCAATTACTTAAGACAAACCTTCTTTTACTGTTTTCTTGGTTGCGTGATTGAATTGTTTAACACTTGCTAAGATATCCTCCTTCATCCCAGAACCCCTGGCTAATTTTTCCATTTCTAAATTATGTCTACGTTTTTCTCTGGCTTCAGCTTCTTCTGTTTTTTTCTTATTTACCGCCGAAGCTATACCACTTGCCCCACCGGCAACAGCACCTGCAGCTGCTAATCCTCCGAAAATTAATGGGAGAAGAAACAGATACCCACCTTCTTTAGCTTGCTTGTCTATTTCATTATAATTAATATTGTCCAGTACTTTATGATTTGTTTATCTCCGATTGTGAAATATGTATCTTTATACCATTATAAGTAATTGTTTTCGGTTTCCCATTTTCGATTGATTCTAATATTTTAGCGACTAAAACTTCTGGTTCCATTTTTAAAGTTAGAAATTTATTCAATTCTATTCATCTTTCTATCCATTATATTTATGATATGACGAGATTCCTCTAACAAGAGACAATACCCTACCATATCTCCAGCTGTTCTTTCAATGTATACAGACAACTGTACGCCTGTTTTAAACAAAACTTCTTTGTGAGCAGAGAGATCAAAACAAAATATAGGATAATTTAAAATAAAGTCAATATAATTAAACTGTGGTATATTTCCAAATAGTTCACTCATAAGCTTATAGTTTCTATACAACTCATTAAAGTCTTTTGTATCAGAATTAATTTTCAAAGGTTGATTTGGATAATTTTCATTGTTTAATCTTAGGTCAACCCTTTTTATTTTAGGATCTCTAAAGTTGTCACCAGTTACTTTAAAAAGGTTGTTGTTCGTTTGTGAATCTGGAAGATTTTTGAAACCAAGTATTAAATATCTCGCTGGTTTTGTGGTATTCGTCACTTGCCATGTGAAATTCTCCCCTGTGATGGTTATCGATCCAATCGTATTTCTTCTTAAAAATGCTATTTCAATATCTTTTTTCAAACTACTAAGAAGTCTCGTTTCTACTTCGATTGTTGGGGTTATTACTGGCACGTATAATTGGATATCGGTTATTTCTAATTTAGCATTTGAATTGTTTTCTCCAAAAAATATTCTATCGTTATTTATTAATCTTTGAAGATGAAATTTATCGGGAAGACCAATGTAAATTTCCCTGTGCTCGAGTAATCCAAACAACGGGTAGAGACTCCAGTTTATATATGAACCCCAGCTATTTCTATCAATAGGTTTATTGTTAAAAACAACCCTCTGTTTATATCCTTCATTATTTTGAAATTTTGTGATATTGATCAAATTGTTAACAGTAGTTCTAACTGCTGCCAGGTTGGCGTCTGCTTGTAAATTATCTTCTTGAGATTGTATTTCCCCATCTCCCGTGTCTGGCATCCAACTCGATGCCGTTGTATAATTTTTTGGATGCAAAAGAGTTTTAAGCATTGTGTCAAAATCACCTGGGTGTTTGATTGTTTCAATTATATTTGAACCGGCTTCTAAAACCATTTCGCTGAATAAAGAGGAGAAGAAATTGTTTTCTAATGTTACCTTCTGCTGGGGGATACGATTTTGATTGGTGGCACCATCTTTAATTTTGAAATCACAGCGGAAGTAAGCATCGGAAAGAAGTAACCAATTGGACAACGAATTGATTTCAAATGTTACCCTACCTCCGTCATTAATTTGAGATTTGGACCCAACAGTTGGAGATATACTGATGTAGTCTTCTTTTTTCTTATTGAATGTATATTCTATTGGTTCATAAAGTTGAAAGATCGGGTCAAGTTTTGCCATTTTTACATAACAGGATTTAGGCTTTATCCCAACACCTTAAATCCTTTTCCGTGTTTCGCATTATGTCTGAGTTCTCTTATTTTACGCAATTCATCTAATTCATTTTTTTGTTGGAGGGATTTGCTAATTGAACTCGCTGCCTGCTCGACTGATGAAATCGCCTTTGCCCTCGAGGATATAAGGTCTTTGTTTTTTGTTACAAAGGATGTAACCTTTGGTATAAGGGACATCAATCCAGAGAAGAAACCGTCGCCAGTGTAAATGAACTTTTCCTTTTCATGCTTTAAAATCAAACCCATATTTTTAATATGGTAGATTTGATAATTTGGAATTCCCGAATAAAGGGAAATAACTCTTTTGTAGATTTGATAATCTGGAATTCTCGATTAAAGGGAAATAACTCGTTTGTAGATTAGAAGCCCTTTTGATGGCAAGGGTTGTGGAATGTTTTTTCCATTAATTTGTTTGAATTTCATCAGTTCAAAGATATCAAGCTTTGGAAACATGCCACTCCAAAATGGGTTTCATAGTAGCCATAAAAAACTTAAAACTCTTCGCCCACTTCTTCCTTCTATCAATCTGATCCTGGATGAAATGAAAACAGATAGGAGTTAGGATGACAAAGAGAAAGTTACTCTTACAAGAGAAGGAATTATAATAATAGAATTTCTAAAGCGCTGTAACACCACACAAAAAGTATGTTCGAAGCGCTCATAGATTGTCCCATTGTTGATTAGATTAATCATAGCGAGTGAATAGAAATGTTTTGAGCTTTGATTTGAACACATTTAATGATGGAGAACATTTGATGCCGTCTGGTAAGGAATTCCACAGAATAGCAGCAGCATAAGAAAACGACCGGTCCCCAAAAGTTTTCATGTTAAATAATGGCACTTTAAGAAAAGACTGTTGTGAAGATCGAAGAGACTGTGATGATTCTCTAATATGAACTAAGTCCCTGAGATAGGATGGAGCTGTATGATTGATGCATTGGTATGTTAAGGATAAAATGTTGAAATCAATGCGTTCTTGGATTTTTAGCCAATGCAGAGCCTTGAAAACTGGAGTTATGCGTTCTGTTGGTCTGGTCCTGGATATTATACGCACTGCTCTATTTTGGAGTCTCTGGAGTTTGGTCAAGTTGTCGCTTGAAGTCCCAAACAGGGGACTATTACAGTAGTCCAGCCGAGACAGAACTAAGGATCTTGCCAAGGTTGCTGTTGTTTCTGGAGTGAAAACCAATGACCCAATGTTTCTAAGGTGAAAACTACACGTTTTGCTCAGGAAATTAACATGATTGTCACAAGAAAGATTTGAGTCAAGGTAAAATCCAAGATTTCTCACACTATCATTTAAATGTATCGTGGATGAATCGACTGAAGAGTGGAAAAGTTGCACTTCTTAAGTCGTTTCTTTGAACCAAATACTATTGCTTCAGTCTTGTCACTGTTTAGCTGCAACATATTATCTGACATCCAAGTCTTGACCTCGCACAGACAGCCTTTCATTTGTTCCAACATGTAGTCTTGACTTGCAGGATTCATCTCGCAATCAATGACTAACTGTGTATCGTCTTCGAAACAGTGATAGGTGACACCGTGGTCTAAAATAAGTTTTCCCAAGGGTCTTGTGTATAGAGTGAACAGGATAGGTCCTAAAACTGACCCCTGTGGAACTCCACAGGTGAGTATGGAATCAGTAGATGATATGCCATTAACTTCAACATACTGAGATCTCCCTGAGAGATAACTAGAAAACCACAATTGAGTCACATTATGTAGGCCATAGTCATGTTGGAGTCGACAAGTTAGGCGACCAGAATCGATCGTATCAAAAGCTGCGGACAGATCTAGAAGAACCAACAAAGAAAGTTTCCCAGCATCAACAGAACGTTTGATATTATCCAGAACACAATTTAGTGCGGTTTCTGTGCTGTGTACTGCTTTGTATGCAGATTGGAACGTATCAAGGAGACCAAAGACTGATAGATGTTCAATCAGTTGTATTTTAACACATTTCTCCAAAACTTTAGACAGGAAGGGTAAATTGGAAACAGGACGATAATTCTTGAAATTTTCTGGGTCCAGAGATGACTTCTTTATTAGAGGCTTAACCACAGCCCTTTTAAATTTCAGAGGAACTATACCATGGTTTAAGCTCAGATTGATAATCTTTGTGATGATAGGCAACAGAACATCGACAATACCACTCGTTAGAAGAAACTTCGTAGATATGACATCCAAGGAACATGTTGTAGGCATGATAGACCAGAATCAATTCTGAGATATTCCTTCATACAACATTAATAAAGATAAATCCTAGATATAAATTCTTCACCCCTTTTCATGTTAATCCTACAGAGCGAAATAAATTCGAAAGTCTTGTAGAATTAACTAAGGGGGAATGGGGGGATTTTGTTGGTATAAATCGTGATAATAATATATTATGGAGATCATCCAAATTTTTATCTCAGGGTAGAACTCCAACAATATTATAAAAATGAATGATTTCATATCAATTCTTTCCCTTTATTGTTAACCTACAGAGCGAAGACAAAGTCGAAAGTCTCGTAGGATTAACTAGGAATATGCGATTATAAGGTTATATAAAGATGAATACAATGAATGATTTATACCACAAAATTAATATATTAAGGATCAAGGATTTACCTTCATTAATGTTATATGTTAGAAATTAAAGAAAAAACTGGTGTATCACAAATTTCCTCTCATGTTATTTTCACTCTTTTCATCTACCTTCTCAAATCTTGTTTCCACCATCCTTTTGGTCAGAAAGATAGAATTTGGAATCGGTGAGTGAAAACACTTGAAGTTTGAGTATAACGACATAGAAACACAACTTGAAGAACACTTTCCTTACCCCGACATCCTGACTATCAAAATATCTCAATCAAAATCCGATAATCCCTTCATTAGACAGATTAATTAACGAAAAACATAGACCACTTATAAAACCCTGTTATTTGTTTCAAAATGGCTTCCTGAACTGAGTGCAACAGCTGTCACCTACTGCGCAGTAAATAAATAAAGTTCTAGAATATTCTAGAATGTTTATTGTTAAGAGAATATTGATTAAACAATTTTAATAATGTAGCAGACGAATTTATTCATTATATATCTTGAAGTTTAAAGTGAATGTTTATTAAAGACATTTTTTGGTTATTTAAAAGGGAGGGCGGGTGGGCAAATAGTAGTATATGAGCTTACAGATATCAGGTAGCTAGGAGCAGAGCAGAGCGAAGCGGAGGGGTGCCGGATATCTGTAAGCTCATATACTACTAGCATCTGTGCTTAAACAGCCAGTTAGAGCACCTGGTGGACGAAAATCTTAACTTTCTGCAAACGTTAGACAATTGATAACCTATTTCCTTGAGAGGCCAGATATTTCTTACAAATGCCCATGTTGGAAATAAAATTATATTTAAATTTAAATGATGATAAAACTTATAAAACTAAACTAAAGAATTTGATGGATGGATTAACCCTCTCAAATCACAAGTTTGTTGTGCCGAATCGCCCAAGAGCATTGATGTATTTGCTGTCCTGGAGAAAATGTCATAGAAGAAATTTTAATATTATTGAACTTGTTCCTTAAATTCACCAAAAAAAACAGTTTTGTATTATATATGGTACAAATATGAATTTTGATAGTTTAGTTGTAGTTAGAGATCAGCTTGATCATTCAAAGTTATTATTTCTGTCTGCGAACTCCATTCAGGATTAAGGTCAATTATTCAAATGTATCTGAAGAAATGACAAAACCATTTAAGGCTTTGTTTACATTGTTGTCTTACATATTTGGATAGGGGAGAGTGAGGTAAGTTGAGCCATTCTGTGAAAGTTGGACCCTGGAGACCAATCATTTGGAATGAGACAAATAAAACACATGACTGAAACAACATCTATATATCCTTAATTGAATGATATGCCACTTTATAAGAAAGTAACTAAACATAATATCTGATGATGAGTCGAACATACAAATATCTTTGGCTCAGTTACCCCTTTGCAAAGGCAGATTGAGCCACCAAAGTGGGTTAAGTTTAAGCGGGGCAAAATGATCCACATAAATTATGCAAAAAACAATTAGAAAAATAACTAAATTAACAAGTAAATGTGAAACTTCACATAAATGCAGCTGTAAAATTTAATAAAAGCTTGTATTGAAATCGAGATCATTCCAGATTCCACTCAATTAAATCATTGAAAATATGAATTTTTGAGAGAATTTTTTCTGTGGTTTAGGAAGTAGCTTTACTTCATTCATCATCAGTTTTGAAATAAAAAGTCAGTTTATTAAGATGTACATCTGATTGACCCTTTCTTAAAAAACGACCTTCACATTCTGTACCACTGACTTGGTTGATTATTCCGACAAAGTACCTTGTTCTGTTAATCCCCTAGAATTTTACATAGCAAAATCTACATTTGCAGGTTTTAAAACCTAACTATTATTTGAGACATCAGGATCTACCTTATCACATTCATCATAGGTGCCTGACTCATCGTGGACTTAAAGAATTACTATTGTCACTACTGGTACTTGGATCATCCAATATTTCATCAGCTTTTTTATATTTATTTTTGGTATTTACCTTTGATTTTTTTGTATCTCTGGTCATGGTCATCTCTTCAATTTGATTTTTTTCTGGTGTATCAGTCAAAATTCTTGTTTTAACCCTTCTGTTGTTATTGTTTTTTTTTTACAAGGCCCTGCAAACGCATTTTCAAAAACAAGGGCAATAACTGATATTAATTTTTTTTCGATTTGACTGGTTTTGAATAGGCTTCATCCTTGGGTGATAACAAATACTCAGGCCAAGTTTCATTAAAATCCATTAAAAATTGTTCTCTCAAGAGTGTTTACAAGCTAAAATTGAACGCGTTTTCAAGAACAAGGGCAATAACTCATACTAAATGTTTTTCGATTTTGCTGATTTTCGATAGGGTTTATCCTTGAGTTATAACATACTCTCACACCAAGTTTCATCAAAATCGGTCAAGAATTGCACGTTGTAGAGTGTTTACGAGCCATTCAAGAACAAGGGCATACTAATTTTTTTTCCGATTTCGCTGATTTTCAATAGGGTTCAGCCTTGCGTGATCATAAACACTCATATTAAGGTTCATCTAAATCCGTCAAGAATTACACCGTGTAGAGTGTTTACGAGCAATTGTGGACGGACGGACGGACGGACGGACCCGACCGACGGACCGACCGACGGACCGACCGACGGACGGATGTGGGTGACGACAATATACGCCCCCCATTTCATGTGGGCGTATAAAAATGCAAACCCGAAGGAAATCGATTAAAAATTGCGAATTCTACAGCCACTGACTGACTTTTTTTTAAACATGTTGCAACGCAGCACTTCCGGTTTTGCAAAAATGTTCCAATTAATATTCATTTACAACGTTGCCACTATAGAAGGTCTAGGAAAGTTGAATAGTTGCTGCAACTACTGTAGACTAAGAGCAGGAAAGTGTGGAAAAATCGAAAAAAAAAAAAAAAAAAAGAATTGGCAAACTGAAAACAAACTGGAACTTTGCTGAAAGCAAAGTCCCACAAAAAGACATTTCGAAAAAAACATTGAACGCACTGCAATAAGGATACCAAAAATATGATCTAGCTACAGATTTTATTCTAACAATACCCAAATGTTACTTTACACGATTAGATCATTACTAACAGATCATTAGTATACATAAAATAATAAATTTCTTATTCACAAATATTACTATCAACATTTTCTAATGGTAATCTTGATAACTCTTTGCGTGCTAAACACGAGAACCTTTTACTTTTTAAAGAAGTTTTCCTTGAATACGAAAGTATTTTACACAAAAATTTGTCCCAATTTGTCGTCTGTTGTTGATAACGAAAATGTCTGACGCTCCTGTCAAACAAAGTACACCATACAACTAATGATGTTTTGCTTGAAATTTTTGCCGACGAAGACTCAGATAATAATCATTTTAATAGTGGATCCGACTGTGATTCATCCGATAGATAAAATGAGGAAACTAATGATGAGGAAGCGCTCAACAACAACGAGAGACAGCCAATCGATAACGGACCACCACTTGCAAATATTGCACCAGCTGTCAATGTCAACAACTCGAATAATGGTAAGTAACGGATTTAGACAAAAGAAGATGATACACCTAATGTTTCACAATTTTCTGCAACACCTGGACTGAAGATCGAACCTGAAAACCCCACCGATAAAGGTAATTGTTTACAATGGTTGACGCTATTTCTTACGGATACACTGATCAACAACATCGTTGAAGAAACCAATATTTATGCCAACTAGTACTTCGATGAGAATCCTGATTTGAAGAAATTTTCCAAGGGTCAGAAGTTGAAAACTATTGTCCTTTTACACTTTTGGGAAATTTTTAGCTTTACTTTTCAACACAGGGATAGTTAAAAAACCAAATATTCAGATGTATTAAAACTTTCTACACCTTTTTATAGTCAAACCATGTCCAGAGATGTTTTTTTTACTTGTATACAAATTCTTACATTTTAATGATAATTCTAAGCTTCCTGTAAATTTTGATGATAGATTGTTTAGAATTCGACCTGTGTATGATTATATTGATTTCAGTGTGTTTATATACCTTTACAGAATTTATCTTTAGACGTTTAGATTTTCGAGTTTGCAAGAAGCCTGACAAGTATGGAATGTAAGGTTATATTGTGTGAGAGTGAGAGTGGATATTGTTATAACTATGACATGTATTGTGGTATAAGTAGGAGTGTTCAACAGATTTGTCGTGGACTTTTGAAAGATTTATATGGTTTTGGTTATCAACTTTACATGGATAATTTTTATAACACTGTTGATCTTGCTAATCTTTTGCTATCAAATTCTATATATATTTGTGGAACAATTTGAATGAACCGTGGATTTCCTAAAGATCTTCGACAAGAAGCCGACCAACTAAAGCGGGGAGAAGTTGTTTTTCGAAGAAGTTACAAACATTTTATGTCTGACATTGATCATTTGGATCAGATGACAAAATATTATCCATGTACTAGAAAAACAGTGAAAAGAACAAAAAAATTTGTTTTATATTTTTTTGAAATTTGTTTGTTTAATGCCTTTGCTTTGTATAATAAATTTCATGGTGGACAAAAAATTTCCCTATTGGATTTTAGACAGACAGTTATTGACACTATTATTTCTTCTTTAAATTCTGGAGATCAATATGTGTCTGATGATGATAAATTAGCCACCCCATTGTAAAAATTTACGTTTACGTCACGAAGAAAGTTTTATCAAATACTTAGCAACTACATCACTGGGAGGATTAAACGACCAAACTTAAATCAAAAGCCACTAAAAGAAAATGGATCACCTACATGAATCACCTATGCGGACGATGCTACATTCAACCATTCAATTTGTACAAGCACATCCCCATCAGACATAACACTGGTAGCAACAACATAAAAGAGTCGAACTATACTAAAAGGAACAAGAAAAGAAATCTCAAAGATATGCAAGTTCCCACAACCTGCAGTCCAGAAAAACCTTAGACTTGGCTTCCACCATTTGAAGCCAGGAGAAGAAAGAGGATGGAAAGAGCACCAACCCTTCAAACTCAAATCCCGATACCACAATACAAGAAGTTCAAAAATAAGATCCCAGTCATTCTGCCGATCGAACATGTACTATACCATCATCAGAATTGTTGTATCATGTGATAACCACTCGCGTGACGTAATTGATGTACGGTCTATTTAGCATGTCATTCTTATATGTAATATTCATTCTGAGTAAAGCTGTCCTCCATGAACATTGTGTTTATAGTCACACCAACATAAAACTATAACATGGTGCCAGAAGTGGTTTCAAGTACTCTTTAGCGCCATACGGTTTAGTATTTTACACAGTTACCACAAGAAGCCTGTTAATGGTTTAATTTCTGACAGAATTGCTGTGAAAATATCATCAAAATAAGTGAAACCGTGACGTTGTGCTGGTGTGAAAAGACTGGATAACCACATCAAACATTCCAGCGTGCCGAATTTTCATCGTACTACATGTCTTTTGTTTACACCCGAACTTACTTTGATTGTTGAATTTATTGTTTTTCACCTTGTCTCGCATACCTGAGATGGATTGGCCACACCCTGATTTTGCAGAAACATTTTCATTGTTCAAACAAACTATTCTTCTGTATTGTGCTGAAGAAGGATTTCCCTCAAGATCAAACGTTGAATCGGTAATGAAGGACTTTGCCAATTGAATGCCTGTGGATTATTGGAAGATGATTTAAAGTTACCTGTCACACTATGGGAGTTATTCAAGAAACAGTTGAAACTTCATGTTAACTTTCGAGTTTATCGTTTGGAGCTGATGCAGTTTCGCCAAGAACCAGGAGAAAATATCGACAATTTCGTAACACGATGTAAGACTTTGGCTATAAAATGTGACTTCGAAGGCAATTAGTTGCAAGGAAGAATTCTCGCTGATTGCCAGTACCCCATTTGAATCCTTCAGAAGAGATCTTTTAGGCAAAGATAAAGACTTCACTTTTGCAGAAGCTCTCGTCAAAGGTAGGAAGTATGAAGCTCTGGCGGCAGGCCACCAACAAATTGAACATCTTCAGAAACCCGCCACATCCACGAAAACAATTGACTAGGATCCACTAAACCTTGTCAAAACTGTGGTCTTAATCACAAGTTTAAGGAGTGTCCTGCATACCTTGATACCTGTGGATATTGTGGTAATAAAGAACATTGACAGAAGTTTTGCAGGAAACCGAAACGTGATGGAAACCCAAGGGGTCGATCGAAATCAAGAAGTGGCAACCCCACCCATTTTTGGAAACCATCACAGAAACGAAACAAACTTCAAACACAACCTCGTCCTGACAGCACAGATGAAAATGTGGATAGTATAGACTCTAGTAACCATCCAAGTGACAATTATTCCATGTCATACTATTCTGTAACTGTCTACAGACAGTGCCTTGACTCTGTTGACCAGGAGTCGATCTGCAACAAAGCATTCACAACCTTACAGTTTAGAGGTTCAAAATTGCAAGGAACTCGTAATTTAACCTTGAAAGTGGACACTGGTGCTTCTGGAAATACCTTACCTATTAGAACATTCCGTCAAATGTATGGAGATATACCCATGAAATCCATTCTCAAACCAAATGAGAAGATAGCTTGCCAGGCAAGGTAATATACGCCCACTGGCAGCATTTATTTCAAATAAAAACTTTTCAGTAAGGTTACAATAAGTGGAATGAAATATTCAACCTTCCAAACTATTTTTTTTGTAGGGTCTCTAGTTTCATTAAAAACTGTCAAGGATTGTACCTAATAACAACTCATTAAATATTTTTCGGTATTTTTATGATTTGCAATAGGGTTCACCCTTAATAATATTTTGATATTTTTAATTTTTAATAAGGCTCATCCTTGGTTGATATTAAACATTTTCAGCGAGTTTTGTCAAAAAGGAATGTTTAGAGTGTTCACAAGCCAAAAGTTGCAAGCGTTTTTGAAAACAGGCGCAATAACTGACACTAAATATTTTTCGATTTATCTGATTTTCAATATGGTTTATCTTTGTGAGAAAACAAATTCTAAAGCCAAGTTTCATCAAAATCCATTCAAAATTGTTCTTTCTAGAGTGTTTACGAGTTAAATTGAACGCGTTTTCAAAAACAAGGGCAATAACTTGCACTAAATATTTTTCGATTTTCAATAGGGTTAATCCTTGGGAGACAACAAATACTCCAGCCAAGTTACATCAAAATCCATTAAAAATTGTTCTTTCTAGAGTGTTTACAAGCTAAAATTGAACGCGTTTTCATGAACAAAGGCTATAACTGACACTAATATATTTCTATTTATTTGATTTATAATAGGGTTCATCCTTGGGTAAAAACAAATACTCAAGCCAAAGTTAATCAAAATCCATTAAGAATAGTTCTTTCTAGAGTGTTTACAAGCTAAAATTGAATGCGTTTTCAAGAACAAGGGCAGTAACTCATACTAAAAAAATTTTCAATTTCGCTGATTTTCAATAGGTTTCATCCTTGAGTTATAACACACTCTCAAACCAAGTTTCATCGAAATCCATCAAGAATTGTGCCATGTAGAGTGTTTACGAGACAAAAATCGAACGCGTTTAAAAGATCAAGGGCAATAATTCATATTGGATATATTTTGATATTTTCAATTTTCAATTAGGCTCATCCCTTGCGATATCCAACAATTTCAGTGAGTTTTGCCAACATTGGTCATGAAGAGTGTTTATTAGCCAAAAAGTTAAACCCGTTTTCAAACACAAGGGCAATAACTGACACTAAATATATTTCGATTTATTTGATTTTCAATAAGGTTCATCCTTGGGTAAAAACAAATACTCAAGCCAAGTTTTATCAAAATCCATTAAGAATTGTTCTTTCTAGAGTTCTTACAAGCTAAAATTGAACGCGTTTTCAAACACAAGGGCAATAACTGATACTAAATATTTTTCGATTTAACTGAATTTCAATAGGGTTCATCCTTAGGTGATTACAAATACTCATGCCAAGTTATGTCAAAATCGCTCAAGAATTGTGACTTGTAGAGTGTTTACAAGGCAAAAATCCAACACATTTTATAGAACAAGGGCAATAATTCCTATTAAATATATTTCGATATGTGCTATTTTCAAAAGGGTTCATTCTTGGGTGATATTAAACAATTTCAGCAAGTTTCGTTAAAATCGGTCAATAACTGTGCTTTGTAGAGTGTTTACAAGCTAAAAATTGAACGCGTTTTCAAAAACAAGGGCAATAACTGATATTGATTTTTTTTCGATTTGACTGGTTTTCAATAGGCTTCATCCTTGGGTGATAACAAATACTCAGGCCAAGTTTCATTAAAATCCATTAAAATTGTTCTCTCAAGAGTGTTTACAAGCTAAAATTGAACGCGTTTTCAAGAACAAGGGCAATAACTCATACTAAATGTTTTTCAATTTCGCTGATTTTCGATAGGGTTTATCCTTGAGTTATAACCTACTCTCACACCAAGTTTCATAAAAATCGGTCAAGAATTGCACGTTGTAGAGTGTTTACGAGCCATTCAAGAACAAGGGCACAAACTCATACTAATTTTTTCCGATTTCGCTGATTTTCAATAGGGTTCATCCTTGCATGATCATAAACACTCAATTTAGTTTCATCTAAATCGGTCAAGAATTACACAGTGTAGAGTGTTTACGAGCAATTGTGGACGGACAGACCGAGGGATGGACGGATGTGGGTGACGACAATATACGCCCCCCATTTCATGTCTGTTCATTTCAGACAAATGTATCATAAACAGCAGAGAAATACCCTTCTTTGGCAACCTGTACACAGATCATGGCATCATACCCAATCCTAATAAAATACATGATATCCAAAGAATGCCTACCCCTCAAACCAAACACGATCTCCAACGATTTCTTGGGGTGATGACTTACCTCAGTTCATATATACAAAACTACAGTTCTGAGAGTCAGCCACTGCGTGATCTCATTCGAAAAAATGTACCCTTTGAATGGTCAGAAGATCACCAAAACTGTTTTGAACGAGTCAAATCACTCATTACAACCGAATCTTGTTTGTCCTGCTATGATGTCAATAAACCTCTAATCCTAGAAGTAGATGCCAGTCAGAAAGGAGTTGGAGCAGTACTTCTTCAGGAAAAGCCGATTGCCTTTGCATCCAAATCCTTAACACCAACTCGAGCAGCCTATTCAAACATCGAACAAGAAGCACTTGCCTTGGTGCATGGTATTAATTGGTTCCATGTCTATCTATACGGCAGATGTTTCACAGCCATCACCGATCACAAACCACTTGTGATGATCCGTCAAAAACCTATTACCAGTGCACCACTTCGTCTCCAGCGCATGTTTTTGAAAGTAACTGGCCATGATTTTGACTTTGTCTATAAACCTGGGCCAGAACTAGTCCTACCAGATACACTAAGCCGATTGCCCAACCCAAAGAGTGAGATAGATACTTCTGGATGAACGTATCGAGACATATGTAATTGATAGTGTCAACTTTGACCTGATCAATTTTGGTACAACGAAACAAGATCAACTATGCAGCGAGACAACTGCTGATCCTGTACTTAAAGGGGCACAGGCTTGATTTGTTTCAAACAATCATCCGACAGCCTCAAACACATGAAATCTTTTGTTTAGCTAATCAGACATATTCTACAGAGCTTACCTTTGAAATTTGAGCCTTCAAATCCATGGGTATACATATTTATCCGTGTTTGAAAATCATAATGTCTTAAGATATTATGAACGTCCCGCCATATTGGAAAATCAAAGAGTTATAAATAGACTACTGCGCAGGCCCACACTGATACAACAAAAAGAAAGTACATGTAATAACAATTGTAGATTTTGTCAACAGGACACACAATTTTCAGACTGACTGAAGACCAGCCGCGTACAGCACGGAAAAAAAATTAAAAGTGAAATTGAGGTATATTTCAAGGTATTTTGCGATTTCCTTAGAGCTTGAGTATTTCTGAGGATTGTTTAAATGTAACAAAGGCCCAAAACGACCACTAAAAATCAAGATTGTGCCCCTTTAAGTCACTTCATGAGACTATCCTTACCGAGTGGCCGGACACCATCAAAAGCCTTTCCCGTGAGCTGCGACCATACTGGTCATACAGAGACCAGTTAGCATCAGGAATTATCTTCAAAGGCTGACAGGTCCCCATACCACAGACACTTCAAGCTAATATTCTTACCCAACTTCACGCTTCTCACCAAGGGATAGAGAGGACAAGGAAACTAGCTAGAGAATCTGTCTACTGGCCTAATATCAATGCAGATATCGAGCAGATGATCCGTAACTGCGACCAATGTCAAGAATTTCAACCTAAACAAAGGTCCGAAACACTCAAACCACATGATGTACCACTTATTCCATGGGTAAAATCCATATGCTCGATTTTTGGTGTGCCAGAAGAAAAAATCAGCAACAATGGTACCCAATACACTGGACATGAGTTCCAACAATTCTGCAATGACTGGGGAATAAAACATACTACTTCCTCTCCAAACTGTTGGAACAGTAAAGTTGATCATCAAAAAGTGTATAAGAACTCAGCAAGATATAGATAAAGCACTTCTCCATCTAAGAACTACTCTGGTTGATAATAACTTACCTTCACCAGCTGAAATCCTTATGAGTAGACCTATGCCTACCACCTTACCTTCTCACTAGACCTCCAGTCCAAAGATAGAGGAACAAACATCCCATGTAGTCCATAGGAACAAAGTCATGAAAGTTCACCATGACCGTTATTCTCTTCCTACAGAATTGCCTTGTCTATTCCCAGGCCAGTCGGTCCGCATCATTGACCACAGGTCGAAAACATGGACTCCAGGTCATATTGTTGATAAGCTATTACACCAACCCAGATCATATGTCATCAAAACAAGTTTAGGGACCACGGTCCGACGAAATAGATCTCAGCTAAGGGAAGTGATAACTTCGCGATCAACGCAACCACAGCCATCACTTGTCAGTTATAACACCTTCCCTAAACCATTAGGGACCATGGTCCGACGCAATAGATCTCAGCTAAGGGAAGTGATAACTTCACGATCAACACAACCACAGCCATCACTTGTCAGTTATAACACCTTCCCTACTAAGGGAAGTGATAACTTCGCGATCAACACAACCACAGCCATCACTTGTCAGTCATAACACCTTCCCTAAACCAGTTAAAACAGTCAGATTTGAACTACCTCAACCAACACCAACCGATGTCCAACCACCAAGTGGAAACTATAACGATCCAGAGCCGAATCCAATTATTCAGCAAACCAACAGTGCAACAGAACCAGATCAACCCACTACACCAACATCACAACCTCAACTAGTGAAGTCCAGATCCGGACGGGAAATAAAGCAACCAAGTAGTTATAGAGACTAATTATATATTTATTGAAATGTAAATGAACACTTGAAAATAGAATATTCTTATCTTACAAAATCAGGGGGATGTTGTATCATGTGATAACCACTCACATGACGTAACCATGGTACGGTCTATTGTTATTGTTACTATTGTGTGTTAACTGAAAAGAGAAATTTGGTGATATTTAACTATTGTTATTGTTGTTTATTTACAAAAAAAGAGAAATTTGGTGATATATTTCTGTTGTTATTGTTGATTGTTATTATTTTAAATTTTATGATTACAACCAGCTATTGGCTGATTGTAACCAGCTATTGGCTCAAATGGCTTACTATTGTTATTGTTACTATTGTGTGTTAACTGAAAAGAGAAATTTGGTGATATTTAACTATTGTTATTGTTGTTTATTTACAAAAAAAGAGAAATTTGGTGATATATTTCTGTTGTTATTGTTGATTGTTATTATTTTAAATTTTATGATTACACAAAAATTAGCATTGGTTGATGATGTCCAATAAATAGACAATAAACATAATAAATATAAAGATATGAATGATATAAAAGGAAAGGTGATATAAACTATAAATTTTCATAAATATCCAGTAAGTTAAAACTAAATATGCTGTGCACAACAAGTAAATTGTGCAAATATATTGAAAATTTATATTAGCCTAGATAATGCAGTTATGATGAAGAAATTTGGGTGAAATAAAACCATAATTTTGGAAGATATGACATTTTTCATAAGTACCATGCATTTTGACGTCATCTTCAAAAAATGTCCAGCACAGTGACGTTATGACGTCAAAAAGCCACCAGTAGGCAAAATGTTAAAAGTTCACTGTGCTATCTAATCCACAGAGAAATTTGTCCATAACTTTCTGAAAGATAGCTTGCCAGGCAAGGTAATATACGCCCACTGGCAGCATTTATTTCAAATAAAAACTTTTCAGTAAGGTTACAATAAGTGGAATGAAATATTCAACCTTCCACCATATATTTTTTTCTAGAGTCTCTAGTTTTATTAAAAACTGTCAAGAATTGTACCTAATAACAACTCATTAAATATTTTTCGGTATTTTTATGATTTGCAATAGAGTTCACCCTTAATAATATTTTGATATTTTTAATTTTTAATAAGGCTCATCCTTGGTTGATATTAAACAATTTCAGCGAGTTTTGTCAAAAAGGAATGTTTAGAGTGTTCACAAGCCAAAAGTTGAAAGCGTTTTTGAAAACAGGCGCAATAACTGACACTAAATATTTTTCGATTTATCTGATTTTCGATAGGGTTTATCCTTGTGAGAAAACAAATACTAAAGCCAAGTTTCATCAAAATCCATTCAAAATTGTTCTTTCTAGAGTGTTTACGAGTTAAATTGAACGCGTTTTCAAAAACAAGGTCAATAACTTGTACTAAATATTTTTCGATTTTCAATAGGGTTCATCCTTGGGAGACAAAAAATACTCCAGCCAAGTTACATCAAAATCCATTAAAAAATATTCTTTCTAGAGTGTTTACAAGCTAAAATTGAACGCGTTTTCAAGAACAAGGGCTATAACTGACACTAAATATATTTCTATTTATTTGATTTATAATAGGGTTCATCCTTGGGTAAAAACAAATACTCAAGCCAAAGTTAATCAAAATCCATTAAGAATAGTTCTTTCTAGAGTGTTTACAAGCTAAAATTGAATGCGTTTTTCAAGAACAAGGGCAGTAACTCACACTAAAAAAAATTTCAATTTGGCTGATTTTCAATAGGGTTCATCCTTGAGTTATAACACTCTCACACCAAGTTTCATCGAAATCCATCAAGAATTGTGCCATGTAGAGTGTTTACGAGACAAAAATCGAACGCGTTTAAAAGAACAAGGGCAATAATGCATATTAGATATATTTATTTTGATATTTTCAATTTTCAGTTAGGCTCATCCCTTGCGATATCCAACAATTTCAGTGAGTTTTGTCAACATTTTTCATGAAGAGTGATTATTAGCCAAAAAGTTAAACCCGTTTTCAAACACAAGGGCAATAACTGACACTAAATATTTTTCGATATATTTGATTTTCAATAAGGTTCATCCTTGGGTAAAAACTAATACTCAAGCCAAGTTTTATCAAAATCCATTAAGAATTGTTCTTTCTAGAGTGCTTACAAGCTAAAATTGAACGCGTTTTCAAACACAAGGGCAATAACTGATACTAAATATTTTTCGATTTAACTGAATTTCAATAGGGTTCATCCTTAGGTGATTACAAATACTCATGCCAAGTTATGTCAAAATCGCTCAAGAATTGTGACATGTAGAGTGTTTACGAGACAATAATCCAACACATTTTATAGAACAAGGGCAATAATTCCTATTAAATATATTTCGATATGTGCTATTTTCAAAAGGGTTCATTCTTGGGTGATATTAAACAATTTCAGCAAGTTTCGTAAAAAATCGGTAAATTAACTGTGCTTTGTAGAGTGTTTACAAGCTTAAAATTGAACGCGTTTTTAAAAACAAGGGCAATAACTGATATTAATTTTTTTTCGATTTGACTGGTTTCCAATAGGCTTCATCCTTGGGTGATAACAAATACTCAGGCCAAGTTTCATTAAAATCCATTAAAAATTGTTCTCTCAAGAGTGTTTACAAGCTAAACTTGAACGCGTTTTCAAGAACAAGGGCAATAACTCATACAAAAATGTTTTTCGATTTCGCTGATTTTCGATAGGGTTTATCCTTGAGTTAGAACATACTTTCACACCAAGTTTCATCAAAATCGGTCGAGAATTGCACGTTGTAGAGTGTTTACGAGCCATTCAAGAACAAGGGCACGAACTCATACTAATTTTTTTCCGATTTCGCTGATTTTCAATAGGGTTAATCCTTGCGTGATCATAAACACTCATATTAAGTTTCATCTAAATCCGTCAAGATTTACACCGTGTAGAGTGTTTACGAGCAATTGTGGACGGACAGACGTACCGACGGACGGATGTGGGTGACGACAATATACGCCCCCCACTTCATGTGGGCGTATAAAAATAGCAGGTGCAGTACTAACACCAAATGGTAATTTCTGTTATTCGAACAATTCAAGATGTGTGTTAATTGTCAACTGTTCCTTTGATGCTTGATCCAAAGGAAATTGGAGATATGTTTGTAAGTGCCTAACACCCCCAGGATAATGCTCGTCTTCAATATAACGGTTTACTGAAACTTTGTAGTCTCCACATATTCTCACAACACCTGGAGTTTTCTTGGGTACAAGTACAATGCCCACCCGCTTTTCTCCACTTTTACTAATATACCTGTTGAAACTAGACACTTTAGATGTTACTCCACAGCATACGTAACCGGACGTGGACGACAAAATATAGGAGAACTATTTTCACAAGTTTTCACATTAGCCACAAAAGGAGTTATACAACGATTGCAAGATGGCGTAAATACTGACTTGTATTTATCTAAAATACTACTTACACAATTCTCATTTACAGAAAGTAAATTTTGCCAATTTAATTTGATTGTTTTAAGTAACTATAATAATATGCATATCACTATACTTTTTACCACTATACACTACATCAACAAATATTTCACCAACAACCAGTATAATAGATCCCGAGTAATCACGTAACATAGCATTTGACTCTTCCAAAGGCACATCAGGAAACTTTTTTTCAAAATACAAATCTTCTGGAATAACTGTAACAGATGCAGCAGTATCCACTGTAAAACTGACTACTTATTTCCACTTTAATTTCAAGATGGACAATATCTAAGTTTCTGGTATTACTTAAATTACCATTACCATGTTTTAGTCTCATTATCCATATTGACTGATTCAATCTCACCTTTCACACAGAGCGTTGAACCATACGATTTCTTGGAATTTCTTTTAAATCTACCATTAGATTGAAATTTATCTTGTGTCAACAGGCTTGAGACATGGTTGTTTCACTTGGTTGACGACAGCCAGCAATAATATGACCTATTAAGCCACAATTGTAACATTTTCTGTTAATATAAAGACAATCACTTGATCTATTATTTCCTGTACGAAGACCACACACAGTCTTAGAGCTGACAAAGTTTGGTTTGATATTTACAGCACTACTAACACGATTTACAGTACCTTTATTCAAAGATGTCTTATGCATTCTACCAAAATTGTTGTTAACAGCTTCCATATTTAAAGCAACAGTCTGAGTTTCTTATCTAATCCAATTTCAAATAGTTTCTGCTGTATCGATCCAGATTCAAACCAAATGTAAAAGTGTCTCTTAAATTAGGTACAAGCTCTTCAGGTGTAAACTCACAATCTCAACTTATGTTGCTCAAGGGGCAACACCTCCAATATGATTTCAATGGAAAACAACACGAAGAAATCACCGATTTGCTAATGATGTCAACATAGTCTTCTCGCAAATGACTAATAGGCACTGACCATAACCACTGCCATTAAATAAGGCACACACAAATATTCTCCATTCATTTGAACAATAGGAATTACCAGTTATTTATTCATTTTGAGCCAAAAACTCATTTAGAATCGGATAAAACATCCAAAACAAACGAAAGTAAAAAAAATAGTGTTCCCCAGAGTGTTAAAAATGTTAATTAAAGACAATAGTTACAGTTTTATAGATAAGCAAAGTTTCATCTATTTATCACAGTAAAGGATTGGTCGCTATGAATTTATTTGAGTTGCATTGCTAAAAAGTTGAGATATGGGTCAACATAATATAACAAAAATAGTGTCCTTTTTGAAATTCAGAATGGTGTTTGTAGACACCATTAAAATTCCATTCAATATAAATGTAAGTAAAATGCGAATTAGCTTTACCTTTCATTAATTTATGTTTCAACCATTTTAAGAAGTTTGCTTTAGTTGATTCTGAATCCATTTTGTTCAGTAAATCTTCAAATAATGCTTTTGTCTGGGTAATGTCCATAGTGTCTGTTTATGTTTAATACTTTAAAAGAAGAAATGGTTTACTGGTGTAGAATTCTGAAGAAGAAAGTCATATTTCTATGGTTGTGGGTAAAAATTATGGTTGTGGGTAAAAACTAAAGTTCCCATAGAGAAATTCTTACCTAAAACATATCATACCTTACAAAAACAGGGGCGAAAAAGGTAAACCAAATATTTTTACAGACAAAATAAGGAAAAAATAGGTTGTAATCTACTTCAATAAGTATGTAATAAGGAAAATTTTACATTAATAGAATAAGCCCTCCCTTCCACAGATCTGCTTGACAAAGAGCCACATAGTTCCAAGTCCATGAAGATTGAAAAATTGAGTTTGTTAAGTCATACAACAAATATTTTAGGTCAATGGTTCAAAAAAAAAATAAAATCTGGATAAAGATCTGAAGTATAATATATGCAAAGGTATTATTTTGAAATTGATTTTCACATTCATACAGATATTGCATTCTTTAAATATTGTGGTCTTAGTATCATTGTGGTCGGCAGTGGGCACCAATTGCAAACGTAAAAAATGTCCAGAGGATTATGTATAATCAAATGCAGAAAATTATAACATTTCATATTTAAAAAAAATAAAAATAAAATGGACTAGTATGATATTTGGATGTCAAATGACCTTGACCTTTGAATATTAGAACTACTTTTTTAAATTTTTAATTCCATATGTATCGGCAAGGCTTCTTTTTGTTAAAAAAATTCTATTACTTGAAAAATATTGGACTGCATACGTCCATGAATTTCGATATTGTTCTTCTTAAATACTTTTACAAGTTTGATTATAAACTTGAGTCAATGCTAATATAGAGAGCATGTCTTGTTATCCAAATGTTGCATGTTGAATAGGATTTCTGTAAATAAATCGTATATTCCTACAAAAAATGATTTCAGACACATTTTATCCAAGTATGTGCATGCCATCAGTGTAAAAATAAATATTAAAAACTTACTGATCAGATATACTATAGTCAATACCTTATTTACCAGGTGGCCACCATTTTGTTTTGATTTAAGCGGCCAACCGGTAGTTCTCCATGTCGTCTGCTTGAGCTTCAGATACCGTTTTACTTAAGGCATTTCATGATCATAATTAGACCTACGTAGATATGCCAACTCTTTTAAAAATATTTTGTTGGATGGGTAGTTTTCATCGAGATTGCCATGATATTTCGAATGAGCTCCAGTGTAAACTTAAGCTAGGACAGTTTTTATTTCTATACATTGATTTATATTACTGCGAATGATAAATATTGTTAATATTTACCTTTATTATCTAGGGTTATATATATTTTTATATGAATATTTGAATTTTCGTACCGCTTTGCAATACTCCGAAGAAATTATTTAACTCGGAAATACATGTGTCAATCGTTTAATCTGGGATGCTGTCTTCATAAACCCGGATAATCAAGTTCTCTTGCAGAAGGAAAATTCATAATTTAATAGACTTCATAAATTTACAGCAATCGAACTGGTAGAAGCTCGCCAAAACATACAAAATAGGTAAAAATAAAAATACATAAGACATCCCACACTAAAATGTCATAAATTCTACAGACAATATTCCAATCCCAGACTCATTCAACGATGTTTACATTAACACCCAACATACCTACATGCCTACTCAGTGGCATTGATCCTTCAAAAGTTGCAGATTTTCCGAGCTTCATACAAGCTACATTTCAAATGAAATAAAATATGTTCAAGTTCCAAATGAAAGATTATCTACGTTAAATGTCCTTTGATGTTTCTCGTATACATAAATAATATTGTCAACGATATATATATCCAAATAATCAACTTTCTCTAGACGACACGCCAATTTGACTCCGACCGATGTAAATCAGTCTTGGAAGACAACATCCAGCTTGGTTTGTGGAAAATGAAGTTCTCCGAAACCGGTTTCACATCACTTAAAACACACAGATTTCGTCTTCAGCTAGTACTTTTTAAACAAAATTTTCCACAAATTAGATCGTATTTACATTTATTAGTACCTCCATCAATTAGAAGTGTGAACCCGTATCGTGTTCGTGAACCAGATAAACATGGGTCAATTCCATGAAAGTCTGAAGCTTACAAGAAATCTCAAAAGATTTTATGTTTGAATGATGACTGTAAAAAATGAACCATGTATTCTATAATTCCAGAACTGAGAAAGGAAAGATAAAACGTCATTATTTTTATCATTTATGGGAGCTCATTCCCACAACATCAATGTCTCGAATTATTCATTGGATGAGATTGAAGGTGCAACTTCCGCTGCTGAGATTTTCCGGGAGTTACTAACAACAACAAAACCTTCAACATATTACCAGGAACTATATCTACTAGGTGAGCGCACTATAATTTATAACGTACTGAATGTTACAAAACACCATCTGTACATTTTATTAAATAAGCAATCAATCTCAAAGATATTACTTGTCAAGGTCAATTTCAAAGTCAGGTCACATTTGTTGTATCCACGATAGAGGCTACAGTTTTTATCCGACCTCAATGAAACTTGGTATATATGTATATATTGATGATATCTCGGTCAAGTTCGAAAATGGAAATTATCGCATGAACGGTTTTTAAGTTATTGCACTTGACTTAGTAAAAACGCGTCAAATTTGGGTTGTATCCACGATAGAGGTTAAAGTTTTTATCCAATCTTAATGAAACTTGGTATGCATGTATGGAAATTATCGAATAAACAGATTTTTATACGCCCACATGAATATGTCCCTGTCCGTCGGTCTATCGGTCCGTCAACATTTGTTGTAGACACTATAGAAGTTACAATTTTCTATGGATTTTAACGAAACTTGGTATGAGCATTGGTATTGATTAGACGACAGTCTAGTTCGATTTGGACCTTTTTCAATAAACGGTTTTTGAGTTATTGCCCCTGCCTCTATATTTGTTGTAGACACAATAGAAGCTATAATTTTCAATGGATTTTGATGAAACTTGGTGTGAGCATTGGAATTGATAAGACAACAGTCGAGTTTGAATTTGGCAATTTTTTTGATGAACAGTCTTTGAGTTATTGCCCTTGACGTAGTAAAATCTTGTCAAAATTTTAGTTTCGATGCAATAAATCCTCCAATTTTAATAGGATTTTCATGAAACTGTGAGCATTGGAATTGATTAGACCTCAGTCAAGTTTGAATTTGACAGTTTTTCAATGAACTGTTTTGAGTTATTGTCCTTGACTTCGTGAAATTGCGTCGAGATTCTATTGTGGTTTCAATAAGAAGCTTTAAGTTTCAAAAGATTTTGATGGAACTTGGTGAAAGCATCAGAATAGATAAGACATTAGTCAAGTTTGAATTTCCGACTTTTTTAACGAATGGTTTTTGATTTATTGCCCTTGACTAAGTAAAATTGCGTCAAAAATAATTGTGGTTGCAAAATAATCTACAATATTTTAATAGATTTTATCAAACTTGGTATGAGTATTGAAATAGATAAGATGGTGGTCAAGTTTTAATTTGACGATTTTCCATGAACAGTTTTTGAGTTTTTGCCCTTGACTTCAATATCCATTGAATGTTTTTGAGTCATTGCTCAATTTATTTTTCTAATTCAATGCTGCAAGTGGGCGTATGTTACCTTGCCTGGCAAGCTATCTTTTTAAAATTTAGTTTGCCTTATCACCACCTATACCCAAAATTGAAAATAAAACGTTCAAGGAGAAATACGCAAAGATCTACTTATATATTATATATATTTTAAAATATCTAGATGATAATCTAGATCTACTTAATAAGGTTAAACTGATGTCTTCACCCCAAATCAAAAATAAAACATTCAAGGGAAAGTACGCACCAATTCACCTGGAATATTTTAAAATATCTACATGGTAATCTAGATTTAGTTATTAATGCTAAAATGTTCACCTAAACCCTAAACTGTCAGTAGTAATAGAGCTTACAGATATCCGGCACCCCTCCGCTTCGCTCCGCTCCGAGCTACCGGATGTCTGTAAGCTCTATTACTACTATTTGACCACCCGCCCTTCCTTTTAAATAACCAAAAAATGTCTTTATACGAACAATTCGACCGGATGAAAACTCATAATGTAGGATTCACACAACGGTTTAATCAAGTCGAAATACATACATATTTGATGATATTGTGAGCAATTTCTCCCTCATGACCACTCGGGTCATCGGCTTGTCTCGAATGCCTGCTAGATTACGTCATCACGTGACCCAAGCTCAAGAGCAGTGTTCAACATTGATAATTTAAAGAGACCCTTTACCGAATATTTATGTCCATTATTATAAATAAAGGAAGAACCCATACATTACTCCCCACCATGAATGAACATAAAGAACGTGTGAATTCATCACAAATTTAAAAATAAATGTCACTGTCATCAATTTTGACTAGATTGTTCCAAAAAAACACAGCTTTGTAATTGGTCGCGAATACTCTCCAGTTGACGTTTTCACCATTACAGATCTGACCAGTCCATCACATCCGGGTTCAACCTTGGTAACACGAGCTAAAGGCCACTTCCCACGATGTACGTTAGAAGACATAGATCTGGAAATCTGGAAATTCCTGCGAGTTGTCTTCCATTTCTGTCGTTCCTGTAGTTGAGGTAAATACTCTGTTATCCATCGTCTCCAAAATATATTAGCTAGATACTGAGACTGCTTCCACCGCTTTCTAGATGAAGAATCGGATTTATCAAATATACCAGGCGGGATGTTATCATTAGGGCGTAATAAAAACAGATGATTCGGTGTAAGCGGTTCCAAATCATCGGGATCATCACTGCATAAATCCAGTGGTCTACCGTTTAAGATCGATTCCGCCTCAGCCAAAACCGTCAATAGGGTCTCATCATTTACCAATTGTTGTTGGAGTGTCTAAGGATACTGCGTGTTGATCGAATCAATCGCTCCCATACACCACCATGATGACTTGCAGCCGCAGGATTTAACTTCCAATCAATATCATTCTGACGAAGGAAACTTTCTATCTTCTGTAGATTCCATTCTCTGACGTTTTCTCGAAGTTCTCGATCACTACCAATGAAGTTTGTGCCACGATCGCTGCGTATTTCCAATGGTTTACCACGTCTGCTGATAAAACGACGGAAGCCGTTCAGGAATGAATTAGTGTCCAGTGCATGCAGAACCTCAAAATGGACAGCTCTTATTTGTAAACATGTAAATATACAACCATACCGCTTAACGTGAAAAGGCCCACGTAGATCAACACCACTTCTTGAAAATGGAGGCTCTTGAGAATTCAATCTACTTGACGGTAGGTCTGCCATTATCTGCTCAGCCCTCTTAGCATTGGCTTTCTTACAACCAAAACAGCTTGGAAGCTCCCTTCGGACAGCTGACTTTCCTTTGACAATCCAATACTGCTGCCGCAACACAGATAGAACATGGTTTCTGCCAGTATGACCAGACGGTATATGATAGTGTCTGATGATCAAATCCACTACATGATGCTTGTATGGAAGAATTAGTTGGTGCTTCTTCTGATACGATAGAGCTGAGCGTCCTAGTCGACCACCGATTCGTAGACAAAACTCACCATCGATAAAGGGTTTTAGTTTGACGAGACTACTAGATCGACCAAGATTCCGATTATTTTCTAAAGCATGTATATATTCTTAGAATGCTGACGAATGACATCAAACTTCGCCTTTTTAAGATCAGAGGCTGACATTCTTCTAGAAGGTGGCAACTTCGAACTCTTTCCAAACTTCCATACCATATAGTCTTTGAACTTTATCAACCAGGCTATCGAACATTTCAACTTGTCCCAAGATGAGTATCGATTGAATAGTGTATCGAGGAAGACATCTTTTTGCGTAACGTGCACCTGAAGAACTTTGACTTTCTTCAATTCTGGATCGTCATCGGTGAGGCCATCAAATTTGTTAGCTTGTTCAGGCCAATTATCGTCGAGCGTCCATAGAAAATCGGGTCCTCTAAACCGAGTCGATATAATTCCACTGAGCCGGATCAGAACCATCATGGATCTCAGTTACTTTATTAGCGACATATACCTGAAACCTTCTGGATTCATTTTGTATGTAGCGTAGTACTGTTGTTGAGTCTGTCCAATAGGAAACCTGATGGATTGCATATTCCAGTTCTTCTTTCAATTGTTGGTTGATTCTTACCGCCATCACTGCAGCATTTAGTTCAAGTCGAGGAATGGACTGTGATTTGATCGGAGAAACTCTAGATTTGCCAATCAGTAAACAGCAATGTATATCACCATGTTCATTCTTATATCTGAGGTACGAAGCGGTACCCATACCATGCTCACTAGCATCAGAAAAGTGATGGAGTCGCAGTGATACAATTTTCCCAAAGCCATATGGGCAGTTACATCTAGGTATACTCATTCGTTCCATGTAACACAAACTTAATAACCATGCCCTCCATTGTTTCCCAATTTCATCAGGAATAACTTCATCCCAAGCAAGTTTCAGACGAAAAAGTTTTTGGGTTGCAACGTTATTACTGCCAGATGACCAAGAGGATCATAAATGGAGGCAACTGTAGACAGTATTCCTCGACGTGTTACTGGTTTATCTGGAGGATCATGCTTGAACTCAAAGGTATCCAATTGTTTATTCCATAATATGCCTAAAGCACGCTCCGTCGGTAAATCATCTAAAGCTAAGTTGACAAAGGCCTTGGAGCGTTCTGGGTCTGGTACAGATTGCATCACAGCTACATTATTGCTGATAAACTTCGTCAATCTGAAGCCACCCCGTTGAAGGAGTTCTCGTAGCTTCTCCAATCATCAATATTGCAGACTCCGGATTCTTCACTGACTTCAACAAGTCGTCCACATAAAAATTTCTGTTGACTGTCTGGATGACTTCATGCCCATAATCGTTTTTATTATCCTCTGCAGTCTTCTGTAGAGCAAAGTTCGAACAAGATGGCGACCAAACCCCTCCGAACAGATGAACTTTCATGTGGTACTCTTCAAGATCCAGGTTAGTATAATCCTCTCGAAACCAAAGGAAACGTAAGGCATCATAATCATCTGGATGCACATGGACCTGGTTGAACATGCCTTGTATATCTCCACTGAAAGCAATCGATTCCTGGCGAAATCTCAGCAGTACGCCTATCAAGCTGTTAGTCAAATCTGGTCCCTGCAACACTTCATCATTCAAAGATGTCCCTTCAAATGTAGCCGAACAATCAAAAACAACCCTTAGCTTGGTAGGTTTCTTGGCATGTCGCACGCCGAAATGGGGTAAATACCAACATCGTTTACCTCCAGATAGCAGCCTCTCAGCGGGTACCTTCATTGCAAATCCACTGTCTATGTAATCTTGGATTCCGGCTTTGTATGTGTTGAAATAGTCGTTATCTCTGTCAAAACGACTACGGAGCATCATCAATTGTTTCTCTGCCAAGATCCTGTTATTTGGTAGATTAGAAGATTGTGTTTTCCAGCAATATTCAGCACACCATTTAGACCAGATAAAGCAGTACTCAAACGTTTTTGAAAGATTTCAGAGCTAACGTTTGTTCCGAATGGTAACCTTAACCATCTATAACGTCCAAATTGGGTTTGAAACGTTGTCAGCAGACTAGAATCTTCATCTAAAATACAGTGCCAGTAACCATTAGACAGATCTAGCTTCGAGAAGATTCTTTTCAGCTTCTCACCAGGTTTGTCACCAGCAGATAATTCAGGTAAGATATCATCGAGTACAGGAAGTTGACATCTTTCTCTCAGTAGAGCTTGATTCAATGGACGGGGATCTAAACATACCCTCAGACTGCCTGATTTCTTAGTAGCAACCAGCATTTTACTATTCCATTGAGTCGGCGATTCTTGGACTGCAAGTACACCAGTTTCAACTAATTCGTCCAGTTTTTCTTTTACTTCAGCTTGTAGAGCTATAGGTAGTCTATTTGGTGGTAAGATAACAGGTGTTACACTTTCATCAATTTCGAAATCCAGGCAAAGTACCAATTCGATTTTCAAATACATCAGAATATTCAGTAAAAGGGTCTATCAATTTATTAGATTTTACAGCAGATACAGGACTAAATTGATCATAGTTGACTGTTATCAGACCCAGTTTTTCAGAAGTTTCTTTACCAAGTAAAGGAGTCAGATTTTCATTCACCACAATGAAAGTTACCAAGTACTTCTCATTGGTTTTTAAGTTAAACAGCGGTACACAGCATTGACCTACAGGTTTCAGTTCAGTTCCATTCCACATTCTAAGAATCGTAGAACATTTATCAATAGGAAATTCAGTAACATGTTTCTTTGGTATAATATTCACAGTTGATCCACTATCACACTGAAATTTTACAGTTGTATTTTTACCAATTCTCATGTTCAGCAGAATTTGATTACTGTCGATAGTGTTGACATTTTCAGTAACAGTAAACAAATCAGAGTAGACAGCAGAAACACCATGAGATTTTGAAGGACATTTAACAGAGAAATGATTCAGCTTATCACATTTCTTACACTTTTGTCCCCAAGCAGGACAGGATTCCTTCTTCATGACATGAGTTTTACCACAAAATTTGCAGTGAAGTTCTTTCTTTGTATGTCTAGGTTGAGATGCAGGTGCCTCAGTTTGTTTTGGTGGAAAAGATTTAGGTTTGCTTTTTGGCACTTTTTCCCCTCCATACACTTTGTTGACTTCTGATGACGTTGTGTCTGAAATACTTTTCATCTTTTGAGTAGACGATTCTTGACTTCGACAAATATCAATACATTTTGTAAGTGTCAATTTATTTTGTTGGAGTAAGCGTTTTGTAGTATCCTTTGATTGCACACCAAATACAATTCTGTCTTTCAGTAGGCTATCTGACATACACTGACAGAAATTACAAGTTTTCATCAAACTTCTTAATGCAGCTAAATAATTATCGAATGTTTCACCTTGTTCTTGACTTCGTGAGTTAAACACATAACGTTCATAGGTTTCATTGACCATGCCTATAATATGTTCATCAAATTTCCGTTGAATAACCTCTAGGCTATTTTGATCTTCAGTAGGTAAATACACAAACGAATTATAAATTAACTGAGCTTCACGGCCTAAATTATGAAGAAATAAAGCTTTTCTGTATTCTTCAGTTCTTAATTCTAGTCCAGCAATGACTTTATAATTAGACCAGGCTTGTTTATACAGTTTCCAGTTTTCCCAAGTTTAGTTGAGCAGGTGGAGATACATTAATAACAGGACAACGTTGATCAGCAACATTATTATTTCCTCCCTCAACAGGTTGTTGATTTGCTCCAGGATTATCAGGATTGTCACCCATTACTTCAGATAAGTAATTGACAGCTACTTGTTGACAGTTTCAGACTTCAAAAGCAAGTACAACTATGGCGAATGTATGACGTCAGAGCGTGATATGCGGCTTAGAAAAACATGCTTGCAGACAGAAAACAGATCAGTTCAGGAAATATACGACATACATACATCAAGTTATATTATTCTACACTCAGGATCCTAATTTACTCAGCCACCATGTTAACTTATGCTTTGAGACGGGTTGGAGCAGTGTACGAGCGGTTAGAGACGAAGAGTAAAATAAACATAAACTTTAATGATGAGCCATTAGTGAGATAAGCACAGATGATTGGTCAATATAAAGTACATATTAATCTGATGCTCGACATCGGTGATGCACCACAATATTGTCAAGAGGCTTATAAGTCCAATATTGTTACACCTTTTAGGCCTCTTTAACTATAAACAGACGCCTTATTCTAGCATAAATTCAAAACTTGTGATGCAAAAACCACGAATCAATTTGATTAAACAAAGTATTAAATACAAAGGATCAATTTTATGGAATGGTCTAAACGTTAATTTTAAATCAGCATCAGATTTTAAGACTTTTCGAAGGATGATTCTTGGTAATTTTTCATTAACATAAGCATACTTCCTGTTACACAGATATTCTTTTCACCAACTATAGGCTTACTTACTAATAACTATCTTAACAATTGTGTTTCTTCATGATTTAATGATTCAAATAATTTATTAATTTTATTTTTTCCTTTCTCACAGGTATATCACCACCAACGATTCTATTTTGGCCTAATTTGAACAATTTTAAAAATCTAAATTATTACTGTCGGGGGATGAGTAAACATCCTTAAAGCTGGTCTTAAGCATGGACAAATCCTACCCCCCCCCCCTTCTCCAAAGTAAAATAAGAACATAAAATGGAGTAGGGTTGGGTAGCCCGCTCGCAGCACATACACTGACGCTTTGGCAATTCTTTGGCGGATTGGAATGTTGTGTTGTTTTTTTTTTTTTGGCTGCTTGGTGCATGGCCGCGGGAACTATATATTATATCCATTTCATAAACAAATTATACGTTGAAAATCTGTCCATTTCATGCACATGTATTTGTGTATTTTTAAACAAATTGTACGTGGAGTATATGTGAGACAGGACCATGTCCTTGTGTATTGGGCCTAATTCTGACCCATGTAAAATAAAGAGTTTATTATTATTTTTATTATTATAAGACCACTATCCAGCATCTTGAGACCTGGCTGGTTGAGTTCGTTGGTCGATATCGAGCTCTCCTGCTACATATTTTTTGCGAACTTGCCAGGATGCTGAGATTTTACGAGAGGTTTAGGGAATAATTAGTATAGGGTCATATAGATTGTATTGTGTTTAGGGATTTTTTGGTTAAAAGTTTTAGAACCGTAAAGTTTGTTTTTTTGTATACGTTTTATAAGTTTAACGGTAAGACATGGAGGATTCTCCCTGGAGCAATGACCATCAGAGCCAAGGTGCTGGACCAATTAGTAGTAGTGCTGTTGAGGGTAGGGTAACAGGTTCGATTTTTGTGCAATTTATTCAGCGACGTATGAAAGTGGACATGCCGGAAGACAGAGTTTCCCCCATATTATTGGGAACCATCTGCTATGTCACAATTGAGGAATGAGTACGAGGAGTTGGAATATGAAATGTGCCCGACTGAGTATAGTAGGTCTAGAGTAGGGTTCCGACATATGGACACCGAAGACAGTTGTGAACCGATAAATGTTGTTGTATCTACTTCCGGCCCAGAGCCAAGGTCAAACTCGGAACCATGTGACAACATCTACCGGGTCGACGTACTCCAGTTACCCTAAATTTGTCAGTACACCTTTTCCAATTGAACAGACGGGTTTGGAGAAGTCGAAAGTTGGCAATAGGACAAGCCATCGTAATGTTGACGCCCCGTTATTGTGCAGAGACCGGCTATGTCTAGGGAAAAGGAGCCAGAGAAATTTGATGGCGATAAAACCGATTGGGCCGATTTTGTAATACAATTTGAAAGGGTCGCCAATTGGAATCAATGGGATAGGTTTGATCGGGCGCAACAGTTAGTTATGTGCTTGAGGGGTACGGCCTTGAGGTTGCTTGGCACACTTACCCCCGCACGACGACTATGATGAGGTTAAGTTGGCTCTCGAACGACGATTCAATCCAGGCCATAGACTTCCAGCGCACAGGGTTGAATACAGGAATGGGCCGCGCCATCATAACGAATCAGTGGCAGATTTTGGGTATAATTTAAAACGATTAGCATATAAAGCATTTCCCAATTCACAACCTGAAAGTTTGGAGGCACATATAGTAGACCAAGGTATAAATGGCTTAGGCAACCACGAGTTGAAAAAACATGTGCAGTTTTCTCACCGCCAAACTATAGAGCAGGCCATCGGTTGTGCTGTGGAATATGAGGTGTTTGAGGGTCCTCTTGATCGATTTCGCAAACCATACGCTGACAGGAATGTTTGTGACCATGTCCCACATAATTTACGAGACAGGTTTGACAGAGGTGGTGAACAAAAGTTTACCAATAGAGTTGATGATGGACGCCGGAATGAAGTCCCAAGGTTTGACAGGCCTTGGCGAGGTTATCCAGAGGCTCAACCATTTACACATTGTAATACCGTTATGGAAGCTCAAACGTGTTACTATTGTTCAGAACCAGGGCACATTAAAGATAACTGTCCTAAGTGGAACGCTTTGAGGGGAAAACAGGGGGCCTTTAACACGTTCACTTTCGTATCTCAGCAATCGAAACTATATGGCTGTTATGGCAATGTAAGCTGAATATGCATTTACATTCCCATAATACAACTTGTAAACCCGCAATCAAAACAAACATTATATTCCTATTGCCAAACTACGATCTACAAAAACAAAATAAAAAAAATAAAAATAACTTTCTCGATTGGTAGAATGAACCAATAAACCTTTTGTACGTCATTTACGGCGCCTGCGCATTAACACTACAATCCACGTGGATTTAGCCTAGGCATGGCGAACGCAAACGTGTTTAGTGCCGAACAAGTGTTAGATATTCTAATGCAATCGATAACGAATGACCAAGAAATGGAAAATGATCTGACACTTGCTGATAGTGATGGTTCCAGTTCAAGCGAATCTACAGACATAAACATCGAACGTGGAAATTCAAGTACCGATGACAAAATGTCAACATTGTCTGAGAATGATGGAAACCCGATGGTATCATCTGACTCAAATACATCTATAGGTAATAATCAATTTATTTCTTTTGAATCTGAAACTATTACATTGTGGTAGAATTATTACGGAAATCTTAACACTTTTCCTTCTAAATATTTCAGTGACGAGGACAGAGAACCAACACCCCTGATACCAACAAGAGGTCGGGCACGAGTGCGTGGTGGGAGGGGTACCCGTGGAAGTTCGTTCCCTATTCGTGGTCGTGGCACTGTCAGAACAAGGGGCTCTCGCAGAGGATGCAGTTCTTTCCGTGGACAAGCACAGCTACCACATCAAACCTCTGATAATCCTAGACCTATACTTGAAGCATTCTGCAAGTGGTGGTCTTGTACTTCAGGCACCTTTTAGTGGCGAAACTCTTGGCCCAGATGGTGATGGCTACAGAATGCAATACCGGTAGTTAATGGTGGCCAGCTTCCACAGAATGGTGTAAATGTTGAAAGAGTTTGGACTGATGTTCCAGTAGACCCTCCTATCTTTGATTTTCGTGAAATATCAGGGCTTAATGTTGAAACTGGCGATGATAGCCCTGGGTCATCTAATGACCTGTTTCTTATGGAAACACAATGGTAGCTGAAACAAATCGTTACGTCCAAAGTGAAATAAACAAACAACGCCCATTACGCCGTACGTCAAGATATCATGACTGTAAGGACACCAACGCTGTGGAAATGAGACAGTTTATTGCTGTGCTCCTTCACATGGGTCCTGTTACGCTATCGTCTACATTTCCTAGAAATCGCACTGCTAAACGCACACATCCTTTACAATGATAAAAATTTCAAGAAAATGAATCTTTTAGAATTCCGAGAGGCTATTGTCCTTTATCTTTTGGGTCCTACAGTATCGGGAGAATTGAAAATCAAGGCAAAACGCGGAGGTGTAATTGAGCCGAATGAGTTTCACTATCTTGCACCAATACCACCAACCGAGAAAAAGCAAAGACCCACCAAGCCATGTCGTGTATGCACTCAGAAAAAAGTTAGACGAGAAAGTCGTTATTTTTGCGCTGAATGTAAAGAGAAACCGGCTTTGTGTATAGATGAATGTTTCTATCACTATCATCATCCTACCCATACTCAAAATTGAAATATTAAATCTATGTTCACCTCTCAATTTTTTGCTTGTCTTTTATTACCAAGAAACCCCACCGTTACCTCCAGTACATAGAAGCACCTAATGATGCGTTATATGGTTGGTTATACTACGCATATGTAAACGTATATCCGAAGTCAAAAAGTTTATAACCCTTACTGTTTCTCTGACATCTTTTTGACAGTTCTTATACCAAAATTCGGAGGTTATCAGTGGTTATAGGTAACTGGTAAATAATAAGCCAGTTTCGGACTGGGATTGTTTGATTGTGTGCGGTGGAAAATACTGATTTTACCACAAGGCATCCTAAGAGTTTAGGACAAAATGAAAAATGGTCACTCTCTAAAGGGTCATCTTCGCTAACACACCCTATTGCCATAATACGAGCTACATTGAACAAAACTGTTCCATCCGTTTCTTATGGTCTCTTGCCATTGCCAAACATCGAGTTTGAACGTATTTTACTTGTACTTTCTTTCCTAAACGCCTTTAACGCCTTGCTCAAACGCGAGTATACTCGTATATGGCAATGGAGACAAACCCCAAAATCGAGTTAACACGTATATCGTCAGTCAACGTCGTAAACCGGAAAGGACTGACCCTATACCTTCCACATCAGTCCTCGGAGTAAAAGAGCAGAATACATGTAGTGTAAAAACTGAGGATGTATTTTCAGAATCAATTACAAATGACGAAAAAATCATAAATACAATAGAAGATAAGGAGGGGAGTGAGATTAGAGGTAATTTCAAAGGACACGTAGGGAAAGGTAAAAATGTTGAATTCTAGGATTATTTGTCACCTACAGTTATTGCACGTCCATTTTCTCCTTGTTGTTATGTTTCTATGAAAACATGTTAGTTGGCAGAACGACCACTGCTATTGGACACCGGATCGACATTTTCGTTGTTGTAATTTGCCGATTATTTGAAAATTTCAAATCGGAATCGACCCATGTTATACGATAACAATTCCGTTCTCCATTGTGCAGATGGGAGACGATTGTGGCCTTTTGGTGTTACACATTTAGAGTTTTTGGTTGTCGATTTGAAACTGAATGGAGTTCTGGGAATGGAATTTATATTGAAAAACAAGTGTAAAATTAATTTCAGTGAAATGGTTTTCTCCACTAAAAACGGTGATATTCCGCTTGTTCCTAAGGCTGAAATTACAACCTGGTCACACGTGAGTGTTACCGAGACCGTCATTATTCCTGCTCGGACAGAGAAGTTTGTAAAGTTTGTGTCAGATAAGGATATGGGTTCGGCGACGGTTTTGTTGGAGCCAAATGATTCTTTAGTAAATTTGAAATTATTATTGGCAAAGTCTTTGGTTCAAGGTAACAATCTAGTCTCTTGTGTTTTGAACATGAATGATAAGGATATAGAAATCCCAGGAGGTGTTACAATAGGTACAGAGTGTTAATGAAATAGAAAATGTACATAAAGAATCTGATTGTGAATTTAAATCGATGCCAGAAAATTTGAAATATTTAGTGCAGGAAGCTTCGAAAAATTTGAATAAATATAAAATTTGAAAAATTAGAGCAGTTAATTTATGAGTTTCAGGATTTTTTTATGGCTCCTGATTGTGAACTTGGGAAAGCAAAACTTATTGAACATGCAATTGATACTGGCGACGCCAAACCTAGACGTGTTCCGTATGCCATGAGGCATAGTTATTGAAACTGAAGTTGAAAAAATGCTTAGGTCAAATACAATAGTTACAAGTGAAAGTCCTTGGTCTAGTCCATATGTCTAGTAAAAAAAAGGATGGCACTCACCGATTTTGTGTTGACCTCAGGGAATTAAACGAAGTGACTCGTAAAGATTCGTATCCATTGCCACAAATTATTTTTCAGTTCGTTAGATTTAGCTAGTGGGTACAGGCAAGTTAAGCTATCGGACGATGCAACCCAGAAAACTGTCTTCAGCACACACTGCGGGCTATACCAATTCAATGTTATGCTTTTCGGATTGACAAATGCTCCTGCCACATTCCAAAGGCTCATGGAACTTGTACAAAAAGGACTTCAATGGAAGCAATGTCTTTGCTATATAGATATTATAATATTTGGCTTTGATTTTGAATCCGCTTTGGCAAATTTACGGATAATTTTTCTCACGTTAGATGCAAATCTAAAGTTCAAACCCACTAAATCCAGATTATTTCAAACTAAGGTGACCTTTTTAGGACATGTTGTCTCTGCTACTGGTATCGCATGTGACCCTGGAAAGGTGAAAACGGTTAAATATTGGCCTGAACCTACTTGTTTGAAGGGTGTTCAAAGTTTTCTTGGACTATCCGGTTATTACCGGAAGTTTATTCAGGATTACGCTTCTATTTCAATTCCATTGGTAAAGTTGACCCATGTAGGCATGTTGGTATGTTGGCCAGCTCGTACAGGCGTTCGTGGATTTTCTATGAAATTTATATGGTCAACATTTCCTTTGTATTAGGCTATCATATTTAAGGCTGTAAAATTTTGCCTTTTTCCTTGGCCTTGTTTGTTAATGTTGTTTGATCAAAATCATGTTTCATGATATCAATGTCAATGAAGCCTAATAGGCCTATTAAAATTCAAATTAAAAATAAGCCAACCATTTCTCATTTTTAATTTCAGGTGAAAAACAAAATAAAAAAATTCAAGAAGGATTATAAGCGGGTAAAGGATAACACCAGAAAGACTGGAAGAGCACGGACAACATGCGAACATTTTGATCGTTTGGATGGGATTCTTGGCCACCGTCCTTCAGTCACCCTACCTGTGTCACTGAACAGTATGAGCCTGTCATATGATGATCTTGAGCTTGAACGAGATTCAGAAAAAAAATCTAGGCCTATGCATTATCTAGTCTGCGACATGCTGACCAAATTCAAGCCTTTAGTTATTTTGACGATTGAGTACACTAGTCAATTGTCAATATAGCTATCAGAGGCTGGAATAGGGTCAGCAAGTTTCCTACACCAGCCAAAAACTGTCAAACTAGCTATCAGAGGCTGGAATAGGGTCAGCAAGTTTCCTACACCAGCAAAAAACTGTCAAAATAGCTATTAGAGGCAGGAATAGGGTCAGCAAGTTTCGAACTAATGTATTATCTTATTAATTTGTGATTTTTAAAAAGTTATGTTGGAAATATATTTGTTTGTTTTCCAGATCACAATAATAACGCAGAGACATTCCTGTCTGCAGCATTTGAAATACCTCTATCCTCGTCTGCTCCACCACTGGCAAATACTACGTTAGATGACCTGTCAGTTGACCTACACGTAATCACATCCACACCACAAGCAAAGAGGGCAGTCATCTTACCAGCAATTCCTTCTACATCAACTGCCACACCAGAAGATATTTAAACTGTTGACAACAACAAGAGAAAGCGTAATGGCGAAAAGGGTATGCTCAATATAATATTCTTTTTACCTTTGATTGAAGCATTATGATGCAACTAAAAATGAAAATGTTCTCTGTAGTCTAAAGATAAGGATTACATACCATATGATTCGAATGATTCAAAATGATGGCAATCAATTATCAAATCTTCAGTTTGTGAGTGGTTTGGGTGCAGGGAAGATGTCTTAAATTGATTTGTTATGACCATTTCGTTTCCATTTGTATTTTCTTTTTTGTTCTGGAACCAACCGAAACTGACTATTTTGTAGATGGTGTGCCCCGAGAAGATACAGTGGACACAACAGCCATCCAAAACCTATCCAGAGGTAAGGCTGTGCAATAAGCTAGACGTTCTGGTACATCTTATTACACCGAAAAGACAAATAAGTTTGTAGATTCCAGGAATGAGTTGAAGGATCGATGTGTTTCAAAACATGTGTCGAAAGAAGATTGTCCTATCACACATTAACTAATGTAAAAAGAGCAACCAACATCAAGATTATTATAATATACAAGACCCAAATGAAAAGCGAAGATGGCTTGCTACGCTCAAGAACTACATTGCCTGCTGATGAACAATGTAGAAAGTAGCGTACCCTTCAATATTACTGGCCAACCGGTCCAAGTTTGTCGTGTCATGTTTTTTTGGCAATTACATAAACAAATATTTCTGAAAGTTAGATACAAACTGCATTAGCCAAGCTGTCAACTGAAGGTATAGGTTGGAGAAGAAGGTCTCAAATGCGAAGAAATCAAGAGATTCGCGAACTATGCCGTCTACACATGAACCGATTCCCCAAAGCTGAATCTCATTATTCTAGATCTTATTCAAATCATGAATATCTTTCTTGTGATTTAAGCCTCATGAAAATGTACATGTTCAAAACATCAACAGGCAGATTAGATATATCTTTTATTACCTACTATAGATATTTTTAATCCATGAGTTTAAAATTCGTCAAACCGAAAAAGGATTTATGCGGGTTGTGCGAAAACTAACGCAAATCAAATGAAGAGGAAAAGATGAAAAGTGAAATACACCAAATACATAGCTGAAAAGAAAGTCAGAAAAATGAAGGATTTGATTAAGCAAACAGAAGATTCGAGCCACATTTTGGCCTTGTTTGATTTACAGCAGGTTATATACCAACAAAATAGATGTGAATTTTTTTTTTATCGAAGAAGTCTCTCTTATTACAACTTCACAATTTATGACATCAATTTATGCCTGTTACCTCTGGTACTAATCTATTGCATTGCGTGGCTCTTACGAAATTTCGTCATGTGTTTATCATTATCTACAAGAAAATGATCATCAAAGTTTAGCAAAAATATCTCTTTTCGCAGAACAAGAATTCACGTTTCCAGAAATTTTGCAAGATGCTAAAGAAGTCACAGTTCAAGACTTTGAAATCAATCACGGACAGAACAATGGGGACTTAGCACCATAGAAAGGCCCCTCCGCAGACCAGGGGAAATCTTACTTCCTTTCAAGCTCGCAGCTGTTGTAAGGATGGCAAGACGCGATCCGTACACAGTACACGAATAACGAACAGAAGATGTAATGGATTGGAAGGCTTTTTCTCAACAAATAGGGATACTGAGGGTCCATGTATCAGATGAAGGTGAACATATTGATTGGACAAACATAATTAACTAAATTTGAGTAAAAATGAAGGAATGAAAATATTTTTTAAAATGTCCCATTTACAGCCATCATTTTTCACTCCTCAAGTCTTGTGGATAAAGCATATACGGGTGTTAGACCTAAGCTGTCTCAAGAAAAATATGCCGATCTACTTTCACTGTGCTCTGGGGATATTCCTGTTATGACAAAAGAAGAGGCAAAATCATTTTATACCAAGTTACCACATTAAAACTATTGAGAACTTGCTCTTTTATTATTGTTTTGTAATGGGTCGACGAATCAGATCAAATCTACCAATCAAAGAACATTTACTTCAGATTTCAAACAACAAGAAGATTTGTCAACATAAACAGGTTTCTAAAGAGAAACAGAAGTACTATTATGACAGAAAATCGAAACAATTACCAATTCTTCAACCAGGAGATCATGTACGAATTAGAAATGATGATAACTCTGCATGGAAAGGAAAAGGTGTAATCCTGAAGCAATTTGCATTTCGTTCATATCTGGTTAAAGTGGATTCGGGATCAATATTCCGTCGTAATAGATCTACGCTACTGAAAGTTAATAAACATTCCATACATCTAATCGAAATACCCCTAATTATGATATAAACAATCAGGTTAATAATCATCAGAATAATAGACATTCGACTAGATTGATAAATAAACCAAAACGTTTAATTGAGTGTTAACAATTTATAGCAAGTTGTCAGACACTTGCTCTGTTGTTTAATTGAAAACTATAAATTGTTTTAGTTTGTTTAAAATTAAGTTCATGTTGACAGTTCACATTCGTATGCTGTTTATTATTGTATTATGTGATAGTTTCGCATTTCATCTTATTTTATTATGCATGTAAATTACTTAAGAGGGAAGGTGTAATAATATGTCTTATATTGGTCTGGTAAAATGCATAAACCTTGTTACCTCCCTTACCTCAAGAACAGAGGAACACATGTCAGTTGTTATTGCGGCCATATTGTCTAATGTGAGCCTAAGTTGTAAGCTCTAAATAAACTAGTTTTGTTTCAATATAACAGTCGTCTAAACATAACAACGTCCACTCTTATGTCTAAAGTAGGGAAATGAAATGGATTTATATAATAATGTCTACTCAAATTGATTATTATTATTGCAGTGTGTTCTATCGAACACACTGCTTTGTTTTCGTAATTTTTAAAAATTATGATTTTGTAACGAGTAGTCTTCAGCAACTATAATAGTTACAATTTTCAATGCCCTAAATATTCATATTGGTCTATTAGTGAATGAATATAAATTAGAACGCTTTTGCTAAACCGGAAGTGAAAAATTAAAAACTGTTAAAAAATCAGAAAATTGGTCATTGAAGGCGCATTTTTGCTTCAATTTTGCTCGGATTTTCAATTTTAGAATCTTGCTCGAATATCTAATATGATAGCATTAAAAGGAATTCGAATTTTGAAAATTCATAGCACACATTTTTGACCCGAATTTTGCCAATTTTGACCAAATTTTCTATTTTCTCGTGTATTTGTCCGATTGATTTGAAATTTATTGTGCTAAAACTGACCACAAAAGAAAGCAATTTCGCTCAAACAAAAATTTTGCATCACTTCCGGTTTCCACAAAATAAAGGTACAAACTTCCGGTTAGCCAACTCATTAAGTATTGTCTGAATGTCACCAAAACTTATATTAATAGGTTTCTATCGATATGACTTAAGGAATAAATGACACTTTTAGGGTAGGAATTGCTGATAGTTTGGCCGCAAAATTGATATGACCCACTTTTGTAAAAATCAAAATGGGGCCTTAGGGTTAAATCTGAGTTGTGTGATATTTGTATTTCTGGTAACTACAGTCGATTGCGCAAAAAAGTACTTGAAGGAATTTTTGAATTTCGATTTTGCTTTTTTGCAATTTCCGGTTGAATTTTTTCGGTAATTGTTAAAAGTTTCAAGGCTCATACCTTGTGACCTTGAGCTTTGAAGACATCGAGGCCTGAATACAAGATATACCTCTTGATCGAATCTATCCAATGGTATGTTCATTTTTGTTTTCCTAAGTTTACTTCCGGTTTTATAGCTCTCCGAAACTAGTCATAATACACGTTTTGTTATTAATATCAACCGTTTGATAAGGGAGGTAATTTGATCTTTGCGAAATACATTGTCAATATTAACAAAATAATAATGTTAAAGGTTATTCAATCCAATGCTTATCTCCATTTTTTCGACCATTTGAAAATTCTGATTTTTAAACAGCTGTCAAAAATGACAGAAATAGCCTTTATTCATGAAATGAACATGATTTGCTCCTTCCAATGATGTATAACAATAGCTCTCGAAAAGATCTATCCATTGATATATTATATTTTGATGTACGATGTATACTTTCCGTTTTATCACCATTTGAAAATTGCGAATTTCATTGTTAAAAACTGTTTGTTGAATTATGCGTTTGGGCGATCTACATGACACGAGTTTCAGCGAACCAATTACGCTTTGAAAAAAAAAACGACTTATACTCTGTAAAATAATGTTAGTGTTCTATAGCTACTTTGTGGGGTAGTTTTAAAGCGTATATCAAAACTGCTACGCATTGCGTCAGAACCTCGCGAAGCCTGGGGATCTAGTTACGTATTTCGACTTTGGCGAAAACGTATTGTAATCGTTCGGATTATTTTATTACGTATTTCGACTTTGGCGAAAACGTATTGTAATCGTTCGGATTATTACGTATTTCGACTTTGGCGAAAACGTATTGTAATCGTTCGGATTATTTTATTTTTTTTATTTTTTTTTTTTTTGTAATTCTTGGATGAGTTTGCAGACAAACTGGTAAAAGGTGCAGAAATTCTAAATCTACAGTTGATCTTAGAATGATTTCTATTATCAAATAAAACAAAACCGGAAGTTCTATCTCTGACAGGGGGTGAGAACCGGAAGTTCAGGTTTTTTTGCTTTAGCAAGTTTATTTTCAGTTCGATTTTGACCGGATTTTCAGATTTGAAAACTTCAATGTATTTGTCAACTAACAATTATAGGTTTTATGCAATTAGGTTAAATATTTTACCCACGGTTTGCAATTCAATATTCAAGGGTCATCGGCAAAAATTTCAGACCGTGATTTCTCCTTTAATATAAATGGTAAAATTTTGAAACTTTATCAGTTGATAGGCGATATGTTTATAATTTTTGAAAAAATGTGAAAATAAAAATTCCACTTCCGGTTTAGCCTCAAATGACGTAATTACGTAACTTCCGGTCTATAACTGCTAGGTGAAAAGTGAAAACTATTTTATAAATAACTTGTCAATAGTAATTGATTTGACCTAAATAATTAGGTCTAGCTTCCATATCGGCCGCCATTTTGAATTTTCGTTACAATTCTTAAATCCGAAATTCAGACACTACTGATAGACCGATTTTGATGAAATTTAGCACATAGATACAATGGATCATTATCTACCTTTTCTTGGAGACCGATTTTCAAATTTCGTATTTTCTTTCGAATTATTTAAATTTCGATTTTTTCAAAATTAGGTCACTTTAACGGGTACGGAAGGTGTGACCCACTTAATCTATGACCTTGAAAATTCGGTCAAATAATATTCAATATATTGTCTACGAGTAGATATTTTTTAATTTGGCTTACTTAAAAAATTCATAGAGATAAGTGTACTTAAATACAGCAAAAATTGATAATTTTCATATTTTCGCCATCATTAACCGTTACGGAAGGTGTGACCTAATTATTTTATGACTTTGAAAACTAGGTCAAATGATATTCAATATATTGTCTAGATGTAGGTAATTGCAAATTTAGCCTACATAATATTTTAAGGCTCTCGAAATACGTTCATAATTGTAAGCAATTCTAGTTACGTATTTCGACTTTGGCGAAAACGTATTGTAATCGTTCGGATTATTTTATTTTATTGCAGTGCGTTCATCGAACGCACTGCTTTGTTTTCGAAATGTCTTTTTTTTTTTTTTTTTTTTTCGAATTTTACCCTCGATTGTTTTCGTAGAAGGCAACTTGCCACAAACTACCTGTTGCTATTGCCTATTCAAACTGCGTGACTTGTATTTTATAAATGTAAAATGACGTCATTAAGAGCAACCGGAAACGAGCTGTGGGCAATGGCGGCTTTTTGATTATTGCTGTTTATTACCTCTATTTATCATCTGATTTTGACAGAACTTCTTTTGCTAGCTTCTTTTAACTGCTAGCTACATAACTGCAGTTTGAAACTGCTTATTTCATTACTTTTGTAGCTGACTTTTTTTATTTCAATTTTTGCGTTTTTTTCAACTTCTACAATTTTATTCCGATGCATCCGAAAACTTACAGGTATATAGACACTATTAATGCAATTAAAATCTATTTTTTAAATTTTCGAAATCACTTCCGGTTTTGAAATTATTCGCTTTTAAAATTTAAAAATCAATTTCCGGAATTTTCAAGATATTTCAAATATTCTTTTTGCAATATGCTAGAAATAGTCATACAAAAAAACGAAGATGAAAAAATCCGGACCGGAAGCAAATGATAAGCCGCCATATTGAAATGTCAAACTTTTGTAAATTTTAAAATTCAAATTCAGGGGATAAAGCGATTTTCGTTATTTTTACGTATCTAATGACTACAGTCGATTACGCAACTTTATTTGGGAGCCGATTTTTGAATTTGGATTTGTATTTTCTTTTATTTCCATTTTAATATTTTTGGTAATGTCAAAAACTTTAAAGGCCCATATTTTGTGACCTTGACCTTTGGTGACCGTGTGACCTGAACATGATTTATTCTTCTTGATGATATCTATCCACTGATATGTTCATTTGTGTTGTCCGATGATAACTTCCGGTTTTATAGCCGATTGAAATTTGCAATTTTTATTTTTAACGAGCTCT